>CM031243.1:673519807-673842452 GCA_018340775.1 Taxus wallichiana var. yunnanensis | reverse complement strand
GCTTCTCATTTCATTCAAAGATGGCATACAATCCTCTACTCAGCAAAAAGTTCTCTCAACATGGATCAGATGGAACTATGTGACTTATTCCTTCATTCTCTCAATAGAGAGATAAAGGAAGAAGACCAGAAGTTCCCACTAAGGACTTATGATGAAGTACTCAAGAGTGCTCTCGAATCTATCAGCGGTAATAGACGGTGGTCGTAAGACATATGGAATGAATGGAAAATTAATCACTCCCAATCAAAACTCTACAACTTATCCTAATATCAGAATACCAATCAAGGACTGTTATCCTTATCAAAAACTACGGGGTTACAACGGATGGAGTCACAAACCGGGTTAAAAGTGCAAACATCATAAACACTCCAACACATGTTAACAATCAACAAAATAATAAATTTACTCCAACAGTTAACTCAGTGGAGTTTTAATCGTCCATCACGACAACAACAACAACGAAAAAAACAATGACAAATATAGACACAAGATCCAATTCGAAACCCAATTGGATATCAGAACCAAAGCCAAAGGCAATAACCTCAAAATTTCAAATCTAACAACCAGCAACCTAATCAGAATTTTGGACCACAACAAGTTTCAAACTAACAACCTCATAACTATAATCCCAACTTGTATTGTGGTTTCCACAAGATTCAAGGCCATGATACTAGGACTTTCCATGACTACGATAAATTCATGCAACATTTACCAGAAGATCAAAGACAACTCTTTGTAGATATGGTTTTAACAAATTTTCATTACCCACGTCGAACACCTATACGGGATCAGTTTCCCCTCAAAATGCACCCCTCAAGATTTTTAAGGATCCTCTCCCGAATCAATCTAAAAATAATAGGTTAGATCCAAATGGGAAAAACAAGGGTGTCATGGTAGGAAATAACGATCATGAAGTCTCAACTTCATCAAGTCCATCAGTCGCACCCCAAATAGGAACTCGACCACAAACCAAGATAGTTGGTGTGGTAGAGTTAGACACCAAGTTGCACGTAGAAACCATAACAAGAACGTGAGATTATTCTTCTCAACTAGTTCCAACCTACCCATTAGTACCAAACAATGTTCAACAAACACTGGCAAAACCTATAGGCGCTTACGATCTAATTAATGACCTAACAAAGACCTTCTCTCACATTTCCTTCTTGGATTTGTTGAAAAACTCTCCCGCTCACAAGGCTTGCTCTCTTAGAAGCATTGGGTCTTGGTCATCTGATTAACATCACTCCTCCTCTTGAAACACAAGTAAACCATGTAGACTTTGACGTCTACCCTCTAGGGCAGCCAGATAGGGATACTGAGTTTATATTTGATATAAGAAAAATGCCAACAAACGCTAAAATTACACGTAGAGGTGACCCAACCTTGCATTTGTAGGTATGGGTTTATAATAATTATGTTAAGCGTGCAATGATTGATGATGGGGTAGAATTTAACATAGTCCCCTTCGATTTTCTTCAAAATCTAGGATACGGAGAAACAAATTGTTCCTCAACATGAAATACACCGAGGGGTTATGATAGCCTCAAGGCAACTTCAATTGGAAGCTGTAGTGTTACCAATCACCTTAGGACCCAAGACAATCCTCACCGAATTTTATATTATAGATCGGGAAAATAGCTACAATATGATTCTTAGTCGACCATGGATACATTCAGATGAAGGCAATCCCTTCAATGTTATTCCAGGAAATAATATATTTACGTTTGGGAAAAATATTTGTGGTGCAAGGTGACCCAAAACCTTTCGACATACACTTAGTAGATTTGAAAAAGAGACTAGGCATCCACTCTGAGTTTGAGCTCCCAACTAATCAACATAACAAACCAAACAATTCAAATCTAGAAGTAAGCACCTATAACAAAATTAGAACTCACAAATTTAATCAAAGGCATCCCAGTGAGTTAAAGATGAGACCATCATCACGAAACTTGATTTCGCTTAGGAACCACCGCAAAAATTTTCGAATTCATCGAGAAAGATCTACCTATTTTACTATAATTTGACTCTATGGGTATAGGAAATACCTTAGGAATTAGTTCCATACCTACAAACGAAGTCTGTATGGTGGAGGTAACTAAGACAAAGGAAGTAGAGACTAAGAGTGTTCCAACTTCCATTTTTCCTAGGTTATTATTGGACTCTCCATTTTGATGGAGAAAAATGATGTTTGAGTGTTCAAAGGGTGTGATCCATACTTCTCCTCAAGGAAAGGTCTTACGTTTTGCCTTCAAATTAAATTTTGAATGCACAAATAATGGAGATGAATACAAATCCCTCCTTCTTGTCCTTATCATAGCCAAAAGGATGGGTGTTGGCAATATTAGAGTGCTTAGAGACTTGTAATTAGTTGCAAACCAACTATCTGAGGTATATGAGACTAGAGATGAACACTTGCAACTTTATACAACGACAAGTAATGAAACTAGCAAAATAATTTAACTTCATATTAATTAAATCAATCTCATGAGAACATAACCTTCTTGCGAATTTTGTAACAATCTCGGCCTCCGATTCACTCCAAGCAATGAATTAGCAGATACAGATCTCATAGTATCAATTCCTGCTTGAACCTTTGGTTTGTAAAGAATTAATAACTCGATGTTGAAACATATAGAAAATGAGAATGAGGTTACCATCCTAGACCTCTTTGACAGTGAGAGAAACTTTTGAATATCTAAATGCCTATGCAGAGTTGCATCTCACTCATTCCATGGTTTATTTCTTTCTAATCCCATGCTCCTCTTCCTATTTTGGAAATCCCATGATAGAATCTCCCCGCAAAAGAATATCGAAATCTACGAGGTAGAGAATGAAGAAAGTTTGAAACTAGCTCTGGCCCCACCTAAATTTGAAGAAGGCAATGCTTCCTTAATCGAAGGAATGATTGATGTAAATATCGAAACAAAGGAAGAACCAAATTTTTTAAGTTGGGATCCTCATTAATGCCGAGGAGGTAGAAATACATACCTGCATCCTCAAGGAACATGAAAATGCTTTCGTATTTAGTTACAAAGAAATGACAAGAATTACACCACATATCACGGTACACAATCTTGTCGCCAAACCAGATGCAAAGAAAATCAAGTAGAATTAAGACCAATGAAGCCAAAAGTGGCTGTCATGGTGAAATAAGAAGTAATAAAACTTCTCAAAGTGGGATTCATCAAACCAAGTTGACTATTCACAATGGGTATCTAATATCGTCCACTGTTTCTAAAAAAGAATGGGAAGATACGCATTTGCATAGGATTAGGGACATTAACAAAGCTTCCCCAAAGATGACTTCCTTTACCATCCATCGACATTATTATTGATGCAACGAATGGATTTGAGTTGTTGTCTCTCATGGATAGATTCTCGGGATATAATCGGAGAAAAATATCAAGAGGATCAAGCCAAAACTACATTTATAACTCCTTAGGCAAAATATCATTACATTGTCATACCGTTTGGTCTTAAGAATCTCGGCACTACATACCAATGGGAAATGACAAACATATTTCATGACCTTATCCATAAGATCATGGAATCCTATGTAGATGATTTCTTTGACCAAGGCCAGAAAGCGCTATGATCACCCAAAAGTGCTCAGTATCATTCTCTCACGATTGATCGAATATGGAATCACATTGAATCCAGAGAAGTGTGTATTGATGTAACATTAGGCAAGATTCTAGGTTACATTATATCATCATGAGGGATTGATGTCAACGCACCCAAAATTTGGGCTATTCTTGAAATGATTCCACCATCGCATTTAATTTGGTATCATATCATTTCTTGGGAAACTCGGCAATTCAAAGGTTCATCCCCGACTTATTTTTTATTGTTCATCCAATCAACAATTTATTAAAGAAGGAATATAGCATTGATTGGATAGAAGAATGCAACAAAGCCTTTAAAGCAGTTAATCACTTCTTGTTGTCTCCTCCCACGCTAATGCCTCCTAGACCAGATCATCCTTTGATCTTGTATTCATGGACTACTGATGTCTTGCTAGCTTGCATGTTGGCTCAAGAAGATGATGATAAACGGGAATGTGCATTTTATTTCATTAGTCGGACGTTGCTTGATTATGAAACATGTTACACACGAGGAAGAAAGAGAATGTCTTGCCATAGTCTTTGCAACAAAATGTTTAAGACATTACATGTTGAATCAAGAAATAAGGGTTATTTTCAAGACAGATCACTTGCAGACATTCCTCACGTAAGGGTCTTTGTCTAAAAAGGTTGGACGTTTCATAACCTTAATGGGTGAGTTTCAACTAAAATTTGTAAACAAAAATCTGTTAAGGGAAAAATCATTGCAGACTAGTTGGCTGACAATCCATTGGATGGGGGTGATCTGGTAGATCTAGAATTTCTTGATGAGTGCTTATATTTTGTTGAAACTAGGCCCCCATTTTTATATGTCCTTGGTACACTCGACATCGTCAATTTCATCATGGACCACACGTACCCAGGAAGGGGCCACATTGCAACAAAGAAGGTGGTTACTCATTATTCTTGCTAAATATGTTATTTTAGAATAGGTTCTCTATCGTAAAGCCTTCGACAAACTGATTTTCAGATGTGTTGACATAGAAGAATCCAAAAAGACTCTTTACAAATCCCAAAGTGGGATATGTGGAGGCCACTGGTGGCCACACCACTACTTGCAAAATACATTGGATGGCTATTTCTAGCCCCCACGGAACATGATGCAAGAGAGTTTGTGCATAAGTTTCATAAATGCCAAGAGTTCTCCCACGAGATTCACATGCCTTCTGGGGCTCTGTAACCAATTGCAACCCCATGGCCCTTTTCCACATGGGGCCTAGATTTGATAGGTAAATTCTCTCTCTCATCAATAGATGGACATAACTTTATAATCACGACCACATAATATTTTACTAAATGGGTAGAGGCCATGCCTCTCACCACCGTACCAGTTCTCAGAATCACTAAATTCATTCGAATCAAATCATTTACTGGTGCATGGTGTCCCACAATTCATTATCTCGAGATAACGGCACATCCTTAAAGAATGATGAGGTCCATGAGTTATGCAAAAATTCAAGATAAACCATCACATGACATCCCTTTATTACCCTAAATCCAATGGATAGGTTGATGCAATAAACAAAACATTAAAATCTATTCTCCTTAAAACAGTTAAGGAGAACAAACAGGATTGGCAATTAAAATTATACCTAGCCTTGTAGGCCTATCGAACATCAATAAGAACACCAACGGGGATAACCCCTTTCTCATTGGTATTCTAAGGAAAAATCAGTTCTCCTGGTTGAGGTTGAAATACCTAGTCTCTGCATCTCATTACAAGGGATCTTGGGAGAAGAAGCCTATAGAGAGGCATACCTCTCTAAACTAGAAAGCCTTAATGAGGCGGGTTAAATGCTCGAACATTGGCATAGATCCTATGTTGATTGGATGTGCTGAAAATATAACAAGAAGGTTTAAAAATGAGAAATATACGGAGAAGATCTACTAATGAGACCTGGATAGCCGGATTGACAAGAAAACCGGTGAAGGAAGGAAATTCCTCGCCCAAGTGGTTGGGCCCGTACCAAGTCATGAAATATTACGGAAACGGTGTGTATCTCTTGTGTACACTAGAAGGTGAGGAATTCAATAAAACTATAAATTCCTTACATCTTAAACAGCTTTTTAGGCATAGGTCATCAATATCACCATTTTTATATTATGTCTATCTCGCATTGCATTAGTCATTCAATTATTTCATTCTAGTCACTCATTTCGTAAAATTTCTGGTCAAGGAACTTATTCTTAAGAAATTTATTACAAGCTTCTAAAAATATTGACGAAATCATTCAAATCATATCTCTTCAATATTCATAATATCATCAAATGGTTTTGAAATCATGTCATCAATTTGAGAAAAATCTTAACAAAAACCATACCAAGGCCTCGCATACTTGGTCATACTCAATTCTTCTACTAGGTTAAGTTGTTCTTACCTATGGTCTGTTCTAGAAGCTTCTTGGCATCACATTTATCCCTATTACATCTCTTTGAAACAAGGATACTCCGAAATCACAGATCAGAAATCTCAAAGTCAAATTGAATAAAAAATGCTAAACAAACAAAATATTTTATTTTACGCACTTCTTTTCCCTACCAACCTTCGTTGATGAGCCCACATCTGCGCATTTACTAGTGGTGTGAGGTTGAGATAGGAAATAAGTACCCTTACTCACCTATGTCATGCCTTCGGTGATAAGCTTATACTTCTTACTAGTAGCATGTGGTAGGGCGTAGGGGGTCCATTCATGAAAATTAACTAATCTTAGTGTTTTAAAAATTCAAAGCAAAGTTTATAGTGAAAAGTGAAATTAAGCATCCAAATTCCAAAGAGATCAAATCCTCAAAACCATATTTTATCAGCCAAGTTGCCATTTATGGATCTAAGTCTAGATAAACTAGAAATTAAGTTGAATTTTGAGCTATTTAGTTATTTTTAGTAAGGTAAGTACATAGGCCTAAATTTGGTTTCTATCAATACCTTGTCTTTCTCTCATCATTTCGATTTATTCAAACTCATATAATTTGTGCCCTTCCCAGCTCTTGGTGTTGAGCCTTTGCATCTTACTAGTTGTGTGGGGTTAGGAATGGGGAAAATTTATCTCATTATCATTACATATTCATCACATTTTTCCAAAACAATAAGAAGCAATGAACATTTCCCAAATAAGCCAAAATTTGAGTACTATAGTATGTTTGCATCATCACATATTAGCATTACAAAAAAACAAAAAGAGAAACATTTTGTTCAACATTTGTTATCACTTTTCATCCATTGCATACATTCAAAAGTGTATAAAAATAGAGATTCTAAAGCATCTAAGATACACATGAGAAACAAATCAAAAAGCTCTAGATACAAAGAAGATCTAGATCCAAAAGAGATATATATATATATATATATATATATATATATATATATATATATATATATAGGAATCATGTTTTACATACAATGCCATCATGCACTAGGCATGGTCAAAACACTCAATGAGCCCGAATAATACAAAAAACTCATATAAACATTCAAAAAATCACTACAAAAAGACCAAATAGCCTCTCATCCTCGTGGGATCCCTCGGATGGTGCATGACCGCTTCTAGGGATCCTACTATGACGACCGTGAAAATGCTCAATACACTTTGAATGATGGGAGTGTACATGATCACAACCACTAGCTGTGGTCTCACTACGAGAATGGCTCGCCATCGTGGGAACTCGGTAGTCATGTATCCAACTACCTAAGTATGAAGGGAGGTCACTATCTCTGCCACCTTCCGGACGGGTGAACACATCGGTATGTTGGCTAAGCAGCCTAAGGGCCATCTTGAATCCGCAAAACTCATCCCGGTATTCCCAATGGGATCAAAAGGGTGTCCATGCATACCTGATGAATGAGTTCCCACCATCCCTGTGTAGTCGCTGCAAATAAAAAAGGAAGTAACAAGTTATAAAATCACCAAAAAAAAGTTGAAAACAAGCAAAACAAAAAAAAAATATCAACTAACATCTCTAGCTAACAAGGTCAAGAGAAGAGTGGTAACTCACTCATATCTTCAGCATCTAGGTAGGGTCTCTAGGATCTACACTGCCATCGACATTGCTTCCGATCAGAGAACCTCCCCAAAATCGGAACAAAATGACGTCTGCCATGGACTCATCATCTCCCTCAAATTCTTGAGAAGGCAACTCCTCTAAGACCAAGGTCTCCTTCTCTACACTCGCCTCCGCCCTCTCCACCCTTAAGATATCCTAAGTGTCATGCCACTCAAAATCACTATCATCCTCCTCGGTTGTCCCACCAGCCTCACCTCCAACCCCCTCTCCCATCGTCTCCTCCTCAGTCTCCCCTCTTGTGAACTCCTCAGAGTCTGATTCCACATCAATAGGCTCATCTCCCTCTCCACTATGAGTAGGAGCGGCCCCAATCTAAAGCAAGGGTGCTTGAGAAGCACCAGCTGCCCCTCAGAATGAACCACCCACCTAACCGTAATAGGAACTCCAGGAGTAACCGTGGTCCAACCTCAATCTCCTCTAGGACCTTCTTGGGGCTCACAAATAGTCCTATACACTAACCCTGCCGAAGGAACCATATCAACATAGGGGAGGCCAAACTACTAAGGGACTCGATCAAATGGGTGGATCTCCACCCTCCCTATCATGTCTACCAACTGACCTATAGTAGAATAGGAAATCAATGTAAGCACCTCCTGCCCCCACACTCCTGCCATGACCTAATAAGGAGTGGCCTTCATGTCTACAGTAGTCAGTGAAGCCACTGGCTGATGTGGCATCCTGAGTACTAACATCCCCATCCACCTCACTACTCTAATAGCCCCCAGATCCTCTGCTAGTATACCCCTCCCATAGGGAACGATACACTCATACACCCAACTCATAACTAGAGTAGGGTGACTCAAAGACTACCCCTGTAACCTGACCACCCTGTATAAGTCATGGTAGGTGGTCCCAAGAATATATGCTCCCCAAGCATAAATATGGCCATGGGCCTCAATCTACGTAATCACGGGAGCCCAAAATTATAACAGTGTCTCCTCCCTTATCCCCAATCAACCGTGAGGCCAAGATACCCATGATGGCCTTACGGATGGTGGATATAGAGCGATAGCAATGGATCGGACCTTCCCCTTTTTTAAGACAAAGGAGACAACAACATCTCCCATATAAGTAGCCCACTGAATCATCTGAGACCTAGATCCTGCTGTCTTAAGAGATAACTACCTCCCAAGAATCGGAACCCCCAGTATACGATAAACATCCTCTAGGGTGATAGTCCACTCACCCCTAACACCTGGTAACCGGAAAGTATTCTGGTCTACATCCTAGTAAGAGAATAAGTCACACAATATGTGACTGGTAGGAGCAACATGAGGAACTCGAGAAATCCTCAAAATACTAGCCCTTTGTAGAGTGTCTTAATCTGTTTGGGTCAGCATGTCTAACACTACAGGAGCCAATCACACTCCCTCTCTCTACTCCACCATATATACTCCTCCTTCTACATCCACCCAAAATAGAGAAAAAGAGCAAGTTACTAACATAATCGATAGATAAGCTCATCAAAAACATAGCAAAATACCAAAAATACCAAAAAACTTTACTTGATGGATATCTTTTTGCTTCTGTCGAGAATCACGCCATGTGTAGAGTAGCGGTTCCGTGACATTGCCTACATAGGATGGTGGTCATGAGAATCTTGTCATCATAGGGTGGTGGTCAGTATTATTGCTCTTTGTAGGGTGACGGTCTGTGTCAAAATGGTGTATGACCCTAAAGCACTAAAAATGCTTAAAACAACAAAAATACACTATTTTGAGAAAAATAAAATCCTACCCTATGGATGCCCCCCTAGAGACTCATTTAACACTAATATTTAAAAAAATACCCCCCAACACAAATATTTTCAACATTTTTATATTTTAGGTTTAAAAACAATAAATTGAGAAAAACTAACTTTGATACTTCATGAGTCAATCTCTGGTCTTTGAGGCATGATCATGATCTCACAACGAATGTTTGATTGCACTCTCATCGAAAAATGTTACCGTGGGCCCCAAAGCTCAAAATTTACCAAATCAATATGCACAAATGAATAGTAAAATGATCTCGTTATATATATATATATATATATATAACACATTCTAACCTTGTTTTGAATGTTCTTTCACAAAGTTGGAGCGCCGACGGAGGTAAGTTCTTATCCCCGCGCAAATGGTAAGTCCGCATTTCATTTTAATTTAGTATTTATTTTTTTATTTCTTTTATCTATCTGCACTTGAGTCCTCTTTTCATTTTATAGATAACGGGAATTTGGATGGTGACATTATGACACACAAGCATGTCAGGTATAGCTTCTAACTCCCCATTTCGGGACCACCATACTTAGACCCCATTTTATGCCCCTTCATGGCTAAAATGCTTCTCCGAGGGGGCAATATATACGTACCCAAAATTGTATGTATTGTAGTGTCGAAAAGAGGTTACAGAAACCCCAATGATGATTCAGATCTTTTAGCAAGGTGTTCGGAATCCAAAAGCACGTTGAGTATACATTTGATCCTAAAAATGCCTTATCCAGCCTTCACATGCTTTGTTCTAACCCCTTTCCTCTTTTTCCTTGCATTTTGGTCTTTAGTTATAGGACCGCCACCCTACAGGTAATGGTCCCATGACCGCCACCTAGACAGGGCAATAGTCCTAAAAGCGCCACCCTACACCGGGTGGCGGTCTTATACACAATTTCTAGAACCTTCGAGACACGTGCTCGTCAACGTGAAAAATCAAGTTGTGCTTGTAATTCTCAACCACTCTTGCTTGCATTAAAGTTTTAGCTACCTGGTAAATAGCAAATTTTTTTAATAGGTAGAATAGTTCAATTTGATCTTACCTTTTGGTAAATCAAAGTTTTATAAATACCAAGTCATTTTACAAGAAAATGGCCCTCTCCCTCTATGATTTATTATTCCGTGTGTTCCAAAGTTCTTCAATAAGTCTCAACAGGTCTATATTTTGTATAAGTTCTCAGCCTCTCAGTTCAAGGCTCCTTTCCTTCTTTCTGATTTAGAGATCACTTGATCTCTCTAGTTTCATCTTGTTCCATTGTTGTTCTCAAAACAACCATCTTAGCATAAAATAGTTTCAATTCTAGATTAAAGTTCATTTGATAATCTTGATTCTGCTTAGAGTTATAGGTTGTTGTTTTGTCACAGGAAGTATAGATCCTAGAGTTTTCGGTGTATTTGTGTTGTATCCCTGCAACAATCCTGCTAGGAATCACATAGCCAAGCTCTGTTCTCTTGCACTATCCCTCTCCTACTTGCACTCTATTCGGCTTATGTCCAAGCTACCACTATTCGAACATCTTCTCCTGCTACCGCTGTCACATTCTCACTTTTCTAGATTCACAAGAACATGTAGGAACGAAGAGATCACATTGATGGGTCAAGCTACAATATAACTATATTTGCAAGTACGATTACGTAAAATCTAAGTTTGAATTATCAAAGTTGTAGTTACAATATATCAAATAGAATAGAAAATCATTTTATTTCGATTAAGATCACTTTCAACATTACTAGGAATTTGTGGTGAATAATAGCTTATAAGAAGCTATGATTTGTTCCTCACTTATGAGGTAAGATTGAAGGTCCTTCAATAAAATTAGCTAGTTATTTATATTCAGGATCAATTCACAAGTGCACATGACAAATAACTACATCTGAATACCTTGCTTGTGATAGTTCTATTCTTAGATTAATTGCTCGTTATCTGAATTTATTAGATTAGTCACTCTTTTAATTTTGTTCAAATTTACATATTTGAAAATACAAAAAAATAAGCATAGCATAGATTTATTTTCATAATTATTTTAATTCATTCGAGTTAAGTTTGGTTATCTCTTCCATGACAATTACGGGACCTAGAGATCCCAAGGATTATGTATTCGAACAGGTAATGCCTCACCAAATCTGTTCATAATGTTATGAGATATAGATAAAAGTCTTAGAATTCATGTCTTCGAACAACAACAAATCCACAAGTAATTAGTGAGCAATTGAGAGAATAAAACATTAAAGACAAAAAAGCATATGAATTTTGGTCAAATCAACCCAACTATAGATTGCTTTGATAGGATATCTACATGACCACACAAGAACCTAAAAGAGAGAAAACATTTGGTTGTGATTCATTAGTTCCGTATCCAAATGCAGGAGACCTTCTCATTGACATAGACACAAGCTTATGGATACAAGTTGCTAGAACACCCGTAAGGTATTCTCGAGAATATCGCACAACTCCACGGTGTTAAACATAGAATCCAATCAAGCTAATATTGTATGGGTTAGACCAAAAAACCGTCCATAGTTTCCTACAAATCCACAACACCTTTCACCACCAATTTCATGACTTTGTCGGAGATATACATGAAGCACCTACATGTCACTTTATATGCGTTCAATAGCCAATATATAGTATCTCGGCGAGCTCGACATTGATTGGAGCCTCCGAGAGTAGCAATTATATATGAATGATCAATTACACCCATTCGGAGTTAGGAGAGATTTCTTTGCTTTAAACTCGTAGATCCCGTTATTGCAGGTTGAGGATATAAGATTTCCTAACTATATTTTCCACATCCACATATATTTCATTTCCACTTTGGCTATCTCAAAGACAACCTTGGGAGGTCGGGTACAGAGAAAGGCTATTTGTCGATTCTCATGCTCGCTTTGTCACTTTTCTATCCTACAGTACCTCCCTAGGTGATATCCATGGATATGTATAAATATGATGTGGCCGAGGGCAGGTATTATGAGAATCGAGATCACATATGTCAACCTTCGGTTTTTTCATATGTTGAGTATAGAGCACAATGGGAAGCCGGTGCGAGGACAAACTCATGGACCACAACACTAGCAGTTTAGGTAGCCACCAGTCGCATGGGCATGGCCATCAAGAGGTGACCAATTCATGGATGTCAAGGCTAGGGAGGAGACCTATGAGATTATCATAGGTACTAGCCCCTCTTAGAGATGATATGCGAGTTTTAGATGTTGATTACTTTTGAGTTTTGACTATACCATCTTGGGTGCCAAAGAGGCGAGATGTATATGAGAGCTATTGAGATACTTGTATTTATATCTATATATACATTGTATTAATATACATACATTCTAGTTATATAGTTGATGAAGATATGTACATACTATGTGTTTGATTGTATTTCCATTGTATGTGTTTGATTTTATTTCCATTGTCTCTTATCGTCAATTCCAAGATCGTTATTTAACAGAGGTGCAATGGATTCTTATGTTACACATTTTCAAGTGTAGCATTTGCATTATCCAAGAACCCTTCTAAAATGCACCTAATCTTGGCTATCTTGGAAAGATCTCAAAAAGAAGTTAAAATTGGCTCTGCCAGATATAGCTCTCATCAATGACATCATTTCCTTCATACCGGATCACATGATCCGTAATATTTCTATTCTTATGTTCCATCCTTAGTAGATGGAATGGAAATGGTATGTGGACACCCATTTCTTGAATTTCTTCATTGGCCAAGAATATTCCTTGTTTTCACCTCATTTACCCATGGCTGATAAAATCAATGCCCAACAGGAATTTGATCCTCACTTTGTCAACTGGAAAAGGATATTTTTATTGTTTGGTCTGACAGTGTAGAACCCAAAAATTACTCACTTCCTGTGGTCTGCCCTACACCAAGGCATTCCAATTGGTTCCGTTTGGTGCACTCGGGAGTGTCTACCCCCAAATGCCCCTTTTATGGTCACCTAGAAACCTTGTCTCACATGTTTTGGTTTTCCGAAAATCCATGAGGGATTGGAATTGGATTCATTCATTTTTCCTCCCTTCTAACAAGAGTGTTTTACTTGGTAGCATGTACTTTTAGGAGACAATCCTTGAATGCCTCACAAATTTTCCAAGGTTTGGCATGCTTTTAGAGGGGAAATATTATACTAGCTTTTGAAAAAAATGAATTCTTGTTTATTTTCTAAAGTTGAAGCTAATCAACATTTCTCTATTTATAAAAAAATTGTGGTCATCACAAATGTCTTGTTGCAGATTCAAGCTCAATCTAATAAAGTGGTGATGTAGGTGAAGTATCTACAAACATTCATTCACCACTAGGACAATTCTCATTGTAAAGTTTTGATGAACCTTGTTTTATCGGTATTTATCCCATGTAAAACCCTGTGCTATTATTTTGGTATCATCTAGCATGATGTATAATATTGAGGTTTTATAGTTAATAAGTTACTATGTTCTAGAAGGAAATGTTGTGGATATTCTCATTATTTTTATCTTGTTATTGATTCTTGAAATATGGTCTCAATTAACATTAATGCGTACTTACTGAGTGTTTTTGGGAAAGCATATGTTGGTCATCACAGAGTTAACTACATACTAGCGCGGAATTGTTTGAGCACTAGCACGAGGACTTGACTTATAGTGAAGGAATCATCATTGCATCGGCAAGACTCTCCATAGAGTGCATGACTCATCCGAGATCACCAATTTAGAATCACTTGAGATGAGGGACTCATGTAAAAGGGATAAATGGCTCATGTGGCTGAAATATGAGTTGATACATTTGACACATTAGTCAACACCACGACATGATCAAGAAACATGAACTACATCCTCAACTCCATACGCATATGATGAGGTCCATACAATCCTAACTTAACTTCAGTTTCTTGAAGACGTGATGCAAACAAACACTTATGGACTTATGATCATCATGATCATAAGGAATACATTTTGGATCTGCAATATATCTTGGCGCTAATTGAATCTCTCAAAGGAGACAATTACGAGCCTCATCTGTAGTTAATAGGATTAGTTCAATCTAAACACGGGATAGATCACTCCTTCCATGATTGTAATTATTATAATAACTAGTTGTTGTTATAGTCATCATCTAGTTAAGTAGTTGTTATTAATTTCTAATAACTAGTCCTCTCTTAAAGATACTAGGATTGCTCTGAATATAAAAATTTATAATGCTAAAATGTAAAATAATAGCCTAAATGCATGTTTACGAGTAAATAAATGAATATTGAAATACTTGAAATAAATAACCAAGTAAACTAAGATAGAAAATATAAAACCCTAATGTGCAAAGAGGGTAAGAAGAGCTTTAATTGATTTGTAAAGGTAGTTGGATTGTTTATGCAAAGGAGACCAGCTAAATAGAGATGGATGAATACTACACATAATTTTGGAAAAATGTAGATATGGTAGATTTAACTAGACTAGGGCTCCTAGATAAGGATAGGGGTGATTGTGGGCATCCTCATGCACGTAGATGCTTTGAAAACCTATTCGAGGTGTCGTAAGAGGTGCACACTTGTTTGAATTTTTCACGTATATGTTGTTGTATTCCACCTTTGAATGTATATGTAAATATGGAATGAATGAATCACATCTAAAACCCCAAACAAAGCATTAGACCCTAAAAATAAAGATGCAAATGAAAGGGTCAGATTGTCCTCATTTTCCACAATGATGTACTTATCCTTTGAACGATGCACTAAATCTCGTAACCAATGTAGTTTTGTGTGTCTATGTGTGCGGAATTGTGCCCTGTGTTTCTATTGTTCCATTCGCATGTGAAGTAGTGAGTAAGTAGCTAGATGTAGAATGTATATAAAATTTGCATGGAAACAATAGACTCCATCTTATGAAGTGTGATGTAGATGAACTAGCCTTTGTCTCTTGTGATGGACGTAAATGGAGCTATAGGTGCATTTTATGGATGCAACCTTAGGTGGAGATAGTAGATTCTTAGTGCTTAGTCCCTTATTATGATCACATAACTTTATATTTATATGATTCCTTCACTGAATTTTGTAATTAACCCTATAAAGGAAAACAACTAAAAATATATGATCCTCAAATGGCTAGAAAATACCTAAGCTAGGGAGGTTCTTTTAGACAATATTGTTACTATTGAATTAATTAATGATTACATGAAATCTGTAGCTATGTGTGTTGTTACAAAACATAACAGATCACATAGCCTATAATTTCATGTTATCTTCAGCAAAAGAACACAAATCCTTGAAGGACAACTATGTTTCCTTGATGAAGACACCAAATTGTAGAATAGATGAAGTGTTAGGTTTTGGAGCAGCAATCATGACTATAGATTATAGAAATAGAGTTCATTACTTGGATGTTATAGGTATTCTTTAATGTTATTTCCTTCATGATTAAGACATTCAATTATATTATTGGGTTGTTTAGTTCATCATACAATCCATATCAGAAAGTAGAAATGTAGAAAGAAATACACAACTCAATTTCACAATTCAATGTTTTATTCATAAGGAATTTCAAATGTTCCCACACAAGCCATGGGATGTAACTAGAAAGTAAAGTACAACTACTAAAATAAGAGGTACACATGCATGAAAGAGAAAATAAAGGAGTATGAGTGAACCCATCATTTCTTGGGGTTTATCCTTGGTTGATGCATCCTCATCTTCATCTTTGTTCCCTCTTCATCTTCATTACTAAAAGCACCATACCTAAAAAAGAAATGAGAAACTATCAGTTAAGAGCTCAGGTTAATCCATATTCCTATACTATCCTAATTCATGCATATGGATCTCTTAATAATATGAGATATAGATTACTTGAAGATCAAATATATACATGATTTACTCACTCTAGAAAGAAGGAGAGAGAAGAAAAGAAAACCATGGACATAAGAGAGGCCAAAAGCCTAAATATTTTCTAACTATTTTCTCAAGTGTGTAGGTACAAGTTGTAGCCAAGAAGAAATAAATCATATCTTACAGTCCTCACTATAGATAAAGATTGCAGAGTTCAATAACTTCTATCCTATGGTACATGAAGCAGATGAGTCATAAGTACATGTTGGAATGAAGGAAGAATGCAAACTCAACTATTCTAGGATGAAGTAAAGAAAAGGAGAGAATTTTACATGTTTGAAGTTAAATGAAGAAAAGAGAAAATTTAAAGGATGAAGTTAAATCACTGAAACAAAATCAAAATGAAGAAAGAAATCTAGGAAAATTTTGACAGGGCTTTGCCATGTAAAATGGACATTTACAACTTTCCATCATGTTGTTTTTAACTAATACATGCTTTAAAAGCTGTATGTAAATCAAATAAGTGATATAGAAGAAGTAGAAAAGCATGCCATGATCAAGATAATAGTTATTATGTTTTAGTTTCCAACAACAAATCAACTTCAATAGAAAAGTGATACATTTTGTATTCTAAATCAGAAAATACATCTATTACAGATGAAAAAGGGATAAAAGAAAGAATTATGGGAAAATTTTGACAGGGCTTCACCATGTAAAATGGACATTTTAAATTTTCTAGCATGCATATCAAAGCTGTAATAAAAAGGAAATGTAGTATTTAAACAGAAAAGAAATGGACTGCACTTTCAGTCATCAAATTGAAGTACTTTGGAGCATTCATTATATTTAACTAAATAACATGAAGTCTTAAGATAATCCTACAAATTTCAGCCATTTTAAATTGCATTTTTAGAATGAAGCAAGTATGAGTGCCATGAAAAATACCATTTAAGATAGTAAAATATTTAAGCAAAGAAATAAGAATACAGTAAAAAATTTGCAACAAAGCTTAAAGAATGTGATTCATATATTTGATACAAACTTTATAGTCCTTCCAAATCATTATCATACAAAGTTCCTTCAAAGTAATCATGATTGATTCTGATTTTAAAAGTTAAGTATTCAAAAAGAATGACAACCTCAAAATGAAGAAAAATTGTTCAATGCAAAGGGGTGTTCCATTTAAAAGAGCTAAAGGATCTTCAACCTAAGAAAGGTTTAGAGATAAAAGGTAACACTTACTCCTAACAGGAAAATTTCATGTTTGAAGAACAAAAAAAAAAGAAAGGAAGGCATTAATCACAGTCATAATAGTGAAGGATATATTTAAATAATAGCTCAAGTATATCCAAGAAAAGAGATAAGTCATTCATGAAAATAAAACAAAGGACAATGTATTATTAGAATCAAATGTCATTAAATTAGCTTGATGTCATTAAAATTAAAGGAATGAACATGAATCAACTTATTTCAAAGAATTATGTAAACATACATGAAAAAGAGAAAGGGTTGAAATCAAAAGAATACATTCTAGATCTGAAATAGTTTCAAAGTAAAATGTAAAAGAAAAATATAAATGGTTTGCTAAAACCATTTTATCATTAACGATGCCAAATGAGAGTTGTACAATGAAAAAATGAGAATAAATTCCATTTGATAAAGCATAATATATTATAAAATAATAAAAATTAAGTACTACTCATCATGGTGAACTTGGGTCATTATCATATCATGCATATGGATTAAAAAATTGAGACAAAGAAATCTTAGTTATTACTCCTATTTTAGAATCCAAAAACACAATGACCATATAAATGGAAGGATTAATAAGAAAGCTAATGCAAAACATATCTCCTTCGAATGTTGAAATTAATAGAAAAAAGAGAGGAAGTATTTAGGTTTGTTCAAGAATAGGGCATCCATAGTTCCAATAAGCTCAAATAGAATAGGAAAATAAAGTAAATACACCAAGAACATAATGATTAAGTGAAAATGTTTCAAATCATTGAAAAGAAAAGATCAAAGATATAATCGATTAATCGAAAAACCCATCAATGGGTATCAAGAAATCAAAGAAATAAGAAAACTCATGATTTGAATTAAATCTAGTCAAAAACTCCTCAAATTTTTAGATTAGAAATGAGTCATGAAGCAAGAAGTTTGAAACTCACAATCACTAGAAACACAAAAATGATGAAGAAAACAAATGTATCAATATATGCATGGTCACAAAAACAATGAAAATGAAATAATTTTCATGTTCGAAGATAAAGAATCTCACCCTTTCCAAAGCATTCATGAGAAGCATTAACGCCAAAGTGGCATAGGGCTTGAACCAAGAAATAAGAGGCCATAAAAGTTACAAAGAAACTAAAATAAGTCAAGCTCATAATCTCAAAAATGGTGGACACATCAAAAATAAGTAAAAGAGATCCCAAATGTTCAAGATGAAAAAAAGGAAGAGATCGAATACTTTCACTAACAGAGCTCTGCTCAAAATTCAAAGAGGCCAAGTTTTCAAATTTATAACATCAAAGATTCAAAGCAATGGCAAACTAAAATAATTACAAAAAAGAAATTCCCATAAAATGAAAATGTAATTCAAAATGAGCTAATTTTGAGTGCTTTTATCAATGAAACTCTCATGGTGGAAGAAGAAGTTTTTAGATATCAAAAGATCAAAAACATCAAAATCAAAAAATTAACCACTCCCAACTACCTCCTTTAACCATGGTTCAAAACAACTACCACATTAAATGATAAGTCAAAGAAACTTGACGTAATCAAAGTCAAAGATTGACGACCTAAGATTCAATGGATCATAGATCAATGATTAAAACAATTCACCAAATATGAAGCAAAAATGGTTACAAAACCAAACTTTACCACATTTCAAAAGATCGATGAATCAAAAACCCTAATCATGGGTTAGAGATCAACAACATCACGAATCAAAAAAATCCAAATGAAATCAATGCTTAGAAATTGATCACCAAATCGAGATATGATGCAATGAAACCCAACCACTTAAAATTAATCATCAGGAGAGAAAATGACATGGAGGGGTGATCGTCATCAACTTGAAGGTAAAGGCCAACCCGATGAAGTGTTATTAAAAAAATTTGCATTTTGACTTATCATAGACTTGAGTATCCCAGACCAAAATCCAAATCCCAAAAGTAGACAAATTATAATGTACCGATGATCACCCAAAAGGGTAAGTTATAAAACATGATCAAAATCCATGGTCTATGAAATCAAATTTACAAGAAAGGGGCCACAAATATCATAATACCATGATAATAAAAAAATCATAACACAGATTTCAATAATATGCCTAAGTCCACAAAGGTGGCCGAATGTAACAGTGTCCCTTGTCATGGCATTGTGACCAAAGTTCAGTTTCGTGACAAAACTAACCACTTCTCAAAATCCTAACTCTAGCAATTGCAAGCGGAGACTAACACGTATAGGTTTTAAACCTAAATCCCATGCAAAAAATCAAGTGGTCCAACAAAATGATCAAAGCCACCGACATGTCTAAAGTTTGAAACGCACTTGGTAAATCCAGGAGAGTCAAAATTTATGGCATGTGTGTCCAATAAGTGAGTTAATCATAAGGTGACATATATAAACCATGATATAAAAAGGGTCCTAACTCTAGATATAATATCCTAAGTAAAACAAAAGGTTTTAAATGAAATCATGGTCCAACACCCCTTTGAAAAAAAACAAAGTGCCCCTTGTATTATTTCAAAACACAATAATTTGCTAAGTCCACAAGAGTGGCCAAACCATGGTGAGACTAATGATTAAAGTGCAAGGGTGGTCCCCACTGATTGTGATGGATTGAATATGACTTGAAATTCAAATTTTCCATGTGATCACAAGGGAGAGAGAAGATTTCAACACAAAAATGCAGGCAACTTTTGAAAACTTAATTACCTTATTTGGTACAAAATAAAATGGATATGATTTTTCACATGTGCTCCAGGTGGTCCCCATAGTGAGGTAAATATTTTGTCTGATTATGGAGGTCGAGAGTATTTATTTTCTTGCAAAGGAGTATTTTTGCATGCTTTCACAAAAGGACAGATCAAGAAAGAAGACAAATTTGCATGCACCTAGAAGGAGACTTGCTCATCAAGCAAGGTTTATTTTTAGCAAATTATTCACCCATGCTTTTCTTAAAAATAGACAATCAACTACATTTTGACTGTGATGTAATCAAAGGCTATTAATGCCTCTTGTATTAGTTTGCTTTATTTTATTCCTTATTTATTATTAAATAAAGGATAAAAATAGAATGCATGGGTGAGTACAACCTTAGTCTATTTTTAGGAAGGGTGGGTGAATCAATTTTTCTATATATTGTGTGCCTTAGCAAAGCACAAAGAGGAATTTTTAGATACATGAGTGTTAAAGCAATTTTTTCTAGTTTTCCCTTTGAATGTGAAGTATTTTCTACCTTTCCAATTATTTGCAGTCTTGTGTATGTTTCCATTAATCTTGTGAATGTTGAATTCCCGATTAATCATCTTACCCTATTGCAAATTCAGTAATTTCTACATGATATTAATGTGTATGTGTAACTTAGCAGTATTGTTGTGATTTTATCCCTCAATACATCAAAGTGTTTACCCTTAATTATCTTTAGAAAATTGTTGGCTTGTGCATCAGAAATTCATTCCATATCAATTGTGCATGTACTCAGTCAAAGACCTCATACAAGTTTGGTGTATCACCTCAGTTTTAATTTCATTTTTACAAGTCATCTTTTACCCTTAAACCCCAAAAATCAGTTTAGGATACATCAATAAGGAACCGGCCTTGATACCAGAGACTCACCTCAAAATAGGTATACCCACTAGACCTGAGGTGTTTCCATTGTATCTACTGAAAAGAGAGATAAAATTTGCAAGCTTAGAACACCTACAACCATCTCTCTACAAGGTGCATTTTCAAGAGAGATAACAATTTTTGGCATGCCCGGTGGGAAAATGAATCAGATCTACATGCAAGTTATAGATATTCATAGTAGATCTACATTAGATTTACAATAGATAAAAGTTACTTTTGGGACAACAAGCTGCAGAAATTTATTCTAAAAGATTTAAAGATCTATTTGGTGACTCCGTAGGGATGATTTCATACAGTATTGCAGCATGTTCCATGCCTAAAGTAACTACAAGATCATCGGTAAGAGGAATTCCTTCTGAGTTTATTTCTTTACCTTTGAATTCTGCAAGAAGGAGAAGAGTTGGTAATACTTTACCTTATAATAGGCCTAGTTTTGATAACCCTCCTCCTAATATTCCTTCACCACGTATCAATTTCTCTATTCAGATCCCAGTTTTTCAAATGGCTATTCAACCACCTAGGAATTTTGTGACCTTTACTAATGGCAGCCCATTAGTAATCCTAGTTTATCATGACATCCTAATGCTTGCCATGAAAATTTTTCCATCATTCACTGGTGAAAATTAGGTTACACCTACAGAGCACATTAAATATGTTGCAGCCTTATGTGTAGTTCATAATATCACTCATGAAGATGTAGCTTTGAGAATTTTAGTTGCATCCCTTAAAGGACAAGCCTTGCAATGGTATAGAAATCTAGAGATTGGATGCATAAGAACTTGGGATGATTTAGGTGGTAAATTCTAAAACAATTTCAAGATAATTCTAGATCATTTATCTCTCATAGAACAAATGTCTACCATTAAAAGAGATCCCAATGAATTTATGTCTAGTTTCAACATTCATTTTTCCAGAACTTGGGAAAGAATTCCTAGCAAGTGTCAAGCCTCAAGTTGATCATGCTTTTCTTTATTATCTTAGAGCATTAAACAGTGATATTTCAACTATGATTCAGTCTATGGGAGGAGAGACTCTCCAACATCCTATGATATCGCCATCCGAGTTGAAAATAGCCTTATTCAAGCTAGAAAATTAGCTCTAAGGCCTTTAATGCCTTTTTTGGTAGATTTAGCTCCTATCCCATACCTATCACAATTATAGAACCCGTTGTTGCAGCCCCATTCGGATGATGTTTTTAAAGCTTTGTAGACTATGGGAACAAGTTGACTTTAATTGAGAATAGGCTTGCATTACCTAGTAGACCTTATCAGGCTCCTTATCAAAAAAACCAAGCAAAATAGGTAGCCTTACCAACATAATCAAAATTATAGGCAACCTTATCAGCAAAGGCAATTTGACCCAAAGGCTCCTAGTTCATCTAACGCTTTAGTTCTAGTTAATATGGCTACAAAAGAGTGGTGTCAACCTTGTAATCAACCTCATTCAGCTACAAGTTGCCCAAATGCTTTTCTAAACATAAGTCTTGTTGCACAACCTCAATCTAAGACATTGTTCATGCCTCAAATGGAGGGTGGGTAGAAAGATACTCAGGTTTAGAAGGCACCTGAACAAAACTTAGTCAGTTTCAATGAGGATGATTTCATTGTAGTTACTATTAGGGCTCAGGAAAAGGCCACAGAGAGTAAAAAACATCATAATAGGCCTGTTCTACCTATTATCACTGATAAAATAACAACTATAAGCCCAAAACTAGCTAACAGTGTTGTTGTTCCTCAAAAAAAGTAGGTGTTATAGCTAGTAAAGAACAACAAAAATAGCTATACCTGATCCAAAAAGGTTATTTATACCTTAGATATCAAAAGCAAGCTGAAGTAGAATCATTTTTGCCAAAGCCTATGCTAAAATAGTAGAATTTGTCTCTAAAATTGTTGCTTCTTTTAACATTGTTGATGTAATGAAAAAACATAATGTTAACATCTCAATGTGGGATGCTCTAAGTATTCTAGGACAACAAGATTTACTTTCTCATGAACTAGCTAAGCTACAAATTTCTTCTAAAACAACATAAAATGAATTCCAGAAAGCAGACATGGTCCTTGGAACAATGGAACAAGACCACATCAAAGAGGTTAAATGGATCGTTTAGAAAGTCTTAAATGTTCATGACATCAAGAAGACACCACCATTTTATCTATCATTGATTATTGGAGAACATCTTGTTCATAACTGTATGGTGGACAACGGTGTACGTATGCATGTACGATTATGCCAAAAGAAATTGTAGAAAAATTGGGTCTATTGTATGAACCTGCTGAGAATAGAGTTTCCTCTAGTTGGATAGAACTACAACTAATACAGTTGGTGTCATCAGAAATCTATAGGTAAGATTGCATGCCTGCCCAAATGTATCCATTCTACAAGATATTACTGTTGTAGATTTACCTCCTTACTTTGCTATATGTTTATGAAGAGATATCACAACAAAGATAAGAGGATATCTCTCTTCAGATTGGTGCTTCTTATTTTTCACTACACGTTATGGCACCAAGGTTACTATAAATTCATAACCATTGACCATATTTCACATTGAGCCTCATGCTTATAATGCATTAGCTAATTATGTATCCTTAGACCAGTCTGATTTTGATAATATAGCTCATGTTTCAAAGCATTAGATGGTGTTTCTAACTTGTTTATGGATGAAAAGACACATGAAGAACATACTCATGATCCTTTTAAATAAGTTGATGAATATTTTTTTGGTGTGTATTTCTTGCATGAACAAAATAAACCAACTTCTTTCTTGTCCAAAAAGAAAATGCAGCGGAAGGGATTTAGAAGCTTCATTTCGATGGAGCTAAAAACAAGAAAGGACAAGGAGCGGGTTTGAAGCTCACTTCCCAAAAAATGAAATGTATTTCTTAGCTTTGAGTCTCCAATTTTTATGCACTTGTAATTGTAGACACGGGAAAATTAGGTCACACTCGCCTTTGGTCCATCGACAAATAAATACCTTTATCACATTCACCTAGTCATGGCCCCTTCACCCCACTAATATTATTTTAATTAATTTAATAAAATTAATTCATTACCCTCACTATATTTATTATTTAAATAGCCTAATTTAGATAATGCCCACATATCCACCTCACCTAGACACCTCATCAGCCACCTCACCCTAAGACCTATTATTATTAAGTTGCCATAACTAATTAAGACTTACCCAAACCCTAAAAATCAATGCCTACATTCCCTCTAACCACATTCCCACATGTTTACAAGAAGCTTCGGTCGATCCGTGGGTTAGCAACATGAGAGCCTAGAAAATCAAGGGAATTTGCCTAGTTTAGTAAACCTAGACAATCCTACCTTGACCAACGCCTTGATTACCCCTAACCGTCGCTTGGTTAAGCGAACCGTCGTTGGTCACCTTTTAATTACCAAAATAACCTTATTTTGGAGGTTGGCAAACATTGGTAGATTGTTTAGAGATATCACATCTTTTGAGAAAAATTTTCCATGAGAACATGTATGTCAAGGAAGGAGATCAAGCATTTTCTCTTGCACATACATCCAACATTCACCCAGCAACCATGCAACACTCACCCCAAGAAAATATTTGATCCAATCAAGCAAGAAGGAGAGCACATGCAACATATGCAAGAGCTCCCCAACATTTGGTGATCCTCTTAAGCAACCTTCATCCTCTTAGCAACACCTTCATTCCTCACTCAAAGACATCTAGAACTAGATTCCAAGTAAGTAGAACATTGTACTCCTCTGGTTCATTCATTTCATCATTATATTATCATCCTTTGTTCTCTTAGTCATCCACCATTGACCTCCATTAACACTCACCCCTCCATATCCCAATTAAAAATTTTCCAAACCCCACCCAAACTACCTAATACCTCATTCTGACCAACCAAGTCCTTTGCAATCAAGAGGGAGACCCAAAGTTCATTATGTGACATTCTTAGTTTTCCACAAGAATCGGCACCGAGTTCTCCCCAACCGGCACCGGCCTCATCGGTATCTATATTTACAATACTGCCCGGAAAAATGACCTACCCATCTATTCTCACATCACCCTTATTCACTTGTGACCGCCCGAGACCCTACCGGACTTGAGAGAACCAGAACCAACTACTTGACCTTCGGATCTTATTTTAATCTAGATTAAATTAGATCTTTCTTATTCTATTTTAATTACCAGCATTAAATTGTTTTAAATAGTGGGTGACAACCGTCTAGGAATTATCACACTTTTCGGATCTAGCACATGCTAGGCGCACTTCACTACACGTATTGTTTAACTCTTTTGGTGGTTTTGTGTTCCATTTCAGGTAGTTCCTCCTGCAAAAAAGGAATCTCTCATGATCATATGTGGATTTAGAAGTCATACACGCGCAACAACCCAACAATCAACATTCCAACAGGTATTCCTCCTATGCTCATTACCCTATCTGTTTCGTCACTTTCAAAGAAATGTCTAAGAATCAGGTGAAACATTTTAGCATGCCTGGTGGGACCCTTTTGGGGTTCCTTACATTTTATTAATTCCTAGGAAAAGTTGCATGTTTGTTTCCCTTCCGAAAAGCATACATATTAATTTTCTTCATTGGTGACCCTCTTTTTCTTTCTATTTTCTATAAAAGAAACCTTTCTTTTGGTGTACTTAGAAAGAATCATTTCTTCTTGTTTTCTACATTTTAGTGAAAGAGCATCCTCTTCCTATTCATCCATTTGTGTCATTGAACTTTGTATTTTGATTTGGGCTTAAAATAATTGCATTTCATTCTAATTTATCGCATTAGCTCACATTAATTGAGGGAAACCTATATCTTTGGAAGTCATTCCCGGTGATGGTTGACAAACAAATGTAGAAAGTACATCTCTCTCTCTCTCTCTCTCGAGTCTCGAGTCTTGCCACATTGCACAAATTCAAAATAAATACATATTCTTAAACAACATCTTTCTTGGGAACACCTGTCAATGATCACACTAATATGAGGATTGGTAGGTACTCCCTACTCATTTACTCTGTCGAGTCATACTTGAGTGAAGCCTCGCCCCGCCATAACATATCCAAAACCTCACCTTTTAGATATCCTTCTTTGTAGGAAGCCATCCTCACCAAAAAAATCTATTTTGAGTTCATGTTTCGATCCTTAAATAGCATAAGCTAAACAAACATAATCGAAAAATCACTCTTAGGATCACATTTTCTTAATGTTTTTGTTTGGCTTTCTTTTTTGAGGTGAGAGGTCACATTCTTCATTCTTCTTGTTTATCCTTGCATGCTCCTCATCATAGTTGGTGTATTCGCTTCATCTGAGTGTGCCTGGACCATATTCTCATCATTCTCATAATTCTGGGTTTGATTCCACATCAGATTTTAATTCACAACCATTTTCTTTCATCACTGTTTCAATTTCATAGTGACCTAAAGTGTTGCTCCAAAGTAACCATTGTCGATTACCCCCTGACCATCGTCGGTTATACCCAACCGGCGTCGGTTCACTGTCATTTTGGTTAACCTACCCAAAAGGACATTTATTCACCTTCTTCAACTTTTCAGAGTCCCTGTCACTACTATTATCATTCCCATTGACCTTGTAAAACTCATTAGGTTTGGCATACCTATCAGATTTGACCTTACACCTTGTTTTTGACTCACTAGTCATTTTCCACAGTGACCGGCAGTGATTACCCCTAATCGGCATCATTTTACCCTGGCCACCAACATCAGTTATCCTATGCCACTTTCTAGCCAACTTTTGGTACCTAATCCACTTTTTACCACCTGTTTCACCTATTCCTATTTTTTTTTTGTGTCATTTATAGAGAAGGAACTAACCTTGATCAAGTACTTATTCACATAAATCTTGACATCGACAAGCTAAGCACCCTTGTATTCCACACCAGTTGTCAACCACTCCCACCTAGTCCTTCACCACCTTCCATTTTATCACCCGCCATGGATCCTATCCAACCTATCACTATTGTTACTAGAGATGATGAGTTCACATGAATCCTTGACCAAAACCCTACCGCCTTGCAATTTTACCTTTCCCACTCATCCAATCGAGATGCCTTGGGTTAGTTGATATATGGCATGCTCGTATATATCCCTCGACTCTCGCTCCCACTCTGTGTTAGCCCCATCTCGCTCGTGTTTCCGCATCTACCTTACCCCTAGTCATTTCACAGCTAGGTCCTATACCCACTATGATTTTAACATCTGCTTCATCCATTGCACCGCCACATCCACCATACCTTGACATGACCACCCAAAAAGATAACCTCATCCACCCCTATTGTCTCGCATATACCCGTAGCTACTACCACCTCCGTGTCGGTGACCCCCACCCCTTTCAAAATGTGGTCCTTTCTATTCCATAGTCGTTGGCCCCCATTGCCACTAGGGTTACCACGACCCGCCACCTCCATATACATACTATCAACAGTGCCTCCCATTTCATCTATTATTCACTCTAAGGTATGTAGCCCCTATTTCACTACCTCCTTCTTAGTCTACCTACATGGAAGCACCATATAGTGGACCCTTCCACAGGCGTTACACACCCAACACCTAATCCCTCTTGATGCTACAAAAGAAACATTAGAATCATTACAAGCTCCCATACTCTGACCTATGACAAGATTTTAAATGAGCCTATCCACCCATCCATTCCTATCTGTCCATATCCCATGCATTGGGAGATTCCTAAATTCAACCATTTCAATAGTAAGGAAGACCCAAACAACATTTGTAGTCGTTCAAACACGGGTGTTACCTAATCGCTCATGATGATGCTTTGCTCTTAAGGACCTTTCCCATGTCTCTGACTGGACCTATGTTAGATTGGTATAGTGGGTTACCTAGACACTCTATATTTTCATTTAATCAGGTAGCCCAAGCCTTCTTGGATCACTTCTCCATCAATATCATCAAGAAGGTTACCATGATTGACCTATACTCCATGTGTCAGTATGAGGATGAATCTATCGTAGATTTTGTTGCTTCGCTAGCGTAGCCTAATCAATCAACTCACCTTCCAACTACCACAAATAGAACTCATCGAGCTCTTCACATGGGCTTGTGCTAGACATATCTCACCGACCCTGTAGGTCCAAACCTTCAAACATTTGATGAAGCATTCACCATGGCATGAAAGCTAGAGATTTGGGCCATTAAAGAGAAGAAAATCCAATTACGCAATAAGAATTCAACATTCAAGTCGAATGATACCTCTTCTTCTTCCAAACCATAGAACAATTATTCAAAGGCTAAGGGCACCACTAACACAAGTGGTACTCAAATCGGTTTGGCTCATCCGTCAAATCAAGCTACCCCCTCATCTAATCTCTCACCCATCTAGACTTTTCAATTCAAACGAGAACAACGAAATACACCCCAATTGGGGAGCCTTACTCTTCTGTCTTAGAAAATATTATCAAAGTTGGGGCCATCACCCTTTTCGCCTATAAAACCACACACTAGTTTTGACCCTGCTCACCCCATGCCCACATGGTATAAAGAACATGACTTCTGTAACTATCATCGAGTAAATGGTCATAGTGATGGTAATTGCATCACTTTTAAAAATATTGTCCAAGAAATGCTCGAGAAAGGTGAGTTAACTATGGATAATCCTAACGCACCTACCAATCAAAACCTACATATCTTCAAGAAACCCTTTCCCAAATAATGCCCCTTCGTCTGATCAAACTAGTGAGACCTCAACTCATGATAGCCATACCCACGAGGTTCATGTTGTTTTTAGTGACACACTTGTTGCTTCCTAATTACCGCATATTACTTTCATAGAGGAGATTCTAGCCCAAAATCCTCCTTCTGCATTGGAACCTACCTCACCTATTCCTCCACCCATAGAAGAACACCTTTCACCTCCTTCCTCACCATGGAGGAGCCCTTCGCTAATATCGAGACTATTTCACCTTTGGCTTCTCCACCTAGAGAACCGACACCCACAATACTTCTTCACTCCATGGAGGATACTTGTTTACCTCCTCCACCCACAGAGGAGCACCCATCATCTCCTCCACCTATCACAGACCCAATTGAGATATCTTTGCCTCTTGGTGATCATTCTCCATCAGCTACCCAAGATCTGTGCAGCCCTACTTTTAGCTCTCTTACCCATGGAAGCTGAATTTAACGGATTTCCCATTTATAAGACACATTTTATGGAAATAGCCATTGGGTCCTCATCAACATCATCTACGAGACGTGTCATTCTCACATTTGGCCAATCACTTAGATTATGTGGATAGAGCCTTATTGTGGGGTGTCTTCTACTTCTTATTTCAACACAAATGCAGATGTTACTTGCTAATACTTCCACTATCTACCCAAAAATATTATGACCAGTTGAACTGAGCACAACTACTCTCTTTCACTACTTCTTTAAGAACCCTCCGCACTCACTCAACATACTCCCTTACTCATAACCCAACATACATCTAAATCCAAACCCGTACCTTCATCATCTTCCTCGAATAAACCTACTACTACCTTAGGGGTCACCCCAACCACTAGCCTTACTCATCCACCTATCAAACTTGATTTATCTACATCCTCCAAAGTTAACACCAAACCTACTCTAGCACCCAAATAGAAGAACCAAACCCATAGAACTCATACCCGGCTACGCCAATCACACCTACACCTATCCCATCCATCTTAGGACCTCAGCTTCCTAGCATGGTTAAGAAACTTCCACCCATCAATAAACCAACAACACAACAGCCCACTCCTTCCTCAAAACCTCTAACCTACCCAAGTGCCGACATGACTTACACCTACATCTCGTAGCATATTTACCACACATACCTCCAATAACCTCAAAGCAACTTCTACATTACCTAACACTTCGGTCTCTATCTCTCACACCCCTTCTCAACCCACATCATCTACTTCATAGCACCCCTATTATCCCTATGGGTAACTCACCCTCTTCCCCATCTACTTGTCCCTCTAGATCTCGTACACCCATATCACCTCTACCTAAGAAGGTGCAATCCAAAAAAAATAATCATAACCCTCCAATATGGTGGTGAAAGCAACCATACACCCTCCTACCCATTCATCTACGATACCCCTACCCAAACAAACACAACCAACACCCAAGACTACTCCAACACCCAAAACAATGGCTTAACCACTCCCCCTTTTGCAAGGAACATTCCTCAACAATCAGCCCCACCTACACCCAAACCCACTTTCACTTCCCATTGCAATCCTAAGAGGGGGTCCTATGCTAAAATATTAACCAACCTCCTTGAGACTTATGCTATCACATTACCGCCACTTAGACCTTATGACCCCTTAAACCTTAGCCAAAAGGGTTTGATGACACTAAAATTTGTGCCTACCATCATGTCTCAGGGCACGATGTGGAGAACTGCAAGGCTTTGAAAACTATCCTTATCCAATTGTGTCCTCCGGAAGACAACTTTGATGATGATGACCTTCTCAATGAGGACACTTGATTCACCAACACCCAATCTCATAGTCCTTCCCTCACTTCCCACTCAACAACCACAACCTCCACCACCACAGCTCCTAAAACCACCTCCAAGATTTGAAATTAACATGGTTCACATCAAATAACTTGCCACACCATCACCCAAATTTTGTTGTGCCTATCTCACCTCACAGGGTTTTTCTCCTCCGGTAGGTATTTTCCCGTCATGTCATTATACCACTTACCCTACACCTTCTCCATTTGCCAACTCCCCTTAGATCAACATGATCCATGTTACTACCCGTGCACAGAGGGATAAAGGAAAAGAAAAGGCAATCGACTCGCTGACCAATCCTATACCCAACATACCATCTACACACACACCTAAGATTACTAGCCATAGACCCACATACTCTATTTCTAATGGGGTCACACATCGCACCATGCTCAAACAATTATACCAATCACCCCACAAAATGTCCCTATATGACGTTATCCAAACCTCGAGTAATCCCATCGTCAAGCTCTCATGGAGGTTCTTCAATCTATTGACATTTTACCCAATGACCCTACACCCGTAGCCTCCATTATCACACCCCATCATGTAGCCTCTCTCACCAAATTACCACCTTTATCCACACCTCACCTTACTCACCAAATAGCCTCCCTTAGCTTCTTAGAGGAAGAGATCGCACCGCATGAAATAGATGACCCAGACCCAACCCTCTTCATCTATTTCACATCAATGATATACGTGTATGACGTGTGATGATTAATAGGGGTGCTATCATTAACATCATTTAATCCCATGCATTCACTTAAATGCGCATACCCGACAATTCGCATGCATAAACATCTTGTCATATTGCATTTATTCAACGATGCTATCACCTCTACACTAGGAAACGTCATCCTCCATGTTCGCGTGGGCCCTGACACTGTTCTAGAGCTATTCTACATCTTAGAGGGGGAATTTCAATATAAAATGTTGCTTGGTAGACCCTAGATTCGTGTCATGGGTTACGTTCCTTCCACTTTACATCGTTGTGTAAAGTTCAAGCATGAGGACACACCTACACTATCCCAGTTGATCCATCACCTTTTAAAACATGCAACATGCTTTACCAACCCAATGACATGCTCATACCCATTAAGGTGTCTACCTCCATGACCCCTACCACTTCACCCATGCCTCCACTTACCAGTACAGTTGCCACCTCCACCGCACATGCCTCTTCCACTCCTACCGCCACCACAACCTCCATGGCCAACCCATCAGTCTCCCAATCTATTAACTCCACCTCCACATCAACCTCCAACACATCATCTATTCTCGCTACCCACATACCAACCACTGATCCCTTGGAAGGTGTTTTTCAATGCCTCATTATGGGGGAATACTGCTTATATAGTGTCAACACATTCCTTACTCCACAACACCTTCTCTATGATCACTTTGCATAGGAGAATGCCTCCTTTATGGTCCTCCTCATCTTTGTACTAGTCTCACCTATGGGGGACTTGATACCACCACTTACACACCCGAACCACCATCACAAACCCACCCACTTTCTGCTGACTTCCAGTCTCTCACCAATCACCATTTTTCCCACACCTTCCTACACTAATGTGCATGGAAGGGTTTTGGTTTTGGCTTTTACAAGCAAGGCTTCCATACCATTATTCCATGTACCACCCACAAACATAACGACCGTAGTGGTATTGGCTTTCTGAACCACCTACCAAATAAGCCCGCATTGAACTCATCAAGGACATCAACCCTTCTCCACCTTCTTCACCCACTCCACCTTCATCACCACCTTCACCGCTGACAGAGTCGATGGATCCAAAATCTATCCCTCCTAACTTTTTTTTTCATAAACACCATTTCCTTGGGGCCTTTGACGTATAAACATGAGGGTGAGTCTCTTCCTCTCTTCCTTCTGTATCCTAAAATGATCGATGACGATACACCTTCAATTAACATCGTTCAATGTCAGGATGATGAATCTATACTCACCTACCTTGGTGCAGAAGAATCATATATTCAGCATTAGCCGTTACCCCTATGAGACACAAACCATGTTGAATGAATCGACTATCGAAATCAACATTCATACTCATGACGACTTGCTCATCCTACAAATCAGCCAATCTTTAGATGCTGCTGAATAGGAAGCCATCACTTCTTTTCCTCAAAGATCATAACCATGATTTTGCTTGGTCTTATGTAGACATGCCCGGTATTGACACCACCATAGTAGTCCACAATATTGTAACCATTATTGAAGCCAAACCCATAAAAAAAAGCTGAGGAAAATGCACCCTCACATTGCCCTTCTCGTCAAAGAAGAAATTTAGTGCCATCTTTCAGTCTCATTCGTATTACGCATTGATTATCCTTGTTGGATTTGTAATATTTTCCCTATCACTAAAGTGACAAGGGGACTTCGTATTTGTCTGATTTCCAAGAACTCAACCTAGCCTACCCAAAAGATGAGTTTCCCTTACCCAGGTATTGACCAATTGGTTGACCTTACTACTGGTCATGAGATGCTATCACTCATGGATGGCTTCTCGGGTTATTTACCAAATCTGCTTGCCCTAGAGGATCAACATAAAACCACATTCATCACCCCTTGGGGAGCACGCTATCGAGTAATGCCTTTTGGCCTTAAAAATGCTAGTGCCACATATCGGTGGGCTATGACTTACATCTTCCATGATATCATGCATTGTATATTAGAATATTACGTGGATGATCTCTTGGCCAAATTTAAACACTGCTCGATCACCTTGTCGTCTCAAAACTAATTTTGACCATCTCATTAAATATTACGTTTTCCTTCATCCTAAGAAGTGCGTCTTCGCAGTCCTCTTAGAAAACTCCTAGGCTTTATCATTTCCCTCCGTGGTATAGAAGTTGACCCTGCTAAAGTCAAGGCCATTCTCGAAATGCCTCCGCCTACTAACCTTAGACAACTCCATATCCTACAAGGTAAGTTGCATAGTCTATTCACCGTTTCATTTCACAATTATCTGATCGATGTCAACCATTTCATCATCTGCTCAAGAAGGATGTCTCCTTTAAATGGGATGATGACTGCCACAAATTTTGAGGCCTTAAAACAATACCTTCTCCAACCACCGTACTCATTCCACCTAAAGATGATCAACCTTTCTACCTATACATATCAACTACCGATCACTCCTTGGGAGCCATGCTCGCTCATCGCAATGAACAACACAGGGAGCAAGCGGTTTATTACATAAGCCATACTCTTTTGGACTATGAAACCTGATACACTCATCCCGAAAAACTTTGCTTAGCCTTAGTTTTTGTTGCCACATATCTCCACCATTACCTAATCAACCACAAAACCTATATTGTGACCAACACGACTCCTTACACTTTATGTATGCCAAGCCTTATCAAAATCAGTGTGTTGCATGTTGGATTATGCTTTTAGCTGACCTCAACCTCGAATTAATTCATCAAAATTCCATCAAGGGCCAAGCTATCACTAACCAATTGTCCGACACACCTATTACTAGGATCAACCCTCTAATTTTGACTTTCCAAATGAGTCAATTATTACCCTTTCCTTGGATGAACCTTCCTATCAAATGACACTCTTCTTCGATGGTTCCAAGTGTCAACATGGGGGTGGGGCTGGTATTATCCTCATTCCGCTTGATGGTGAGCCCATGCCTTTATCTTTCAAATTAGATTTTGATTATACAACAACATTGCCGAATACGAATCGCTCGTATTAGGCCTCCAAGCCGCCTATGCCCTAGATGTCAAATCAATCAACATATTTGGTGATTCCCAATTGGTCGTAAACCAAGTCAATGGTATATACCAATTTTTAATGAGATAATTCAAAAGTATAAACATCATGTAGACATACTTTTGACCACCCTTGATCATTATGCCATCACCAAACCGTCCCTCATTCAACCAACAAATTTATAGATACCATGGCCTTCTTGGCTTCTCAAATACCGCTTCACCCGCCAATTCTAAAATATTTGTCACCATATAATGACTCCAATCACCTTCTTATTTACCTTGCAAATTTTACTCTATCGAAACCACTACCCCTGATCCAAGTGACCTTTGGTATAAACAATACTCTGACTATCTTTATCTCTCCATCTTACCCCTTGATCTCACCCGTAATGGACAACGCGCATTCCTTAAAAAGGTCTCTTGTTATGTCATCATGGGGGCCTCCTCTATAAGCATGGATTTGATGGTATTCTCTTACGATGCCTCACGAGTTCTAAAATTCCTTATACCATTAAGGAATTTCATGATGGCATATGTGGAGGTCACTTCAGTGGCCTTATTCTTGCTAACCGTATTCTTCGCCTAGGTTATTACTGTCTGACCCTTAACCATGATTGTTCTGATTACATTAAACGTTGTGTACAATGCCAACAACACGGCAACCTTCATCATACACCTAGTCACGCCTTACAGGTCACCCGTGACCTTTGGTCCTTTTTCTCAATGGGGTTTGGATCTTGTGGAGAGATCAATCTACATTCTTAACGACATCAATGGATTATCACCGCTATCAAATACTACACAAAATGGGTGGAAGCCATACCACTCATCTCCACGAAATTTGAGAAAATATGTGTGTTCATCAATCATCACATCATTTCTCGCTTTAGTGTCCCCATCGCCTCATCACCGATAATGGAAAACAATTCAAAAACAAAACATTCAGCCAAAAATTTATGACGCCTTCGGCATTGGCTAAGTTTCTCATCACCTTATTACCCAAAACCAATGACCAAGCCAAATCCACTAACAAAACCCTAAACAAAATTCTCATGAAAGTTGTTAACAATATCGGAAAGGATTGGAATACACACATTCCTTTTTTCCTATAGGCATACCGCACTAGTATTCACACTTCCATTTCCGCCACACCTTTTTCTTTGGTCTACGATACAAAGGTTGTTCTACCTCTCGATGTCCAAATTCCCTCCGCATTTCTCTCCATGCATGTGCTCACTAATGATGATTTTCGTCGGGAAAGTTTAGCACAGCTGAGTTATTAGATGAATTTTTTCTTAACACTCTTGACCACCTTCAAGTTTACTAAAAATGTATCAAATGTTCCTATGAAAACGTGTCCATGAACGGACCTTCCAAGTCGGTGACCTTGTCCTGAAAGAAAATCAACATGTAACCAAAGTAGAAAAAAGTAAACGGGGCAAATTTTCTCCTAATTGGCTTGGACCATACATCATGACTCATACTTATGGATCAGGTGCTTATCATTTATCTTCACTCGATGGTAAACCCAAACCTAAACCCCTTAACACCTTGCATCTTTGACCATTCTATTGTTGAATTTTAGTCCTACCTCACCTTTTGCTTCTTTCCATGCTTGTCCCTTGAGTGCTATCCACTTCATACACCTCACCAATGATTAAACAAGAATCATGTGAGTACCCGTCACTTGTCATCTTCTCTTGAATATGTGTACCACGGTGCTACACATAGCATGATTCTCATGTATACTTTTGTCCACCTTTAGATGAGATCCCATGATCGTTTCACCCTACTTTTTAAACAAGATTCGTATTCTTCACCTTGGTCTTGTCCATGACTTCAAAGCCCTCACATGGGACCCAACTCCTTGAGTCAAACTTCTAACAAAAGATGACTCCCTCAAAAGGACATCTTCCTCTCGATCGCTGCTTGTAAAAGATGACTCCCTCAAAAGGACATCTTCATCTCAGCAATTGCTATTGTAAATAGACTACTCCCTCAAAGGAAAGCTATGTAAAACTAAAAAAAGTGGAAGCTTCCCGCATCGATCAGCTTCACGAAGAACTCAAGGAGTTAAATTCTTCATCCCATATAGAATTTCTGCATCGATCAGTCCATCTCGGATCAAGTCAAAACAAAAAACTTTATAAGTCATGGACTTGCCCATTGTGACATCGGATCTCTTGCCCAAAGAGCATGCCACCTCATACCATATAAAAAATTAACTACCTTTCACCCTTCTCACCATTCCCACTCCCATTTTTCTACCACCTCGGGACCTCTTGAAACCAAGACATTTGGTGATCATGTGACTACTTTTCACCTTAGAATAATTAATCATGCAATGTCTTTAGGGTCTTACGTTCATCACCTCCTCCAAGGTATGATCTATTCGGTATGATCCTAACCAATCAGGTGGCTTTATTTCCCCTTCTTATCTTTTAACCGTCTTTATTTATGTCTTGATTACCTTATACAGGACTTGGTCCTTGACGCTTACCTTTGGGGTAATCTTCTTATTTTGCCACAATCAACATCACCTATACCACTTTTCCTATAATCCCCCACACCTAACATACCTAAACCCACAACATACCTAACAACTACCAACTCATTTTCATACCCACTCATATTCTTCCATGGCTTATGGGAGAACTACATCAGCATGAGGTCCCTTTTCATCAGGACTATTTAGTCATAACTCCAAGGGCATGAGGCCCTTAGAGGCTAGCTCGACCACTCTCTACCCTAACCAATTCATATTTCATTTTCCTCAAATTACATTCTACCCTACTTAGTTTCCTTTTTATATCTAAAATTGGAAATTAAACCACATACATAACAAGTTGCTTCACATTTTTATCATCATCACAACATACATTTCTTATGACTACCATTTCTCTACCATCATCATGTGTATACTATAACACATCTCACACATGACCCATATTATCATTCATTGCACAAAATAATGATTCACAACCCCAACCAATTTAAAATCAATCATTCCTAAACAAACCTGACTCCACCATGCCTAAAAACCCGACTCCACCATACCTAAAAAGCCCGACTCAACCATGCCTATGACCTGACTTGATCCATGCATATAACCAACCTAACTCCATCATGCCTAACTTTACCTAATTTCCATCCATATCATAACAAAAATCCAAAGTCTCAAAAAACACCAACAAATCCAAAGATCTCATGTATCTCATCATATAAATAAATATGTGTCTCAATACAATGTACACAAGATATCCAATCATGTCCATCATCTCACAATTATCGCACACAAACTGTAGTGATACTCAATACAAAATGTCATCAACACATAGGCTGGTATCATATACATTGAAACAATAAACCAATACAAAATCTCTTCGACACGTAGGCTGGTATATATCAAAAAATGAATACAATACATCAAAAATCAAGAGCCGTATATCAGGCATCTCGACGCATATCCTCCATATCTATGTCACATGTACCCTCTACCTCCTCAGGCCTAGCCTGGGCCCTGCCGATGCCTCACCTAGAGCTGGTCTCTGTGAGCCCAAGTTGGTGGCCTCTCCATGATCTAGCCTGGAGCTCGATGGCCCCATGTTCTCTCTACACTATGAGTGTGATATCTAGTCCTCTCACTCGAGGCCCGCTACCGTGTTTAGTACTCTCATAGGATAGAAAGTCTATCCCCCCACCATCACCGGTCCCGGTAGTATCTAGCCTCACCTAGGGTATCCTGTAACCTTGATATAGGCACGGTATGTGGTGGGCCCATAGGCCTCAGCCTTTGTGTTCCTATCCTGCGCAGACCTTGTCCTACTCTTTCCTGTGAAGGGACCCTATCCTCGGTGCCTGTGGTGGTACCTCTACTCTTGTGCTTGTATATGGGCCTCGTAAGGCCCTAATCTATGCCTGAGATGTGATCAACTGGCCCTACAACCCTATCACATGTGCCTGTAAGGCTCAACCTCTTAGTAGCACCTTCATTCTTCACTCAAAGATGTCCATAACTAAATTCCAAGTAGAACATTGTACTCCTTTGGTTCATTCATTTCATCATTGTATTATCATCCTTTGTTCTCTTAGCCATCCACTCGACCTCAATTAACACTCACCCCTCCATATCCCAATTAAAAATTTTCCAAACCCCACCCAAACTACCTAATACCTCATTCTGACCAACCAAGTCCTTTGGGAAATCATGAGGTAGACCCAAAGATCATTCTATGGCATTCCCATTTTTCAACAATAACCAATAACTTTGGTTCTACCTAACCAAAGATCGGTCACCCTTAACCGGCATCGGTCTCTGTATTTACCAATATAGCCGAACAGTGCTGACTTGACCCATATATTCTCACATCACCCTTATTCACTCGTGACTTGCCTTAGACCTCTGCCACACCCGCAGAGAACTAGAACGAACTACTTGACCTTTGGATCTTATTTTAACCTAGCTTTATTATATTAGATACTTATTATTGTGTTTTTAATGAGATACGTAAATCATTTCAATTATAATCAGATTTACTTCATTACCAAGCATTAAATTGTTTTAAATAGTGGATTGACATCCATCTCGAAGTATCAGACTTCCCTGATCTAGCACATGCTAGAGTTCACTACACATATTGTTTAACTCTTTTTGGTGGTCTTGTGTTCCATTTCGTAGTTCCTCCTAGCCAAAAGGAAGCTCTCATAATCAACTCGTGGATTCGAGAAGTCATACATGCGCAACAACCCAACAACCATAATTCCAATAGGTATTCCTCCTACACCCATTACTCTACATGTTTCAGGTCACTTTCAAAGAAGCGTCTAAGAATTAGGTGAAATAGTAACATAGCCTGAGTATGAAGCATTAATTCATGGCTTACTTTGGGCTAGAAAGAGAGGTATTAACATGCTACAATTTTTGTTGATTCTAAGTTAGTTATCAATCAAGTAAGAAATTTTAATGTTTGTAAGAATCCATTAATGAAGTCTTACAGGACATAGATTTTCAGACTTAATGGAATATTTCAAATCTATTAACATCCCAATCCATTCCTAGAACACAAAATAAGCATGCAGATAGACTTGCAAAGAATTGGTGCCAATTTTGAAGTGTTGGACAGAGTGAAAATAAAAAATTTAGCCTCATATAAAGTTGATTGTCAAGCCTTCAATACCCGATAATGGCTTGAATTGGCATGTTTTGAAAGAGGTGATCAAATCAGAGGTTTTTTCAAGAAGAAGCTAAATTTTACGTAGTAAATCAAGATAAATTACAACACTTATTATTAGGAATTAGCTTTTATTGTGAACATTAGATATTTATATATTTGTGTGTGCAAATATATATTATATATCAGGTGAGTAAATAATGTAACCGAGTTGTAACTTCACATAGATAAGAGTTTGTTGAGATATGTTAAGTGATTAGTGGATCATGAGATATTCTAGAGAGTAGTATCCCGAATTTTTTATTTCAAGCTGATTTTTATTCGGTGTTATTTTCCTATGCAATCTATTCTTTAAAAAATTTCTACCAAATTTAATATTTGGTATCGTAGCATTAGGACAATCAATGGCTCATTAATTTGATTTGTAAGAGTAACTATGGGCAATGAGATAGTTCTTTGTGGGCAATGAGATAGTTTTCCTTCTTTTTGCGTGAGTGGAGAATGAGATGTTTTGGATCAATATCCACCTCTAAATGTAATTTCTATTCGTTGTTTGGCATATGTTACTGAGGCCCGAGCCCCAAGAAAATTTGATCCCTTCCACCACAGAAAGCGTATTATATGGGTCTTCGCAATCACCTATTTTTGGTCCACGATTCGTGTCGAGATCTAAGATCACATAACGTCAATGAATCATCTTCACAAACCTGTGAGCTCTAACCAAGCCCATCAAAGATCGGACCGCTTGCATTGACATGTAACAAGAAAAGTTGATGTGTCCATAGGCAAGGCATATAGAATTGATCTTTCTATCACAAGCTCAAGCGTGAAACATCTTAGATATGGTATTATCGTGAGCTCTCTTCGCACAAGCCTGCAGCCTCAATATCTTTCACGCAGCACTAAGACGAGCCACATTTGGTCACCCAATAAAAAAATAGAGTCTCTGTTCATGCAAATGTCCACGTAGTTTTTAGGTATTGGTATTTATGTTTTAATTTTATTTGTACATGTCTTTTTTCATTGTCAAAATTTTTAATGTTTCCATAAAAAATTATTAACTTTTTTAGTTTTAATCGTCAAAATATTATTAAAAGTAATCTTAATTAATTTACATTGTCATTATAAATTTAATTAAATATTATCATTTGTTTCATGTTGCATGTCAAACTAAGAATTCATTGTATGTGTCGTCAAATATTGTTAAAAGTCTATCACTTGTGTCATTTACATTTATCATAGGTATTATCATTTCTATCTTTTGTTTTAATGGAAGTACCATTGGAAAAATTCAAAGGTCTCAATTTTCACACTGGAAAGTCAAGATTCAGATGCAATTGATGAATAAAAATCTCTGGAGGATAGCAGATGGAAAAGAACTAGCCCCTTCAGATGCTAGTAAACTTGCGGAATGGGAAAGCAGAGACGACAAAGCCAAAGCTATTATTGGTCTGGCTCTTTCGGATTCAGAGTTACATTATGTTGATCTTGAGAAGTCATCTCATGACATGTGGGAAAATCTTAACAAAACATTTGGTGTTAACGCAATGAACACAAAAATTTCTCTAAAATTATAGTTGTTCAAACTAAAGATGAGTGAAGGAGCTACAATGTCCAGTCACATTAATGACTTACGAGCTCTTCTTCAACAAATAGCAGAAGTAAAATCTCCAGTAGATGATGAGGATGCAAAATCTATTCTTTTGAATAGTTTTCCAACAAAATATAGTAATTTGATTTTCACCCTTGGTCAGATGCCTTCCAACTCATTGGAAGATATGATAGCATCTCTTCTAGCTAAGGAAAAAAGGACCAAAGAAGATGTTGTAGAAGAAACATCAATGTATGTAAATAGGAAATACAAAAGTTTCTCTCAAAATAAGTTAGAAAGGGAATGCTTCTAATGTAAGAAAAAGGGACATACATCTTTCTTTTGTAGAATCTGAGCTCAAGATATACTTAATGGAAAACTCAAGAAACATGAGGCCAATATAACCATGGAAGAAGAATCAAATAGTGAAGAAGAAGAAGAACAAGAGGAATGTGGATACATATCTAATGACTTCTTATATTAAATAACTTTAGCTACACTGGAGGTTGGAGGATAAATGGAGGTTGGAGGTCGATCGCGATCTCTCATCACCACCAATGACGGGGCCACTTCAATGTGGTGACATATATATAGTATGATTATATGTTTTTCAAAGTGAGTTTTTTTAGTTATGTTTTAAGCATTGGTTTGCAAAATAAGTGGAAATTTCACATTGTGGGGGGGAACATGACACCAATGTTCCATTTCCAGTTTTCAGTTTGTGTGTATGAGTAACAAAATTTCCTATATTATTTCCATGTAGTGAGATATTGATGAGGATTGATAATGTGACTTGGCACATCATGATGTGGTTGAAGGTAAACCCTCGAAAACCTTCATTTGTGGTTTGTGGTAAACCAATTGTAAAACCACCATTCTCGGTTTGTTGTAAACCATTTGTAAAACCATACTTTGAGGTTTGTGATCATCCTGTGAAAATCACCAAATCATGAGCAAGTGCAAGTTTAAGGTAGGTTCTCCCCATGTTCACACTAAGGGGGTGAATGTTAGGAATTAGCTTGTTATTGTGAACATTAGATATTTATATATTTTGTGTGCAAATATATATTATATATTGTGTGAGTAAATAATGTAAGTGAGTTGTAACTTCACATAGATAAGAGTTTGTTAAGATATGTTAAGTGATTAGTGGATAACGAGATGTTCTAGGGAGTAGTTTGAGATTGAAGTTGACTCCTTGTATTAAGGAGATCAATTTGCTATATATTGTAATCTCCTTGTCTAATAAAATATCCCAAATGTTTTATTTCAAGTTGTTTTTTATTTAGTGTTATTTTCCTATGCAATCTATTCTTTAAGAAATCTCTACCAAATGTAATACTTATATGGTGAGCAAATTGTTTAATTAAAGACAAATAAACTTCCTCGAGGTCAGGTCACATTAGAATACATCTTCAAAGACCGACGATCGTTAAAAAGTCAAGCCTAAGATGTCAACACATGCCTTGATAACTATGAAGAGATCTCGATTGATGAAGGAAAAATTTGTTTCTCGGAAAGGTATGTTATTTAGCTAAAAACATTCTTTGATTAATCTTTGTAAGGAATTTAATGATGTTTTCGCTTGGAAATACCAAGACCTAGAAGGGTTTGATTCCATTTTAGCACAACACACTATTGAATTGCAGCCAAATTCCAAGCCGAGTTAGGCAAAAAAAGAGGCCTGTAAATTCAAAATAGAGCCTCTAACGAGGAAAGAGTTATATAAGTTGATTGAATCGGGTATTATATTTCCAGTTAAGCATTCAATTTAGGTAGCCAATCTTGTTTCAGTTTGAAAAAGAATGGAGAAATCAGATTATGTGTGGATTTAAGAGACCTTAATAAATCTTGATTAAAAGATCACTACCCACTTCCAAATATGGATTAGATTTTGAGAACGAGTTTTTGGTTTAGATAGACTATCTCTTCTAGATGGTTATAGTGGATACAATTAGATTTTTTCCGAGAAGAAGATAGGTACAAAATAGCTTTCACCACTATGTGAGGTACCTATGCTTACAAAAGAATGCCTTTTGGCCTTTCAAATGCTAGTGCAACATTTCAATGTGTAATGGACATGAATTTTCGTAGCTTGTTAAATAAATGCATCCTTGTTTATTTAGATGATGTTACTTTTTGTATTCTATAAAAATTCATAAGAACATATAATACATCTAAGGTAGACTTTTAGTTATGCAGACAATTTCGATTATCTTTGAATCCGCTTAAAGTCTATGTTTTCATTACATCAAGGTAAATTGCTTGGCCATATTCTTTCTAAACAAGGTTTGGCAATTGATCCTTTCGTGATTGAAGCCATATCACAACTATCATTACCTCATCATAAGAAGGCATTACAAACTTTTATTTGAAAAATCAACTTTGTTAGAAGATTTGTTCCAAGTTTGCGGGATTGGTGAAAACATCAATAGCTATGTTAAAGAAAGAGAAAACTTTCTCTTAGACCACTGAAGGAAGAGAAGGGTTTAAATCAATTAAGAAATCCATCTCTCAAAATCCTACTCTTGCAAATCCAAATTTTGATAAAGATTTTACAATGTATGCACTTGCAGGAGTTTAAACAATCTCAACCATATTAACTCAAGTTTATGATGAAAATTTTGAACAACAAATTGCTTTCTTTGGACAGAGCTTGCATGATTAGGAAACAAGGTAAAAATTTATTGAAAAAAGTAATTTCAGTAGTCAGAGGACTAAAAAATTTTAAGTACATGCTTTCAAACAACAAAATTCATGTTCTTGTTTCTCATCCAAGTTTGAAAGATTTCTTGTTAAATAAATAATTGAATGAGAAAATAGCAGTATGGATAACAAAGGTCATGGAATATGATGTTGATATTCGTGTTGTGAAAACAGCTCAAGGAAAAGGCTTGTGTGAACATTTAATTACTGATACGGAAAATAACACATGCAGAACCTAAAAATCCAAAAAAGCATGCTGAAATTACATATCAGCAATCAGACATCATGGTTCAACAAGAAAATCGAAACCGAACTTCCTCAAGAAGTTGTGGAATCAAGATGATGACTAATTTAGTTAACTATCTACAACATGGAATCTATCTCGGAAGGTATGGACAAGAATAAATGAAGGTATTTCAGATTACAAGTTATACCCTATGTTTTCATTGATGGTGTATTATTCAAAAAGGATATAAATGGAATCTTGTTGTGATGTGTTGACTATGATAAAATTCAGAAATTATTATTAGAATTCCATGAAGGACTGCAGGAGGTCATTTCTCAAAGACGTACCACAACCTTAAAAATTATGAAAGCTGGTTACTATTGGCCCAACATATTCAAGGACTATTTCAAATGGATTAGAAAGTGTAATAAATGTGCTTTCTTTGTTGGAAAATAACGTTTAGCTTTTCTACCCTTACAGCCTGTTTCAGTTGATCAACCTTTTATGTAGTGGGGTCTTGATTTTATTGGCATGATAAACCTACCTTCATCACAAGGACACAAGTGGATTTTGAATGCTACATATTACTTTACACACTAGACTAAAGCAATAGCCTTGAAAGATGCTAATGAAACTTTGATACTATCCTTTTATGAAGGTATAGTTTGCATATTTGGTGTCCTAGCAACTATCATATCAGATAATGCTTTAGTATTTCTTGGTGCAAAGGTAACAGATTGGGCTATTAACCATGAAATTTATCTAAGTTATTCATCTAATTATTACCCACAAGGTAATGGGTTAGCTGAAAGTACTAACAAGAATATTTTAAGGATCATCAAAAGAACACTCAAAGATAACCAAAGAGCTTGGCATCTAATGTCAAACTCAACACCTTGGGCGATAGAGTGACTCCAAAAAGATCGGTTTGCAATTCACCATACAATCTTGTTTACGAAAGAGAAGCAAGAATGCCTATTTTAGTTGAGTTACCTACTTTAGATTTGCCTCATCAAATGAAGCTTCTTGAAAATGAACCATTATAGGTTCATTATGCGAGAATTAATGGAATTACAAGAGCTAAGAAATCAAGCTAATGAGAACATGGAAAAGGATTAGAAACAGATGAAGAATACTTTTGATAATAAATCCAAATTAGAATCTTCAATGAAGGAGATATTGTGTTAAAGTGGGATGTTGATCGTGTAAAGTCGGGAAGAAACATGAAGTTTGATAAAATGCTGGAGTGGTCCTTACATGAATTGAGCTTCCAAAGAGAACAATTATTTTAAGCTTTGAGGATGAATGGAGAGGAACTTCCCATTTTTGTGAATGGTATGTTTCTTAAAAGCTGTTATTGAAAATCCTACGTTGTCTGTTTAGAGTAAGATTTCCTTTCAATAAGTGCATTTCCTACACATTGTAATGTTTTTTCGGTTCAATAAGTGCATTCATACATGTGATCTAATTTACTAGATCCTTCCCAGCTTTTAGTTTGTTTTAGAAGGGTTGGACCTTAGAAGGAAGATTTTGGTTACATGCTTTAGACTCCATACCTAATGGACAAGAGCAAGGCACTAGTTTACAAGCTAGTAGGAAGCTTTCCTCGTAGGATCCCTAGAAATGTTGAAGTATACCTAAGATAGGGAGGTTCTTTCAGACATATTATTCTTTGTTGAATTAATTAATGATTACATGAAATATGTAGCTATGTGTGCTATTGCAAAATATAACATGAGATCACATAGCATGCAATTTCATGTTATCTTTAGCAAAAGAACATAAATCCCCAAAGGACATCTGTATTGCCTTGATGAAGACACTGAATTGCAAAATAGGTGAAGTGTTAGGTTTTGGAGCAGCAATCATGTTGTAGATTATAGAAATCGAGTTCATTAGTGGATGTTATAGGTATTATTTAATGTTCTTTCCATCATGATTAAGACATTCAATTATATTATTGGGTTGTTTAGTTTACCATACAATCCATATTAGAAAGAAGAAATGCAAAAGAAATACAAAACTCAATTTCATAATTCAATGTTTTATTCATAAGGAATTTCAAAATGTTCCTTTTAGTTGAGAATCACAACACCCTCGAATGGAATCAAGTGTGAGTGAGGAATTTGGTGTGATTGCACAACATGGGACCTCGTAAAATTGAGTTGGACCTCCAGAGAAAGATGGATCTTACTTCCTAAACTATCTACCACAAGCTACTCTAGTGTAGGAAAAGCTAATCTATCTATCCTAATCTAACCATTTGAAGGAGACAGAGAGAGAGAGAGTGAAAGATCCTACACTAAGTGGTGATACACCAAACAAGAAAGTGGTGAGATACTTTGAGGGAGGATGAAACATGGGAAAAAGGAGATGGGGGAGGTTAGACAGAAGTGACAAAGACCCAGATACTAGTCCACCATTGAAACTCCATGAAACACAACATCTTACACCTACAAATGTGAAATACATGCACAGAAGTAAACACAAATGGAGAGGCACAAGGAAACAACAAACATGAGAGGGTTGAAGAAAACCAAAAAAACACGATTTTATTGCTCTATGAAGTGTACGAACCATTACATGGATGATCAGGGGCACGAAGACACTTTTAGGCATAGGAGAAGGATTACAACTCAAAGAGAGTTAGGAAACAAATTTTCTGATTTTCCTCACACCTGTAATGTCTCTCCTTCTAAAATGAGAAGTGCTTGGTATATAGACAACAAAAACTCCGAGAGAAAGAAGAGAAACTTGATAATTCTCTTAAAGTTCAACCACCAACCATCAATGCCCCACAAATCCACCTATAAACTATCAATTCTAGTTCCACGGTCTGTTTGGCGTGTTTGAAATGGAAAAGTGGAAAATCTAGATCAGATCTAGGTAGTTGAAGAAATCGAGTCCTTTATTAATGGCATAAAATAAATTTTCCTACTTCTCACCTACTTGACCTTATCAAAATTAAATTTTTAGGCTTCCATAGAATATAAGATGTTGAGACCTTTAAAATAAGCCTTCTCCCGCCCATATATGACCTCCCAATCAAAATATATGGTTGTCTCAAGGTCCTTAGGTTGGACTCTTAACGTGGGCTTGCAATATGCTCATTTGAGTTTTATGTGGCATCCCCGTGCTTGTTTGAGTTTTTACCCCTGCCTTTTCTCTTGAATTTTCATAGAATTGACACGTGGTGGCTTCGCGGACCCGCTCTATTCCTTTGTACTTACCTAAGTCTTTTATGTTTAGCGGGGCCATTCTTCCTAGCCCGAGACACATGAAGGCTTTCGCTTGTTTAGAAACTACCCCAAATGTTGCTTTTGAAATTACATGGATAAGAAATGTGCAGCCTCCGTAGGCTTTCGGAATCTAATCACGTGGTAGTTTTGTGCTCATTTGGAGACCACCCTTTGATTCGTGCCCTTTGATATTACACAAGCTAATGCATGGCTCCCTCCATGGCCCCTTTATACTATGCCAATTTGGGTCCAATGGATACCGCCAGGTGGGACCCTTGTATCTTGCCCCTTAATTATGATAGCGGGACACGTGGCATCATCCGTGACGCATTTGTTGTTTCCTTTTGTTTGGTTTAGTCTCTTTTTTTTTTGGTGAGGCCCTATGTTTGACTCTAGACACATGGAGGCTCAATGCTTATTTGAGAAGCGCCCCCCAAAGTTGATCTTTGAAGATACGCCAAGTTAACACATGGCATCTTCCATCATCCATGCCTTGTTTAGACTTGTTAAAGGCTAGTGAGACCTTTCCTCCGACCCTCGGCCATGTGGAAGACTCAAGCGCTCATTGAGAACCGATCTTTGGACCCAACTTTGTGTTGCACTTGGATGACACATGGAGGCTTTCGCCGACTATCCCGAGCTTGGAATTTTCAATGACCAACTCTATTTCCCTTTTGGACCTAGGAAACGTGGAAGCTCGCGCTTGTTTAGGGACCGCCTTTGGCTTTGACTCTTAGAATAGCACTAATGAAACATGTGGAGGCCTCCACTTTGTCTCTTCTATACTTAGCCGATTTTGGCTCGCTACCCATTTGACCTTTGTGGGACCCTAGACATGTGGAGGGACCGCACTAATTTAGAGACCCTATTTGGGCCTAACCTTTTGAGGTGCTTGTATCAGCATACATGGAGGCTTTTGTTTGACCCGAGACTTTTCAAGGACCGATGAGACTCCTCCAGTCATGGATATGGGGCGGGCTGATGCATGTTTAGAGTCCCCACTTTGGGTGCATTTTTAGAATTGTGTTGAGCTGATGCATGGTTTCCTCCCGTGAGTCTATTTGTTCTCCCCAAGTTGACTTTGTATGCGATTAAGTCTGAAAAATTTGAGCATTTCCGTGTTTTTCTCCTTTGAGGCTCTAGTTTTGTGACGTTGTTTTCCCCCTCGCCATCCCCTCGCTACTCCACGTTGATCTCACATGCACCTTGTTTGTTGGATTCAAACGTGGTCTCACATGACCGAGTTGACCCTTAAGTTTTCTTCTCTGTGTGGGGTTCAGGTTTGAACGATTTTCTAGGGGAAAATTTGGGAGAATACCCATTTTGGCGAATCATGGGGACATCTAAAACTAAATAGAGAGATCAGTAGCCTTGTTGCATCCATTGGGTATGGAGTCATAAATGATAGCCTGCATGACCCTCTTTAGACCTTGTTCTTGAAATGGACTCTCAATTATTTGTGCTTGGTGACCTTGAACTTGCCCGTTGTTCGTACTCTCAATTTTCATAAGAAAATCTTTGAAATGGGGTTTCTGAGAGTAGAAAATTGTATTGACCTAGGGCTTTCATTTGTCCCTAAAATGGACTATAGGCATACTGAACTGCATGGTGATACAACCTCGGAGCAACAAAACACAACAACATGCTATGTACAAAACTGAAAATCATACATATCCCAAGTGAGATATGCATAGTGTGTAAGGAACTTCTTTTCCGAAAGAAAATCTAATCCTACTCCTACACTAACCAAAAGAAAAAGGAGACTTAAACAAATCCCGCAGAATCGGCAAGGAGAAGTAGCTTCCCTTTCTCAAAAAGGGGAGCCATGCAAATGATTTGAAACTGAATATGGCTACTTGTATGAGTGAAAAATGACTGTAAGCTGATCCTCAACCCAAATCATCAAGGTATCAACTAGAAACAAAATAAATGTCTCTTTGGGTTTCTACATTTGGACTCGAAGAGGCATTACAGCTGGCCCTTACTACTTTGATACTCATCCTCATTCCCCGAAGTGGGCATGACTAGTTTTGGCTTCTTCCTGGATCCAATGAAGCCAAGTACCTTATCTGAACAAAGGGAAGGCACCCGATCCTTTGAATGTGCCCATTGTTCTAAAATAGGACTCAAGAATGGAGTCTTCCCGTCAAGACCTTCCCGGATGGATGGTGTGGGAGAAATGGGAGAGATGGGATCCTCATTCCCTTTCCCTTCCTCCACATATGAAGAGCATGGAACATTCATATCTTCTAACCTTGATTCTAGAGGGCTATCATGAAGTGAAATTTGTTGATTTTGAAGGCTCTCCTTTATGGCAGCCAACTCATGTGCTTGGAAAGTGGATGATGGAGGAAAATGATGTGATCTCCTTGGTCTCCTCTCCATCAAAGTAATCCTCACAAAGCAGTATAATATTCCTCCTTGTCATCTTGTTGCATGTGCTCGACCTCCTCCATGGTGTCCTCCCGATTTAAAACTCACTCACCATCTCAAAAATGGAGGAGAAGGGTTGGGAAAGGAGACAAACAACGTCAAAGAAACGAGAGGATCAAAGGAGGAAAATAGGGAAAGGATCAAAGTTTTGGACTTAGCCGCATACGAGTCAACTTGGGGCCAAACAATAGACTCATGGAAGGTGTCATGCGTTCAGCTTGGCACAATTCCAAAAGGGCACATCAAAATGGAGACCCCAAACATGTGCACGGAGCTTCCACGTGTCCAGGTCCAAAAGGGACAGAGTAGCCATTGAAAAGTCCAACAAGCGTAGAAGGAACCACGTGTTGATTCAAAAATTTCAAAAGTGAGAGCCCAAGGTGGAGACTCAAACTAGCACCAAGCCTCCACATGTGGTCGTGGTCAAATAAGTCAAATGTCAAGTGACCCAAATGTTAAGTATAAAGTGATGGAAGGTCTCCAGTGTCTCAATCGATGCAAATGAAAAGGGGTCGAAGCCTAAGGAGCCATTCTCAAAAAGTGTGAAGCTTCCACGTGTCCAAGAGTCTTCAAAGTAAAAAAAGGAGATAGACTTGACCATTTAATCAACTAAGTATAAAAGATAGAGTCGTCAGAAAAGCCTCCAGTGTAGACGGTGCATCACCAAGTTGGCATCTTCAAAGGTAAATCCTAAAAAAAAAGGGTCTCCAAAACGCGTAGCTTCCACAGTGTCCCAAAAAAAAGGGATAAGTCAGCCACTTAAATCAACTAAGTATGGAAGATGGCGGTGGAAGGCCTCCACATGTGTCTCATTGCAATTCAAAAGGTAAATCTAAAAGCATGGAAGCATGCCCTCAAGTGTGAGCCAAGAGCTGTCCAGTGTCATCATATGGTGTCCAAAATTCAAAAAGGAGATAAGCTAAACACTTAAATTGACTAAGTATGGAAGGGATGGCGGATGAAGCCTCCACATGTGTCATCTCCACACAAATTTAAAGGTAAAATGGAAGCAAGTCCCAAATGTGTGGTGAGCCCCCATGTGTAAAGGTAGACATATGGCCCATCATCAAAAAAAGGGACTTAGCAAAAACAAAAGAAATAGAGAAAAGTACAAGGTGCCACATGTCTCTTCGGACAAATTTCAAAAGAAAAATCCAAAAAGTAGTCCCTAAAAAGTGCCAACCTACACATGGCCATGTTTGAAAGTCAAAGAACGGAAGGTGGGTGAAAAGTCCAAAGGTAGTTTGAACTCCATGTTTTTATCCACAAAAGGCGTAAACTTTAAAAAAAGCCACACCTAGGGGAATGCCAAAGAAGCCACGTAAGCCTACATGTGTCCTTGAGCATTGCCCAAAAGTGCCTCCGCCCGGGCCAAGGGGAGACTTTTTTGCCCAAATGTAAAATGATGAAAGGCCCAAGATATTTTTTGAAAAGGATGGATTGCCACGTGTCTCATGGGTTAATTTTAATTTCAAGAGTACAATTTAGGGTGAAAAATGCAAAGTGAATTAGGGCCCATGGCCCTTTATGGAAATACCCTTGTTTTTCACCATTTTTGTGGTGATCTAAAATCGAGGACATTCAAATGGCCATATCTTTTGATGGAAGCTCAAAATTCAACAAATTTGGCACCATTGGAAAGGTCTCGACCTCATCTACATGCCATGGAAATCCTGAAACTTTAATTTTGATGAAGTTTAGTGGGTGAAAATTGGAAAATGTCTTCATGCCATTAATATGATCGATTGCTTCAACAACCTAGATCAGATTTGATTTGATCCACCATTCTTCCTTCTTCGACATGCCAAATAGACATAGAGTGGTGGACTTGACAGATTGTGGGTGGATTTTTGTAGGGCATTGATGGCTGGTAGCTGAGCTCCAAACTAGGTTTCCCACCTCTTTTCTTCTCCTCTCTTTGCATCTATAAAGGTAAGAGCTTGGCTCATTGTAAAGGGTTGGACATTTTGGTTTTGTGCCCTCCCTTCTTCTCTATCTGTAGATGAATTTGTGGAGTCTGAACCTTCTATTAAGATTGTAATGCAATTTTTTCACCTCTTGGCCATTGTAATTCTGTATCAATTTATGAAGCAATAATACATGTCTGTGGATGATTTCAACCCTCTCTTGTGTTCATTACTTTTATTTGATCTTTCATTGTAATATTGGTTATCTGTGCATGGTGGTTGTATTACATTTTAATGGTCTGTGTTTTATAGAAAATCCGGTGTTTAACATTCCTTTGGTGCATCACCTTGTTAGTTTAGGTTTAATTTCTTGCATCTTCTTAACCTTGTCTCCTTGGAAAGTTAGAATAGTTTTAGAGTAGATCCTCTGTAATTTATTTTGTGTGCACCTAAATAGAGGAATAGGAACCGACCTTCATCTAGAGAGCTCTCTCGATTTCAAAGTCCCACACTTTGAGAGATGCTCCATGTTGTGCAATCACACTAAGAGTCTCAACCCATCTAGTTGCAGACATTTAGGGGTGTTGTGATTTTGCACTAATAGTTTTGGCACACCCGGTGGGACCAAGAGGTCTCCATTTTTATTGCAAAGCAAGATTGATGTGCACTTGTTGTAAGTTTTAGCTTTTAAGAAGCTTTGAAATTACACATCTAGTGACTCCAAAAGATGTAGAGTCCACTGGTTTTTAGTAGCCCAAGTCTACGATTCATGAGAAGAATTCAAACTAGATCAAGAACTAGAGAAGAAGGATTGTTTTGTCTATCTACACTTATCCCCAGATAGAGGGAGAAGGGGAGAAGATCTCAAAGGTCTCCATCTCCACCAAATAGAACCTTGTCAACACCTCCCCTAGTAGGCCTTTCATTCAATCAACAAGAGTTCTTAGGCCAATCATAATGGCACATCCACAACCCAACCCCTATGTCAATTTCATTAGTAGCAACCCACTCGCTCTCAATGCACAAAATCTAGTTCCCAGTTGCAACATTGAAGAGCATTCCATATTTCACTGGAGAGAACAGACTACTCCTAGTGACCACATTCAAGACATTGCAAATGTCTGTGTAATTCATGAAATCATTGAGATGGACATTGTAGTCAAATTGTTAGCCTCTTCATTCAAGGGTAAAGCTTACAATGGTTTAGAGTCTAACAAATAGGCTCTATTCAGAATTGGGACCATTTTGCAGAGCTCTTCACAATCAATTTGGAGAGAAGGGAGATAATCTATCCTTGTTGGAACAATTGACAACCATCAAGAGGGCTCCTAATGAACAGTTGATAGATTTCAACTTCAGATTTCAAAGGACATGGGATAGGATTGGTGGCCATAAGACCAACAGATGAAGGTGCTTTTCTATACTTCCTTAGAGCTTTAAATTCTGATATTTCCTTAATGATTCAATCCATGGGAGGTGTAACCTTACCTGTAGCCTATAACATTTCCATTAGAGCTGAAAATTGTTTAATTCAAAGGCTTGGTAAACTTGCACCTAGGCCACCTATGCCTCTATATCCAGAACTAGGAGCTCCAAGCACTAGTCAAACACCCACATTAGCTCCCATACCTACTCCAAGGAATTAGAGTTCAAATGAAGCTTCCACCTCATCTTCTAGCACTTCAAAAGAGCTACAAGAGGTTATGAAACAACTACAAAACCTAGGAAATGAGCTAGTGACTATCAAAAGGCAGCAAGCTCAAGAGTTCTAGGCCATATCAACCTCAAACTCAATATCAAGGCTAGACCCCCATATCAACAAAATAGACCACTAGCTCAGGCTGCAAATCAAAACCAAAACCAAGGACAACCTCAAGTTATTAGGCCTTTCGACCATATGATCCAAACACAACTTCAACATCAAGGGCCTTGGTTCCACAAAAACAACATGGCTCAAGAATATGATTGGTGTTTCCCATGCAATCAGCCCCATAACCAATCAATGTGTTTCAATGGTGCACTAAACCAGGCCTTGATGGTACAAGACCATTGGTGTGTCCCAAGAGCCCAGTCAAGAGGAAAATCAGTAGTAAGAAACCTAGAAAGAGGCACCTCCAAGTGAGACCATGCTTGTCAATTGGAAATGAAGATTTTATGTGGTATGAATCAAGCACCTCCTCATAGTGTGGCAGAAAATACATGGTCCAAGAAAAGGAATATTGGAGAGAGGGAAATCATCAAACTCAGGTAATCCACAACCCTCTATTACTCCACAAGGTATTGGCAATCAAAGTGTAACTCCCAATGTGTAGAGTCAGCCCAAGCCACCTTCCAGACCCACTCAAGCACTGGTTGTAATGACCCATGTGCAAGAGAAGAATGTGCAAGGAAAGGGGAAAAAAAAAGATAGCTCATCCCCATTTAACATCATGAACAAGATGAAGAAAAAAAATGTAAACATCTCAATGTGGGAGTCATTGGCTATCCTAAGACAAAGAGAGACCTATTGCAAGCTGCTATGGCCAATTGGTCAACCTCAAATCAGCCCCCAATCAACAAGAGAAAGTGCTTACCAATGTGGCTCATCCCGAAGGAAACCATGGAGACAAAAAGGTAAGAATATAAAGCCCCCTCCATTCTATGTTTCATTGATCATTGGGGAAAAATTGGTACATAATTACATGATTGATTGGGAGGAGTAGCTCAGTCATGCCAAAGCAAATAATTGATCAGTTGGGTCTTCAATATGAAGTCATCTCAAGGGTGTAGTGTAATTGGATGGGACAGTGGTAACAATGGTTGGAGTCATCAAGGATTTGACCCTCACATTACACACATGCCCCAATGTGACCATATTGCAAAAATGTATCAGTCATAGACTTGCCACCACATTTTGCATTGTGTTTGTCAAGGACTTCACCACTAAAATTGGAGGCTATTTGTCTATTGATTGGTCACACATGATTTTTAGAACAAGGTATGGAGCTAAGGCTATGATCAGATCTGAGCCCATTGTGGATTTCCATATTGAGCCTCATGTACCCATCCCAATCAATGCAAATTGTTCATCCTTTGATCAAGAAGACCTCCCAAGCACTTATGAGGCAGATACCAAGGTTGGGTGTATTCTAGACTTGACTCTGATGATGGGCAAACAAGAGGCATGCTTTTGACCCTTATAAGGAAATGGAGGAATCTGAGCTAGGAGTTTATTTTTGCATGAGGAGAATCATCCTCTTCCTAACATCACTAAGCTAGACCACAAAGGATGATAATGAGGTATGGCAGTTATTCTTTGATGGCTCAAGAAGTAGACAAGGAGCTGGAGGAGGAGCTATGCTTGTTTCACCTCAAGGTATGAAATATTACTCAGCCTTCCATTTCCAATTTTCTTTGCTCAAACAACACAACAGAGTATGAAGCCTTGATCCATGGACTGCATTGGAAAGAAAGAGGGATTAAAAATTGCAAATATTTGGTGATAGTGAGCTGATTGTGAATCAAGTTAGAGGACAAAATGCTACAAGAATGACCTACTAAAGCTATAAAAACTAGGTATGGGATCTCATCAAGGATTTGAAGCATTTAACATCAATTCCATCCCAAGGAAGAAGAATGAAGCAAATGGACAGATTGGGAAGCAATTGGGGTGGCATTTGATGTATAGAAAGTATAAAAAGTGATAAGTCTCAGCCCCATATCAAAGTGGTTGTAAGACCATTTGTCCTAGATAATAACACAAGTTGGCAAGTCTTCGAGAATGATCAACAAATTGTCAATTTTCTACAAGAAGAAGTTGAGTTCTCCTAGAAACCAAGACAAGTTGGAACAATGTTATGGTGACCAAGTGGTGCAGCTGAGAACCAACAAATTACCAAAGGGTCTTGTAACTTTGGAGTCAATCTTCAACCCAAATGATCAATTCTGGAAGGAGAAAGAAAATATTCAGTAAAGGGTGAAGATTCAGAGCCCATTTCCATAGAAGAAGGCAAAACATTGTGAATTGGCAAGGTAAGTACCCAACAAGAAAAATATGAAGTTCATTCAACTTTGTCAAGAATTCCTAGATGTATTTTCTTGGACTTACAAGGATTTAAGAGGTTTCAACCCAAGGTTGGCACAACACACTATCGAGAGATGGATCAGGATCTAAGCCTTTTAGATAGAAGAAAAGGCCAGTAAACCCTCACATTGAACCTCTCATGAGAAAAGAGTTGAACAAGATAATTGAGGCCAACATCATCTTCCCTATCAAGCATTCAAGTTGGGTTGCAAACTTGGTGCCTGTGAGGAAAAAGAAATGGAGAAATCAGATTGTGTGTAGACTTTGTGATCTAAATAGAGCATCACTCAAGGATCACTACCCACTTCCATCGATGGAGCAAATCTTATAGGTTGTAGCTGGCTCTGAGAGGTTTTCATTGCTAGATGGATACTTAGGCTATAATTAGATAATGGTGAAAGAAGAAGATCAGTTCAAGACAACCTTCACCACCAAATGGGGTACATATGCTTATAAGAAGATGCCATTTGGACTGTCAAATGGAGCAACATTTCAATGAGCTATGGACATGGACATTCAAAGGCTTAATCAACAATATAGTTCTGGTGTATCTAGATGATATCACCATCTTCTCAAAGAATGTTGCAGACCATCTCTTCCACCTCAGAAGGTATTTTAGAGGTGTAGAAGGTTTAGAGTGTCATTGAATCCAAAGAAGTGTGTATTCTTGGCACATGAGGGAAAATTGTTGGGCCACATTGTCTCAAGAGAAGGGTTAATAATTGATCCTGAAAGGGTTGAAGCCATCCGAACACTTCCATTTCCACAACACAAGAAGTATCTCCAAAGCTTCTTGGGGAGAATAAACTTTGTTCGCAGATTTGTGCCTAATTTTTCCACTCTTGTGAAGCCTTTAACAATGATGTTAAAGAAGAGTCTTGCATTTAAATGGACAAATAGAAGGAAAAGAGAGTTTTGAGGCCATCAAGCTCACAATATCAAGCCCAACTCTTATTAACCCAAACTTTTCAAAGGACTTCATGTTGTATGATTTTGGAGGGTAGACACAATCTCAGCTATCTTGGTTCAACCTAACAAGGAAGGTTCATAACAGCCCATAGCCTTCTTCAGTCAGAGCTTGGAGGATTATGAGGTAAAGTATTCTTTCATTGAAAAGCATGTCCTTGCTTATCATTAGGAGTTTGAAGAATTTCAGACACTTGGTCTCAAACAACAAGATTCAACTACTAGTGTCTCATGTTGGTGTCAAGGATTTTCTCCTAAACAAGGACTTGAATGAGAAGAGAGTAGGTTGGATCACTCATGTAATGGAGTATGATATTGAAATCAAAGTGACCAAGTTGGTTCGTGGTAAGGGTCTATGTGAGCAGCTCGCTTCCAAGAAACAAGTTGAGTTAATGGATGAAGAAGAGGTTGTCCTATTACTACAAGAATGATCAAGAGCAGCCTAGCTAATGATGCACCTATTCCATGTTGGACTCAAGCCTTGGTGCATTATCTCCAAATAGGTTTGTGCCCTCCAGAATGGAACAAAGCAAAGAGGAGATACTTTAGACTACAAGCCATCCCATATGTGCTTATGGTGGTGTCTTGTTCAAGAAGGATATCAATAGTGTTCTATTGAGGTGCATTGGGACAGGCCAAATTGAGAGGGTGTTACATGAGTTCCATGATGGAGAAGTAGGAGGCCACTTTTCTCCTCGAGTAACAACTCTCAAAATCATGAAAGCTGGTTATTATTGGCCTACGGTGTTTAGTGATTATTACTCATGGATCAAGAAGTGCAAAAGTGTGCATTCTTCATAGGGAAGGAAAAGTTAGCAGCCCTTGCCCCTTCATCCAATTTAGTGGATCAACCATTCATGCAATGGGGACTAGACTTCATTGGAGTGATTAACCCAAATTCAAGCCAGGGCCACAAGTGGATACTTATACAAAAATAGACTATTTCACCAAGTGGACTGAAGCAGTGGCACTTAAGGAGGAAAATGAATCCAACATCTTGGATTTCTATGAAGGGATAGTCACTAGGTTTGGAGTCCCTACCACTATCATATCAGATAATGCATTGGCATTCCTTGGTACAAGGATCACTGAATGGGCTATTAAGAATGGTGTATACCTCAACACTTCATCAAACTATTACCCTCAAGGTAATGGCCAAAGAGTCCACAAACAAGAACCTACTAAGAATTATCAGAAGGACTCTTGATGAAAATCAGAGAACTTGGCACACAAAGCTCAAATCAGCTCTATGGGCTGATAGGATCACATCCAAAAGGTCTATACAGAAGCTCCCCATACAAGCTTGTATATGGAAAAGAGGTAGTATTGCCCATATCATTGGAGTTTCCCACTTTGGAGCTCATGAAATAGTTGGAACTAGCCAAGTTTGAACCTATGGAAATCAGGTATGCAGAGCTAATGGAAGTAGGAGAGGAAAGAGAACATGCAATGCAAGATCATGGAGAAAGATCAAGCATCGATCAAGAAGAGATTTGATAAGAAAGCAAGAACAAGGACCTTTCAAGAGGGGGACTTAGTTCTAAAGTGGGATGTAGATCGGAAAAACCAGAAGGCATTCCAAGTTTGATGCCATTTGGAGTGGCCCCTACATGGTCACAAAATGTAAAAGTAGCAATGCCTTTCCAATTTAGCTAAGTTAGATGGTGAAGAATTGTAGATTCCAGTCAATGGGATCTACCTCAAACACTACTACTAAAAGGAAAATTTCTCACCCTTGTAAATATTAGCCTAGGTTTTCAATTTCTCCAAGTGTGTATGCACATTGTCTTGTTATAGTTTAGGTTTTATTTCCTAAGTGTTGGTGCACATGTTTTTTCTTAGGTTTGTCATTATATAGTTTGATTCATGCACCCAGGTGAATGCACCAGGCCCTTCAACATTTACAAATACAAGGACCCTAGGATCCCCATCATTGAGTATGCAAATGCTAATTTTAAAAATAGAACAAATAAGAGCAACTAAAATGAGGGAGAAGTTTCGAGGGTCCATTTTCTGATCACAAATCTTGAATCAATATAGGTTCAAGGTCACCAAGTGTAAACATCAGATTCAAGATTCAAATTCAAAGAAGAATTTGAAATCATGCCACCACCCATGACTCCATGCCCAATGGATACAACAAGGAAACTGATCTCTTCATCTAGTAGGAAGATGTCCCCATGAGTCACCAAATTGTTATCCCAATTTTCCCCCCAGAAAAATTGACCAAACCCAACCCTACACAGGAAGAAATCTAAAGGTTGGTTCCATCGTATGAGCCCACATTTTCAAATCAACAATAGTCAAGTTATAGGTGGACTCGAAAATGGAGAAACCAGAGGCTCAAAGGAGGAAAACAATGTCAAGGAGGCCAGAGGCTCTTAGGAGAGAAATGGGGAAAGGCTCAAAGTCTTTGGGCTTCACAAATGATTCAAATCGAGGACCCCAAAAATTATAAGTATGGAAGAGATGATGGAGGTGCCCAAGTGTCTCAATGGTGCACCTTCTTAAAGGGTAAAGCAAAAAGGGAGGTTCCCAAACAAGCGCAAAGCTTCCACATGTCCCATGCTTGAAAAAGGGACAAAGTCAGCCGTTGAAAAGTCCAAATGAGCGGAAAGAACCACATGTGTCACTCTCACAATTTCAAAAGTAAGAGCCCAAGGCGGAGACTCAAACTAGTGCCAAGCTCTCCACGTGGTCAGGGTCCAACAGAAGTCAAATGGCAATGGGCCCAAATCGGTTAAGTATAAGAGTGTCAGTGGAAGGTGCCAAGTGTCTCAATGGTGCACATTCAAAGGTCAACCAAAAGGAGTCTCAAATGAGCTGTGAGGCTTCCACATGAAAAGGTTCAAAAAAGGATAGATTGACTCATCTAAATTGAATCGCTAAGTATCAAACAGAAGCGTCAAGGAAGCCTCCACATGTGTCATCTCTGTGCAGCATCTTCAAAGGTAAATCTAAAAGTAGGTCAAAGCGGTCCTCAAAGAGCTAGCCTTCCACATGTCCCAGTCTAAAGGAAAGTGCCACTAGCCCTCCACAAAGTTAAAAGGATAAAAGAAGTTGAAAAGTCAAGATGGGGAAGAGTCAATGGAAGGTGCCATGTGCCTCAATAGTGCAAATTCAAAAGGGGTGGCCCAAGGGCCAATCTCAAAAATGAGCGTCCAGAGCTTCCATGTGTCAAAATTCAAAAAAGGGGGACAAAAAAAAGTGACCATTTAAATTGACTAAGTACATGGAAGGGAGGCAATGAAGGCCTCCACATGTCATCTCTTCATGACAAATTCAAAGGTAAAACTTTGGGAGTAGAAGTCCCAAATGTGTGTTGAGCCTCCACGTGTCCTGGGTCAGACATATGGCCTTACCAAACAAAAGGGACTTAGCCAAAATAAAGGAACAGAAAAATCTACATGGAAGGCCTCCATGTGTCTCTTTGGCACAACTCCAAAAACAAAATCCAAAAGCGGTCCCCAAATGTGCACCAGCTCTACATATGGCCATGTTTCAAGTCAAGAGGAAGGTGGAGTCGCAGAGGTAGTTTGAAATTTTTGGCTGCTTTTTAAAAAGGTTAAAGTATAAAAATAAGCCACACCTCGTATCGTGACATAACCCAAGAGCCACGTGTAGGCCTAAATTACATGGGAGGTAGGCCTTGGAAGGATTTTTTTTCAAATGGGTGGTGGGCCTCCACGCCTGTGGAGGACTTTTCACCCAAAATGGAAAATGACCGAGGATGAAGAGGCCTCAAGAAGATTTTTTGGAAAAGTGAATTTGCAGGAATTGTGGGTGATGGGTTTTTCATTTTTTGTATTTTTGTGCAAAAGGTGAAAAGTGAATTTTGGGCCCATGGACCCATTCTGGACATAAATTATTTTTTTCACCATTTTTGTATGGATCCAACTCAAACATTCAAATGGACATATATTTCGATCCAGTGCTTGAAATTCAACAAATTTGGCACCATTAGAAAGGTCTCAACCTCATCTATGCCATGGAAACTGAAATTTTAATTTTGAATGAAGGTTAGGTGGGTGAGAATTGGGAAAATGTCTTCATGCCATTAATATATGATCCGATTGCTTCAACAACTAGATCAGATTTGATTTGATCCACCATTCTTCCTTCTTCGACATGCCAAATAGACATAGAGTGGTGGACTCGACAGATTGTGGGTGGATTTTATAGGGGCATTGATGGCTGTAGTAGTTGAGCTCCAAATCAGGTTTCCCACCTCTTTTCTTCTCCTCTCTTCATTGCATCTATAAAGGTAAGATCTTGGCTCATTGTAAAGGGTTGGACATTTTTTTTTTGCACCCTCCCTTCTTCCCTTATCTGCAAGTGAATTTGTGGAGTTTTCCAAACCTCCCATTCAAGTTGTAATACAAATTTTTTTCCTCTTGGCTACTATAATGTATTGTATCAATTCTGGAGCAATAATATATGTCTATGGATGATTCTCAACCCTCTCATGTGTTCATTGTTGTCTTGATCTCTCATTATAGTTTGGTTATATGTATGCATGGTGGTTGTATTGCATTTCTATGGTCTGTGTTAAATTGCAAAAATGGGTGTTTAACATTCCTTTGGTGCATCACCTTGTTAGCTTAGGTTTATTTTCTCGCATCTTATCCCAAACCGAGAGCCCAACTCTTCATATTTTCTATCATTTCTTCTTTGTTGGGTTCCTCTTCTTTCTATTCTCCTTGACTGGTTTTTGAATTCTCTCCTTGACATGGAATTGGGAGAGAAGGAAGAGTGGTGGGAGGGGTATCCACTAGTTGTCTATTTAGCTATGGTGGAGGGGAAGGTATTTCCTTTGGATCTTATGGAGGGGACTTGGGTCTGGAAGGGAAAAGGGAAGAGGAAAAAAGATGAGATGGAAGACTAGAAGATGGGGAAGGAAAATCAACACTTGGGGCAGCAGATGAGGGGCTTGAATCTTGACCATGCTAAAATGATAAAGCTTGAGAAAAGGAACTTAAGGATAAGGAGGTAGTGATTGACTTACAAATTGACAAGGTTGTCCCATACTTTTCTCATATGCCTCAATATCCCCAATCCACTGTGCAAGTAGAGGGAGAATTTCATCCAAGTAGTCAGTCTTCTCCTAAGGGTTGTAATGTCTTGGCATAGGACCAGCCCATGGACAAGGTTCTTTATAGCCAATTCTAAATTCTTTCATATGAGCTATGGTCCTTTATTGTACCATGTGTGCCTCCATTTCTTGAATCTTCTCCTGCAAATCAGAATTCTCCATGTAGTTGATTTCACTACATGTATATCCCTCTTAGCGAGTTCCATAGCTAAACTAGTTCGGTTCGCTCATAGGGGTAGCCATAGTGGTTCTGAATCTGATAATAATGCTGATCTAGAGGGGTCAAGAAATGCATTGGAGGTTGCATGTACGACTATTGCTGCAAGTGTGAGTTCCAAGATGGAAATTAAGTCATGATTGCACAACTTCATGGGATAGAAAAAATGAAAGATGTGAAAGGAAGAATGGATGAAAATGAATGGGAAGAAGGTCTACAACTCGAGAGAATGGGTTCTTACGACTAGATGGAGTCACTAAATTTTCTTTGCATGTGCCTCAAAGGTTGAATCTCACCAAGAAAACATCAACTTGGTGAAATGAAGTGGTAAGGTGCTTGAGAACTATCCCATCGGGTGTGTGAAAAATGTTAGTGTAGAATCACAACAACCCTAAAAGGAATCAAGTGTGAGTGGGGCATTCGGTGTGATTACACAACATGGGACCAACTCTCAAGCTATGGGACCTATGAAATTGAGTTGGAACTTCGGATAAAGATGGCTCTTGCTTCCTAAATTACCTGCCATAAGCTACTCCGGTGCAAGAAAAGTTAATCTATCTATCCTAATCTATCCATTCGAAGGAGACAGAGAGAGAGAGAGAGAGAGAGAGAGAGAGAGCCTACACTAAGCGGGGATATACCATAAAATGAAGTGGTGTGATACTCTGTTGAGGGAGGATGAAACATGAGAAAAAGGAAATGGGGAGGTTAGATAGAAGTGACAAATATCGAGATCCTAGTCCACCATCGAAACTCCACGAAACATGGCATCTTACGCTGCAAATGTGAAATACATGCACAAGAAGCAAACACAAAATGGAGAGGCACAAGGAAACAACAAAACATGAGAGGGTTGAAGAAAACCCAGAAAAATGATTTTATTTCTCTATGAGGTGCACTGAGACCATTACATGGATGCTCGGGGCACAAAGACATTTGCAGTGTAGGAGAAGGCTTACAGCTCAAATGGAGTTAGGAAACAAATTTTATAGAGTTTCCTCACACACCGAATATCTCTCCTTCTCAAAATAGAAGTGTTTAAAATATATAGACAATGAAAACCCCAGAGAAAGAAGAGAAACTTGATTCTTCTCTTAAATCTCAACCACCAACCATCAATGCCCTGTAAATCCACCTTTCAACTATTAATTCTAGTTCCACATGTCTATTTGGCGTGTTGGAAAGGAAAGATGGAAAATATAGATAAGATCTAGGTAGTTAAATCATTTGGGTCCTTTATTAATGGTATAAAATACATTTTCCTACTTCTCACCCACCTTACATTGTCAAAATTAAAATTTTAGGCTTCCATGGTATAGAGGATGTCGAGACCTTTCCAAAAAGCCTTCTCCCACCCAAATTTTAGCTCTTAATGAAAATGATATGTTTGTCTAAATTTCCTCGGGTTAGACACTTAACGTGGGCTTACAATATGCAAGTGTCATCCATATAGGGGCCGTGTGGACCCCGTGTTCATTTGATTTTTGCACACTACCTTTTCTCTTGAATTTACCTGAAGCCCGACATGTGGCAACTTCGCGGCTGCTCTTTTCCCATTTACTTACTTGAGTCTTTTATATTTGGTGGGGCCATTCTACTTGACCCGAGACATGTGGAGGCTTCATTTTTATTTGGAAACTTCCCTAGATGTTGCTTTGAAATTGTTTGGATAAGACACGTGGAGGCCTCTATAGGATTTTTGGACTTTTTAATAGATAAACTTACCTTTTTAGACTCGACCACATGGCGGGTTGGTGCTTATTTTGAGAATTCCCTTTAAGCCATACCCTTTGAAGTTGCATTCAGGTGATGCATGGATCCCTCCATGGCCCCTTTATACTTAGCCAATTCAGGTCTGATGAATACTACCTTTACAGGTGGGACCCTTGTAGCTTGCCCCTTAAATTATGACAGCGGGACACGTGGCATCATCCACAATGTTGTTATTTCCTTTGTGTTTGGCTTAGTCTCTTTTATTTGGTGGGGCCCTATGTTTGACTCTGGATACGTGGAGGCTTAGCACTTGTTTGGGAATTATCCCCAAAGTTGATCTTTAAAGCTTCGTCGAGTCAACACATGGCACCTTTTGCCGGCCTTGCCCTATTTAGACTTTTCAACAGCTAGTGAGACCTTTTCTCTGACCCCCGGCCACGTGGCGGCCGGCGCTCATTTCAAAATTGCTCTTTGGACCCAACTTTGGTGTTGCACCAGGATGACACATGGAGGCTTCGCTTGACTCTCCCAAGATTAGACTTTTAAATGTTTTGACTCTATTTTTCTTTCGGACCTGGGACATGTGGAAGCTTCGCACTCATTTGGGGACTTCGTTTGGCTTCGAATCTTGGAATAGCACCAATGAAACACGTGGAGGCCTTCGTTGTCTCTTCTATACTTAGCCAATTTGGGCCCGCTGCCCATTTGACCTCCGTGGGACCCTAGACACATGGAGGGCCCATGCTAGTTTGGAGACCCTATTTGGGCTTGAGCTTTGGATGTTCGCTTCATCGGACACATGGAGGCTTCCACTTTATTTGATAATTTTCAACATCGATGAGTTTCCCTCCAAGTCATGAATGGGTGGCGAGATAGTGTATGTTTGAATTCCCAAATTTGGGTGTATCTTTCGGAATTACATCGAGTTGATGCATGGCTTCCTCCCGCGAGTCTATTTTTACGCCCCAAGTCAACTCATATGCGACTAAGCTTGAAAAATTTGATTCTTTCCCTATTTTCTCCTTTAAGCCTCTGGTTTCTTTGACACTGTTTTCCCCTTCTAACGACCACAGTACTCCACAATCGAGCTCTCCTACCCCTTATTTGTTGGATTCAAATATAGGCTCACACAGACCGAGTCAACCCTTTGGTTTTCTTTTACGTGGGGTCATTTTTGATTGATTTTCTAGGGGTAAATTGTTTATAACAATTCCCACAAAGCCGTGCGATGTAAGCTTGGAAAGTAAAGTCGACTCGAAATAAGAGATACACATGCATGAAAGAGAAAGTAAAGGAGTATGAGTGAACCCATCATTTCCTTGGTGTTTACCCTTCGGTTGATGCATCCTCATCTTCAACTTTGTTCCCTCTTCATCTTCATTGCTGAAAGCACCATACTTGAAAATGGAAATGAGAAACTATCAGTTAAGAGGTTAGGGTTAATCCATATTCCTCTACTATCCTAATTCGTGCATATGGATCTCTTAATAACATGAGACATAGATTACTTGAAGATCAAACAATATACATGATTTACTCACTCAAAAAGAAGGAGAGAGAAGAAAGAAAAACCATGGACATAAGAGAGGCCAAAAATTCTAAATATTTTCTAACTGTTTTCTCAAGTGTGTAAGTACAGGTTACAACCAAGAAGAAATAAATCATATCTTACAGTCCACAATATAGATAAAGATTGTAGATTTCAATAACTTCTCTCCTATGGTACATGAAGTAGATGAGTCATAAGTACATGCTAGAATGAAGGAAGAATGCAACTCAAAGGTGAAGCAGAGATAAGGACTTGGTTTAGAAGGTGAAGTTAAGCGAAAAGAGAAGATTATATCTGAAATAGAATGATAAGGAAATCGGGAAAAATTTGATAGGGCTTCGCCATGTAAAATGGACATTTACAACTTTCCATCATGTTTTTTTAACTAATACATGCTTTAAAAGTTGTATGTAAATCAAATAAGTGATACAGAGAAGCAGAAAAGCATGCCATTGAAGATAATAGTTATTATGTTTTAGTTTCCAACAATAAATCGATTCAATAGAAAAGTGATACATTCTGTTTTATGAATAAGAAAAATACATCTATTACAACTAAAAAGGGATAAAGAAGAAAGAATTTTGGGAAAATTTTGAAAAAGCTTCACCATGTAAAATGAACATGAAAAGAAATGGATTGTACTTTCAGTCATCAAATTGAAGTACTTTGGAGCATTCATTTCATTTACAACTAAATAACATGAAGTCTTAAGATAATCCTACAAAGTTTAGCCATTTTAAATTGCAGTTTTCAAAATGAAGCAAGTATGGGTGCAGAAATGCTACCACTAAAGAGGTACAATATTTAAGTAAAGATATAAGATTACAATATTTGCAACAAAGCTTCAAGAATGTGATTCATATATCTGATACAAACTTTATAGTCCTTCCAAAGCATTATCATACAAAGTTCCTTCAAATTGATCATGATTGACTGCTATAGATTTTAAAAGTTAATTATTCAAAGTTACAACTGCAAATGAAAGAGAATTGTTCAATACAAGTCAGGGTGTTCCATTTAAAAGAGCTAGAAGGACCTTACAACCTGAAAGGTTTCAGAGATAAAGGAGGTAACACTTACTCCTAACAGGAACGTTTCATGTTTGACACGAAGAAAAAAAGAGAAAGGGAAAGGCCTTCAATCACAGTCATAACAAGTGAAGGATACTATTAAATAATAGCTCAAGTATATCCCAGAAAGAGATCAGTGTTCATAGGAAAGAAGAAAATTCTAGTTACAACATCAACATAAGCATAAGTCATTACAAATGGACAAAGGACAATGTATTATTAGCTCATGATGTCATTAAAAGTAAAAATTATGAACATGAATCAACTTGTTTCAAAGAATTATGTAATCATACATGAACAAGAGAAAGGGTTTCATAAGAATACATTCTAGATCTGAAACAATTCACAAGAATACAGATGCAAAAGAGATTTGTAGGCTTTGCTAAAACCATTTTTCATTAATGATGCCTCTGAGAGTTGTACAACTTGAAGATGAGAATAAATTCCATTTGATACAAGCATAATACATTATGAAATAAGAAATTTAATACTCAGCTGGTGAACTTGGGTCGTTCTCATATCATGCATATGGATTTGGGTACCGAGACAGAGTAATCTTAGTTATTACTCCTATTTTAGAAGTTAAAACACACAACCATATAAATGGAAGGATTCAGGAAGCTAATGCAGAAAGCATATCTCCTTCAGAATGTTGAAATTAATAGAAAAATCAGAGGAAGTATCTCAGGTCTATTCGAATAGGGCATCCATAGCTCCCAGAGCTCAAACAGAACAAGAAAATAAAGTAAATACACCAAGAACAGAATGAGTCCAAGTGAAAATGTTTCAAATCATAGAAAAGTATAGATCCTGGCCATTAATCAAAAAACCCATCAATGGGTATCAAGAAATCAAAGAAATAAGCAAGAACTCACTGATTGAATTGAATCTCTTCAAACCCTCAAAGTTTTAGATCAGATGAGTCACGAAGTGATTTTCAAACTCATGGTCACTAGGAAAGACAAAATGATGAAGAAAATAGATGTATCAATATATGCATGGTCATAGAAAGAATGAAATTAAAATAATTTTCATGTTCAAAGATAAAGAAGCTCACCCTTTCCAGCATTCACAGAAACCGTCAAAGTGGTAGAGGGCTTGAACCAAGAAATGGTGGCCATAAAAGTTACAAAGAAACTCAAAGAAGTCAATCTCATGATCTCGAAATGGCAGCCACCTCAAAAGGAAGTACCAGAGAGCCCGAGTGTTTGAGATTAACGAAGGACAAAGATCGAATAATTTCACTCACAGAGCTCCATAGATTCAAAGAAACCATTTCTCAGAGTTATCTTAGATTCAAGCTCAAAAGAAAGAAAATGGTAGAGAGATCAAATAATTTCACTCACAAAGCTTCACAGACTCATAGAGGTTGAGTTTTCAGAGTCCCAGAACTCAAAGATCAAAGCAATGTCAACTGAAACAATTTTTCTAGGGCTTCACCCATGAAAATGAAAATGCAAGTGAAAATGAGCTAGGTTTGAGTGGTTTTATCAATGAAACTCAACCACAGTGGAAGATCGGTGTGCAAGATCAATCGATTCAAGATCGATGATCAAAACATTAACCACTACTAACTACTTCCTTTAACCATGGTTTTAAACAACTACCACATTAAATGCCAGGTCAGAAACCCTAACCACGAGTCAAAGATCAATGGCCTAAGATTCAATGGATCAGAGATCAACGATTAAAAATGTTCACCAAATTTTGAAGAAAACCACCATGGTTACGGTACCACTTCCTCATTCAATGTAAATCAAAAACCCTAATCATGGGTTAGAGATCAACGACCATGAATCGAAAGTACAGAGATCAATGCTCAGAAATTGATCACCAGATACCAAAGCATGATCAACCTAAGTTAAAATGCCACCGAAAAAAACACATGGAGGGGTGACTCATCATCACGAAGGGGCCAACCCTTGTTATTAAAAAATTATTTGCATTTTTCTTATCGACTATAGTCCAAGCTCCAAATGATGCAAAATCCAACCAAATTATATTGTGCAATGATCACCCAAAAGGGTAAGGTTAAACCATGGTCTATGACCAATCAAATGCAAAAGGGGGCCGATAACTATATAATACCATGATAATTAAAAAGGGGGTGGTAGACCTTATAATATGCCTAAGTCCACAAAGGTGGCTGAATGTAACATGGTGCCCCTTTTAAAACAAAGTTCCCTTGTATTATTTCAAAACACAATAATTTGCTAAGTCCACAAGAGTGGCCAAACCATGGTGAGACTAATGATTAAAGTGCAAGGGTGGTCCCCATTGATTGTGATGGATTGAATATGACTTGAAATTCAAATTTTCCATGTGATCACAAGGGATAGAGAAGAGGTCAACATCAAAATGCAAGAAACTTTTGAAGACTTAATTACCTTATTTTTTACAAAATAAAAGTTGATTATGATTGCACATGTGCTCCCAGTGGTCCCCACAGTGAGGTGAATATTTTGTTGATTATTGGAGGTCAAAAGTATTTATTTTCTTATAGAGGAGTATTTTTGCATGCCTTCACAAAAGGACAAAACAGACAAGAAGACAAATTTGCATGCACCTAGAAGGAGACTTGCTCATCAAGCAAGGTTTATTTTTAGCATTATTCACCCATGCTTTTTCTTAAAAATAGGACAGTCAACTGCAGTTTGATTGTGATGTAATCAAAGGCTATTAATGCCTCTTGTATTAGTTTGCTTTATTTTATTCCTTATTTATTATAAAATAAAGGTTAAAAATAGAATGCATGGGCGAGTACAACCCTAGTCTATTTTAAGGAAGGGTAGGCAAACCAATTTGGCTATATATTGTGTTCCTTAGCAAAGCACAAAGAGAGGAATTTTTAGATACATGAGTGCTGAAGCAATTTTCTACCAGTTTTCCATTTGAATATGAAGTATTTTCTACGTTTCCAATTATTTGCAGTCTTGTGTATGTTTCCATTAATCTTGTTAATGTTGAATTCCCTGATTAATCATCTTACCCTTTTACAAATTTAGTAATTTCTGCATGATATTAATGTTTATGTGTAACTTAGCAGTATTGTTGTGATTTTATCCCTCAATACATCAAAGTGTTTACCCTTAATCATCTTCAGAAAAATGTTGTCCTGTGTATCAAAAATTCATTCCATATCAATTGTGCATGTACTCAGTCAAAGACCTCATACAATTTTGGTGTATCAACTCAGTTTAATTTCATTTTTTACAGTCATCTTTTACCCTTAAACCCCAAATAATCAGTTCAGGATACATCAATAAGGAACCGACCTTGATACCGGAGACTCACCTCAAACTAGGTATACCCATAGACCTAAGGTTTTTCCATTGTATTTACGAAAGAGAGAGATAAAATTTTCAAGATTAGAACACCTACAACTGTCTCTCTATAGGGTGCACTTTCGAGAGATAACAGTACTTGTTGTTAGTATCATGCTTTAATGTTGGTGATGTTGAATGGTTTCTTCCATATGGACTCGAACTACAAAAGAGAATATGAACAAGTATTCAAATACACATGTATATGTATAAAAATCATGTAAGGAAGTATGTAAAAGAAAAATGCTAAAAATATGAAAAGCGAACATTTACCTAATATGTGATGATGAAAGAGTGTAAAAAGGGTCTTATAGATGATGTCGATGCGCATTTTTTCAAGCAATCTCAAATCAATGCAATGGAAGAAGTGTAGGGATAAAAATTTTGGTGTCATCCTCCAACCATTAAACGCTTCCCGAAAAGCGTAGAGATCTTTGTATTGGCTAGTTTTTGGGTGATACAAGCCACAAAGAAGTAGTGTAGAGAGGAAGCTCTAGTGTTATCCTCTAACCTTTAACTTCTTCCTGAAATAAAACACCACTACAGATGGTGTGTACTAATGCATGTGCTAAGGACAATCTACCCTATAAAATCCGTTGTGTATGATTTTGTAGACTATGCTCGAACCCAATCGCTTATGTAACTTCCCCTGGTTATAAGCAATCTAGGAAAGCCATCAATGTACTAAGGACCAAAGTCCGATTCGATTCTTGAATTGTGTTGTATGCACTGTGTTGTGTTATTGTATTGTGTGTAAGCCATTGTATGGGGTGACCTGAATCACCTAAATGATTCCCCTCTTTGGAGGTGTATAAGAGACCGCTACTGAGAATGAGACCCAAAATAGGACTAACCGTTGTCAGAATCGTGACCTGCAGGGGGAAGGGGACATGCTTGGTAGGAACCAAGGCACATGAAAACAAGTGGTTAGGAAAAATGTGTAAGTATGAACAAAGACAATAATGTATGTATAAGACAAAGTATAAGCTAGACAAACAATGTGTAATCTAAAACACACAAGAAGACAATGTGGACTACAAAAATTGGGTTACAAAAATGGGACACCACTCACGATGTTATATGACACTTTGAATTTCAAGGGGACACAAAAAAACAATTGTACAGAGATAGGACAAAGGGAAAATCCGCATATAATGGAAAACAATGACAAACAAGTACAAACAATATAACATATAACCATGGTGTCAAATAGTCCTACAAAATAAATGATGCACATGAAGCACCCATTAGCATGTTAGCAAGATACAAGAGTATGTCAAAGCATGTATAATATGATAAAATATTGTGCTATGTATGAAAAAAATGAAACAATAGCACATGTAGTGTAAAGTGGATCCCTAAGAGCCGTTGTGTTATTTACGCAAAACATCCATGCTATGTGTAATGGATATGTATAATATTCAATCACAACTAGAAATAAATTTAACATGCATATGTGTATGGAAAGATAATAACATACAATATATCTATCTAACATGCATAATAAAGTGAGGAGGAAGAGGGGGTTATTGGTGAAGTCTTCAAGAAACTTTAGTCCCTAGATGACAGATTGGGAATGCTAAAAGCCGAAATGATGCATATTGTCGCCCTCAAAAGCATTTACAATTTCATTTAGCAACATGTCCACAGTGTTTACAATTTAAGTGGGATCATGAGGACATATGGGGCCCTAAAGAGAAAAGGAAATTGCAATTGCCCGAAGCTGATTTACAAGACCCCTCTCAGGCCACTGCCATTGCCTTCTTCATGTCACTGCAGGCTATCAAGACCAAAATTGATAGAGCCATCAAGTAAAGGGTTGTTGTGATGTTGTTTTTTGGCTGCGATGTGGCTGTCATCGAGCGGTTCTGGAGCTATTTTGTGGTGAGGCTCCTTATGCTGTTTCTCTTTTGGTTCCTTTTTGATCTTGCCTTCTTTTCTCTGGATCTTTGTATGTTTAGATCCTTTTTTCTCATATATTGTAATATTTGGCTGTTGAGCCTTCCTTGGTTGGCTATTTTTCCCTTCTCTGGGCTGCTTCTCTCATCTTTACTATCTGGCTTTTGAGCCCTTTTGTATACAGGGTATAGTCCTTTCAAAACTATTTGTCCTTAATAAAAAACATGCATAATAAAGTGAACATGTACAAGTAAATGTAAGTAAGATTAAATGTAACCAAGATATGTATTATGTTGTGGATGGATGGAATGGAATGTAGATTAAATGATAGCATCCACATGCCCCGAGTGAATTGAGTTGTATACAATGAGGATCATTTATTTATGCCCCCTCAGCAGTCAAGAATGAACCTTAAACAAGACTGCATCATCGGGAAATGGTTCGAACGATGTATTTTATGTGATTTTATGAATGTAGCATGGTGTGGTTAATGTATAGTGATGATATGCAACATAGAGATGGGGTGTGAAAATGCATGATGATCTATCCTAAAGTGTCTATCATGAAAAGATGATATAAGAAGTGATGACTTATCCTAAAGCGTATATCACTAAATGATGCAAGGATAAGTGATGATGTAGCCTATCATGTATATCAGTAATCTAGGAATGTCGTATGAGAAAAATATTGAATGGTTGAATATGTGAGCGTGATGTGACGAATGTGTAGTGATGATATGTGACATAGAGATGATGTTTGAGAATGTGTGATGATTTATCCTAAAGTTTATGTCACAGGATGAGTAGAAGAAGTGATAATTTATCCTAAAACGTATATCACTAGAGGATGTTATAGGAAGTGATGATGAAACCTATAGCGTATATCAATAATGTAGGAATGTCGCATGATAGAAAGACTGAATGGTTAAATGTGTGAGTGTGATGAGGTATATTTCATTTGTATACCCTCAATAGTCTAGTATGGATTGTGAGAAAAGAGTGCATCATCGGGTAGTGAGTGCAATGTGTAAAATGCGTAATATGTGTAATAGATGTGGTGAGGAGAAATCATCATGTGATGTGTAATGTGTAGTGTGTAATGTAGGATGTATATTATGTAATGTAAAATTCATAAATGAGATAAGATGTGTAAATTCATAGTAAATGTAATACATATGATGTGGGATGTAAGATGTAAAATGTAAGATGATGTGTATGTATAAAATTTTAAGATGTGTGAAGATGCATGATGTATAGTTTCTATTGTACAGTATGTGAGGTTCATGTGTATATGATGCCCTCAACAATCAAGTGTGAACTGAAGCACAAGAGTGCATCATCGAATGCATGCTACTAGGATGTGTGACAGGATACATGTGTTGTGTGTATAGATATAGATATGTGGATATGAGAGAATTAGATATTTTTAAATTTAGGAGGAATAAGTGCGATACCCCTCAATGCATATGATTCAAAACATAATCATGTAATATCATCTAAGAGGTCATTGTTGTTATGGTCAAAACGAAATGAATAAGAATTAGACACTTTGTAAGCAATATTGTCAAAGTTGATCACATAATGAGATGTTATCGCGAGTCACAACACCCTCGATTTACACAAGTGTTTGTGCTCAAACTCACGGTGTGGTGGGTAACATGGGTATTATCTCCAAGTTGTGGGACTTGCTACTTAAGACAGACCTCCAGAGAAAGTTGGTTCTTGCTCCTAAACTACCTGCCATAATATACTCTAATGTAGGAAAATCTATCTTATCCTAATCTAATTTTCAAGGAAGAGAGATATAAAGCTGCATGAAAAAATCCTACACTAAAGTGGTGATAGACCTAGAAAAGGGGAATGAGAATAGCTTTCCAATGTGTGAAAAATGGGAGCAAAGTACATACTAGAGAGGGTGATAATAGTTCTCTACAGTCTAGCAACTACATTCACAACAATATTTCATACACACAAAATGATAATGAATCCTTGCAAGAGATGAAAATAGATGCAATATATTTGCAATGAGGTTGAAAGGGCAAGAAGAATGCAAAAAACACAACAAGGGAAGATACATCCACAAACTTGCATCTATTGCTTCATGATATGCATAGTTCAATCTATTACAAAATAAGGTTCTAGATCACCATGCAAGGATTCCACTACAAGGGCATGCAGCACATTGTCTTCACAAAACTAAAATGACATAATTTTGCTACTCAAACTATCCTCCTTTTACAATGAGCCCAACATTTAAATTTATAGAGTTTAGAAGAGAGAGGATGTAAATCCCGAAATCCACCTTCCAACCACTTGAAAGAGGTAATGAATGAAGTAAAATGATGGTGCGTTGCTTGGAAAAGGCTCTCCATTTGTCCCATGTCTTAAATAGTGAAAATGTATACCTGTAATTCATAATTGCATCTTTAACCACTAATAAAATCATTGTTCAAAACTTCACATGTTTTCCTCAAAATCCTCTATCAAATCCACATCAATTTCTGAATTTTTGTGCATTAAGATTGGAGTGAAGATTCCAATGAGGCTAATTTTGCATGATTTTGTTGAGAAATGTAAAAGATATGACATTCTGAGTGTGAGCAGCTATTTTGAGTTTGCTTAGGATTTCTTGCATTTTATGGGAATGAGCATTTAAAATTTGGAGCTGGAGATGTTTAGTTTCTTTTCATCCACATACCCTCATTAAACATAAAAACATCTAGTTTTTTTGGCATAGAGGATATCGTGCCCTTTCTAAAAAGTCAAATTTTGTGAAATCGAGAGCTCGAGTCATGATTATGACCATTTGAAGATCGGGGGCCGGGAACTCCATTTTCCTTTATATTAACGGTATTTGGAACACGTGGGAATCCTATCTCTGCATCACCTAATTCTGGATTTTCTATCTTTACACATCCACCATTGACTAGGCCAGGTTGGTCATTGACCACCGACTTCTCCAAACCACTCGCTTTATGGGTATTCAGGGCTATTTTGGGTCCCGCGTGTCCCATTTTCCTAATTTTTTGTTTTGACATCTCTGTGATGAAATGGCAAGTGCAGCTATTTCAGATTTTTAGGCCCAAATTTCCTCGACAATATTTTATACCTTCTCCATAATGGTAGCTAAGGCTATTTCAAGTTTTTGGGGCTAAAGCCACATACTTTTGTCCCAGCGTGTTCCTATGCGACACAGGCAACTTTTTCCACTTTTTCCACATTTCACTAGGATCCTTTGTTGATCGGTGATTTCGGTGATGGGAATTGGTGGGCCAACCCAACCTATGCTGCTTGGGATGTTGGAAGCCAATTTAGCCGCAATACACTGCCTCCTTTATAAATTTGACCCGAACTAGGTACGACGAACCCTGGTACAATCCGCATTGGTTCCATCCGCAACCACCAAAATCGATTTTAACTTAAATAGGCCCTTGACTTCATTTTTTCATATTTTTTTGTAAATTTCTCTAACTCCTTAGATTTTTCTTCAGATAGGGAAGTTAGAGAAAAGCCAAGGGGTCCCCAAAAATCCATTTTTGGCCTTTCACCATTTCTGCCCCTCCAAGTCTAAAGAAATTGTGCAAGTTATCAAAATTACCTTGGGGGGTGAATTTTGGATAACATGAGCCATTGATACGACAAGGTTGTACATGCCCATGGAATATTCCTCATCTAGTTAAGGGTGGTAATGGAAACCCAGTATGTGCATACCGATCCAGTGAAATTTTGTGTGTAGCTAGGAAACCAATTGTTACGAGATAAATAACAACCAAAGGTCATGGGAAATCATATATCATCTTGTGATCGGGATCTAACATGACCCCAATGTAATCAAGACAATATTTTCCTACAAAATTCAAAGAATGAGGACTTCACACAAGAAAAAGCTTGTGAGATGAAATACATGTAAACCATAAGCGACATTAATGCAAAAGGAAGCCATGATAAAGTTGAGTAGAATGTGAGGAGGATAGTGATCCTAAAAGCTGAATCCTAGCCGATTCAATCCATCATGTGTACATAATTTTTCATAAAAATTAGGCTCAAATGGAATATGATCCAAATAAGAATCATTCATGAAAAATGTACATGTGAAAGAAGTTCGTCTTGATGGAGGTGTTACATGAGAAGGTGAAGTAGTTAGAGAGACATCCATTGTATGGACAATCCCACGATAAAAAATCATAGCAGAGTAGTAGAAGCGAGGGGGTAGGAATAGATGTATTTGGCATGGAATCTATCAAGAAAATAGCACCTTCAAGTGGTTATAAATGTGATAGGTCATCGGTGGTGTCATCGGTAGTTTCGTGGAATAGGAAGTGTAGTATTTGGATCATTGTCCCAATATTTGTATGGATGACAGTAAAGAATAATAGTATACTTGACACCCTCATGTAGAAATTTGAAACAATGATGGACGATAGAGGAAATAACACACGGCATGGAGCCATGGCCTACCAAGTAAATAATTATACGAAACCAAGAAGTCAATGAAAAAAACATTGTGTTGAGAGTTTTTGGGCCTATAGTGATAGGCAAAACAATGTGACCTACACATGGATGAATAGAGCCATCATATGCATGAAGAGAGAGAAATTATGGACTAACATTAGCATCAACAAACCATTCTTTGCAAGGAATGACATGGGACATAGATTAAGATTGGATCCATTATCGATTAAATACGCTTGATACCCATATTGTAAATGTGAATCATGATATATAAAGGTGGATCATTGTCGAAAATAGAAATATTGACATGAGGATTAGATGGGAAAGCAATATCCTATGAAAATGCATTAACAAAAGAGTTATATACTGAATATTGATGCATATCAATAAGAATGTGAGTAGTAGCGAGGAGATGTTGGACTCTATGCCTTAAATCAAGATTGGCAAGAAAGAAGTCATTAATTGAGGTACTCATGATGAAGAGATTGTAGAATGAAAAAGCAAAGAAAAGAAAACAATGGGGTAAAAGCGTGAAGATTGAGTTTAGATTCACCAAAATGATTATGTTAAAATGTAAAATAATCACCTAATCTAATGCAACTTTAAAGTAAATACATGACTATTGAAATTTTGAAATAATACCCAAGAAAACTAAGCTAAAAATATAAAACCCATTCAAAGAGGGTTAGAAGAGCCTTATATTATTTGCACTGAGGTTGTTGGATTGTTTTGCAATGGAGACCGACTGAATAGAGATGGAGAACCATCACACAAAATCCTAGAAAAATGTAGATCTGACATACTTGACTGACACTGGACACCTAGAGAAGGATAGGGGCACCCATGGGCCATTTGGTATGGATTATAGGAACCCTAGTCTACGTACATGCTTAGAAAACATCCTACGAGGTATCGTAATAGGTTCGTAATTGTTCTCCTTTTGTCATGTATATGTATCTGAATTCCATTGAATGTCTCTATAAATCTAGAATGAATGTATCACCTACAAACCCCAAATAAAGCATCAAACCCTAAAAAAAAGAAAAAAGAAAATGAAGGGTTGAAATATCTGCAGGTGCAGAAATGATGAACCTATCATTGAGTGATGCACTATATCTCAGACCCAATATAGTTCTGTGTGTGTGTGCAGAATTCACCTAAGTTGCTCTTGTGCAAGTTGCATGTGAAGTAGTGAGTAAGTATCTAGATGTAGAATTTAAATAATGTGTGCATGGAAAATACGAGAATCCTCCTATTAAGTGTGATATAGATGAACCAACTTTTTCCCTTGTGATGGTGCTAGATGGATGCAAATGGAGCTATAAATTCCTTTGATGGATACAACCTTAGGTGGAGATAGTATATGCTTAGTGCTTGGTCCTTTATTATTATCACATAACTTTATATTTATATGATTTTTTTTCTTGAATTTCATAATTAACACCAAAAGGCTGATTACCAAAAATATAATATGCTCAAATGGTTAGAAATGACCCAACAAGTGTGACCAAAGTATAAAGAGGACAAGGGAACCTAGAGAGGATGGGGAACACAGTGCTTGGCATCCAAAATGACAAATTACGAAAGGTGAAAAGAAAGACTAAGAAATTACAAGTGCAAGACTGGAAAAAAGCATAAGGTAAAGAAATGTGGCTAAAGACATAGGTTAATCTGTACTTTTCTTACTTAGGAATAACGTAAATAGTAGTATGTGATTGAGACTAAATAATTTCCCAAAGTGTGTGATTTTGTGTGTACAAAAAGAGGAAAGCAATAGGAATAAGAGTTAGTCAACTTATAGCAAAAGAAATTATTTTAGTTAAATAAATTGAAGAATTAGGGAAAAATTATTTGTGTGATTTGTAACATTAAACTTTGATTGAAGGAAGGAGCAAGGGCCAGACCCTCTCCCAATGAGAAGGGATGATTTCTTTGTTCATTTCCTTTCTATATTGTGTATTAATTTAAATTACCAGTATTGCATTCTTTCTAGTATATTTAATTTTTTATTCAATAATATTTTTTATCAATCCATTTAATTTATTAATTACTGATTAGTGTAGTATTTGGTTAATTTCGTTATTAAATCGATATGAGAATGATTATGAAGGTTCCCTTTAATGCAAACAACCATGTATAATGCCTTGAATTGAAAAACATGAACTAACTAAAGTTTGAGTATAAACGACGCTCATCAATTTTTGGTGACGTTTCTAGGAAAGTAAGGTGTTATAAAGGTTAAGGTTCTACATATAAGTGATTCATGTTCATCTGGTAAGTTTCCATTTAGAAATTTTATTTCAATAAGTCTTTTCTTGAAGTAAGAAGACCTTGTAGTCAAAACAAGAATCCTCTATGCTTTGGAGTATGTGGAAGAAAAATAATCAAGTTAAGTGTTGAGAGTTATAGAACCGTCCTCGGTATGATAGCATTTATGTTTAGACCTAGAGACCATTGAGGTATATTCATTAGAATAAATCTCTAAAACCCTCCTAAAAACCAGCCTATGGAATAGTTTGTTGACCAAGTAAGGATGGTGATGAAGTACATACCTATGAGATGGTTCATAGCCTTAACTCCTAATTCCATCCATATTTGGGAGGAGATGGAGATAGTTTTCTTGGAAAAAACCAAGATTCTTTGTAGAGTCTAGGATAGGAAGGAAGAAATTTTAGAATTCAACAAAATGATGATGAGAGTATGGAAGATTATCTTGGTGGTTCCTCTTCCTCCACAAGAGGTGTGGTCTGTCTGGATATTAATCTTCTCAAAAATTATTCCTTAAAATATTGGATGATGACATAAAGGAAGCATTCAATATTATTGGAAAGGGATACATGAAAAATTATAATTTACAAAAATCATTGACCTCTGTAGGAATTACTCCCAAATTCACCCCTACCTTCGTAGAGAGAAAGGAAAAATGGCTAGTGCTTGATATATCCAAACTATGGGAAGAAATTGTGAATTTAAAAAAACCTTTGAGTTTAACTTAATAATACTATAGATAGGAGAAAACAAAGTATATAGCCTTTGTTCATCTACTACCCAAGATGTAGGGAAAAACATGGGCTTAAGGACTTCCCTTAGAAAATACATACATATATCTTTTCTGTGAACTAAATCATGCCATAGATCAATGTGGATTGTTTCCCTTGCTGAAGAACTATCTAAAACAAAACACAAAAGACAAAATTAAGTTAAACTATATGGCTTAAAGGAAAGGAGGGAATTTTTAGTCAAATAAAAATCAGTCCTACATGCCAAAAATGCAATGGGTCCCAAATCAATGGAATGCACCATGGACATACCCCCAACCTTGGACTCAACAAGTCCCATAGGAGTGGAGTCCATAGTGGAAGTGCACCTCAAGTTATTATCAACAACCCTAGGCTCCACATCCAAACATTCCATGTTTCAACATTTTAATCCTCAATATCAACAATAGTGGAATGTACCTCAAGGATCAGGAAGTAATATTACAATCAAAGAAGACCCCAAGGTCAACAATCTTTGTTGATTAGACCTACAAATTATACCCCATCCAAACAACCTACCTAGCCATAGATTCCAACAAAAAAAAGTGGAAATCCCAAAAATGTGAGGAAGGGTAACCCAACATACAACTATGGAATCAAATAAAAAAATAAACGGTGAGCTATGTGGATTGTAGGAATACTCATTAAGGATTACCTCAAAATCATCTTCCTATGTAGAAAAATACAAAGATCTAGAAAATAGAAGAAATGCAAGTCATATTGTTGAAGAAACACCTCAACCAAACATTGATATTCCTTTTCCATCTAGACTCTTGGAAAAACAAACAATGTTTAGTTGAACAACCAATCGGGGAAAGAATTAATTCAGTGGAGGATTAAGAAATTGAGTATTTGAATTCCCTTATTACAAGCTCTTAAGTAAATTACCTAATTAAAAACCATCAAAGAACTACATTTTAAGACTTGGGAAGAAGAAATAATCAGCCTAAAACATCCATATTGATGGGAAACTTTAATAAGTATAATAGAAGGGAATATGACCCCTCCTAAATATGGAGACCCTGGAAGTCCTATTATTATAGTTTACATAGGAGATGTTTAGATACCAAACAAATAGTCCTAATTGACCTAGGAGTTGTTATTAATGTGATGAACATGGATACCTTTTCCACACTATCACTTCTGAATTACGGTCAACCTCCATAGTTTTACAAATGGTAGATCAATATGTAAATAAGCCAAAGGAATTATAGAAGATGTCACCATCACCATTGAATCATGGGATTATTCGGTAGACTTCATGATCATAAAAATGAAAAATAGGAAGATTGGATACCCTCTAATCCTAAGACACCCTTGGTTATCAAAGTTTCCACCCTCATTGATTGTAGAATAGGGAATATGGTGATTACAAATGGACATGATTCCAAAATTTATCAATTTACCCTACCACAAAACTTTTTTCTATAGAAAATAACAATGGTGGAAGGAAAATCAGATGAATTAGAGGACATCATCTCTTATCTAGCCATGGTAATAATTAAATAAAACTTAGATCAAATTCAAGGATAGTGCATGATTCCTTCACTATGAAAAGTATAAGTCCTATGCTTGAGTCTTGACTATTTAGGTCTATTTCGAAGTCTCGCTACAACTAGTAAAAATAAGAGATGATTTTATGGATGAAAACAACCATCCAATCATCTACCCATTGGCATGAAATATAGATTTGACTAATTCTCTTTCAAAATATCATTATTTTACTTCTTCCCACAGGTGTCCATTGAATGTGTTATTAAGAGAATACACTATTATGATTCTCTTCATCAAATACCAAACAACTACATATTTTCCATGGGAAAACATATACAAAAATAGTTGGCTAACTAGTTGGGAAGAGAATACCATGTTTGAAATCTTATGCTCTCATCCCCAATATTTTTTTTTGGAATATAAAAACATGAAAGGTATTCATCCTAGTATTTTTACACACCATATCTACACCATCGATTTGGACAGTCAGAGAAACCCAAAAGAAGGATAAACCATTCCTTAAGAGACATTGTAAAAACTGAAATTGAAAAAATTATGAAGGTGGGATTCATTTATCCAATCTCAGATAGCTAGTGGGTTTCTCCATTAGTTATAGTTCCTAAAAATAATGGGAAATGGAGGGTTTTTGTGGATTATAGAGAATTAAACAAGGAAACTCATATGGATTATTTTCCATTACCTTTTATTGATCAAGTCTTAGACAATTTATTTCTAAAAAATGTACTTTTCATTCCTTGATGGGTTCAATGGGTACAATCAAATAACAGTAGCACCTGAGGATCAAGACAAAACCAATTTTACCTTGCCCATGGGAACATTTTCTTATAGGGTGTTACCTTTTGGTTTATGTAATGCTCTTGCCACTTTTCAAAGAGCCATGTTGAAATATTTTCTAATCTCACCCATGATTGTGTAGAGATTTACATGGATGATTTCATTATTTATGGAGCAACATTCCAAGAGGAAATTGATAATCTAGAAAAAGTCCTTTCTAGGTGTGAAAAACACCAATTATCCTTAAACCATGAAAAATGTTTATTTATGATGGAACAAGGGATAGTTTTAGGCCATCATATTTCAGCTAAAGGAATCAAGGTGGAATGCGAAAGGTAGATTATTGTAAAGCTCCCATCTCCTACAAACAAACAGAGGTAAGAAGTTTTCTTGGCCATGTTGGCTACTATAGAAGGTTTATTTCAAACTTTAGTAAGATAACTTCTCCATTGTTTTCTCTCCTAACTAAAGACTCTAAATTTGAATGGATAGAGGCATGCCAACAATATTTTGATACTATCAAAGATAAATTGATAAATACACTAGTATTGAGAGGCCCAAATTGGAATATTCCCTTCCATATACAAACTAATGCTTCCAAAAAAGTAGTAGGGGATGTTCTTGGAGAATAAGAAGAAGAATAATCTATGCATGCTATTTATTATATTAGTAAAAACCTCTCCCTTCTTAAAAGTAATTACACCACCACAGAGAAGGAATTTTTTGTAGTTGTATATGCAATCAACAAGTTTTCCATTATATCACAGGCTATGAAGTGATTGTTCACATTGACCACTCTACTATTAAGTATCTAATGAATAAACCTTTAGTACATGGTAGGATTGTAAGGTGGTTGTTATTACTACAGGAATTTAATATTAAAATCATTGATAAGCCAGGAAATAAAATGTGGTATTGATTTTCTTTCAATAACCACTTAGAAAAAAGAAGAATAGGTCAATGATGATTTTCAGATGAACATATATTTTGTAGTTTCTACTACCTCTCCTTGGTTTGCAAATATGGCTAATTACTTGGCTATAGGGAATTTCCCAACCTTTTCACACAAAAGAAAAGAAAGAAATTGATTAAACAAAGTGTGATGTATACATGGTTAAATGGAATTATTTTTAAATGTGGACCTAACCATGTTTTACATGTAGTGTGTAGATGAAGATGAAGTATTTGACATACTTAGGCATGTCATGATGAGCCATCAGAGGCATTATTCAGTTTAAAAGACCATTCAAAAATTCTTAGGATTGGTTACTATTGGCCTTCCTTGTTTAAGGATGTCAAGAAGTATGTTTGGAGATGTGATCAATGCCAAAGGATGGGGAAGCCAACATTTACATCTGAGATTCACTCCAACCTCAAGTTGTCTTTTGAACCATTTGAGAAGTGGGGATTGGATTTCATTGGACCAATTGACTCAACCTATCAAGGGAAGGAATACATTATGGTTTGTATATAGACTATGTCACTAAATGGGATGAGGTGTAAGACACTATAATATGCAAGAGATGAGAAAGTTACAAATTTTTATATGAACATATCTTTCAGAGGTTTGGAGCACAAGATCCATTGTTTCATATCAAGGACCATAGTTCATGTCAGGTGTAATCAATTCCTTTGTGGCAACATACCATTTGAAGCACTAAGAATTCATCACCATATCATCCATAGTCCAATGGTCAAGTGGAGGTTACTAAAAGAGTTGGAGAATATCCTAAAAAAAAAATGGACATCTCAAGGAAAATTGGGTTAAAAAATTTCACTGAAAGTTTGGGCCTACAATAATACTTGGAAAACAACCATAAGATTTACTCCTTATGAGTTGGTTTATGGGAAGAATCCCATTCTTCCCATAGAATTTGAGATTCAAACCTTGAGAATAATGCTGAAGTGGAATTGATTTAATAGAAGCAAAAAAGGAAAGGATTATTCAACTAAATGAGTTGGATGAGATGAGACTACAAGCATTACATCAAACTAAAATCATCCAACATCAGAGGTAGGTATGGCATGACAAACATATTAATCAAGGAAATTTCAAAAAGGATGATTGGGCTATGTTATTTGATTCAAAATACAAGGATTTCAAAGGAAATATGCAGAAAAGATGGATGGGCCCATATCAAATTGAAAGGTATTCAACAATGGGATAGTTCAATTAATTCCCATTGATGGTGAGAAGAAAGTGATGTTGGTTAATGGGCATAGATTGAGGATGTACCATAAACCAACATCCAGAGAAGAATTTCAGAAGGTGCTTCAAGAAGATTCAACTTTGAATTATTTGGACAAAATTTCTTTGTCAACTCAACTCAGAATTGAGCTATTTTTTCATCAAGAATAAAGAGGAGATGAATGAAAACTAGAAATGGAAGTCATCATCCTTTGAGGCATTGGATGAAAACCAAAAATGGAGGCCATTTCCCATTTTAAAAAAAAAAAAGAAAAAAAAAAATAATAATAATAATAAATATAGGTGGTTGAAAACCAGTGATGATAGTCACCACCCCTAAATCATGCATGTAATAAATGAAGAAAAATATGTGGATGGAGGATCAAATCAACATTGAAATGATGGCCAATGATGTGACAAGAAAAATTAATAAGGTATGCGCAATTATTCCCTTCTTAAATGTTGTAAAGTTTAATTTATGAACTACTCATTATTGTACTCATGTAAATTTACCACCTTCTCCATTTCTAATGCATTCCCATGCTTCACATATCCCCAAAATCCTCCATCCCTCTCCACATTATCACCACATGTACCTAATTACTATACCACTATCACTTGGGATTTTTTAAAACCTTTCCCAATTTGTGTTGTTTTGTGTATAACCATTTTGTATCCCTGTCTTTTTCCTAATTCCACCATTACACTCCTACACCACTAACCATTCCATTCTATGCCTATTTCACCTAAAAACATTATATTTCTAGTCTTTTGCTCTTTATTTTCCACTTACACACTACATTTCCAATCATGGGGTTCAGACTTAGGCATGAACAAACCAATTCAGTAGAGCTATTAGCTGATGCAAGGTTAGTGGAAATATTTGAAAGATAATGGGATGGCTTGATTTTATCTTTTACATATGAAGAGTTTCAACAAAAAATGATAGAGTTTCACCAAAAATATGGAGGAAAGGATATTTACTATAAAAGGTAAGAAAATTCCATTTAGTCCCATTCTAATTAGTCATCTTTTTAGGATACTAGAAGAGGGTCAATCAATTAATAATAAGATAATGTATATTATGAAATTATTAAAATATTTTCAATGAGAAAAAGGAAAATTAGAATTGGTTGTGGAAAATAAGGGAAAGGAAAAGGCATAAAAATAAATAATTACCCTAAGACTTGGGAAGGATTTGGCTAAATGGATAATCAAATATTTCACCTATGAATGGAAATATGAGATCATTTTGGGCCCTATTTGAGAATTGAGATCCACCTCACCATGGAAAAGTTAAACCCCAAAATAAAGTAAATTTTCCTCAATTTTTGTTTGACTCTTTTGTCTCTACCACTGAGAAATTCCATTGGGGTGCCTCTTACTTAAAATTCAAGGCCTAATACATTTGATTTGCAAACATCAATTTTGTTAAGAAGAGGCATGACCTTAAGAAGTGGATGAAATTCAAAAGAAGTATGCCCTAGAGTCGAATTGGCTCTAGATCCAGAGCCTTCCACTTCAAAGAGACCTAAGAAGTGCCCTAGAACATCCTAGACATGAAATACCCTCAATGAGCCCCAATAGAAATTGTTCCTTCTCAAGAAGAACATGAAGCAACAACCATTATGCAAAACTCTACTTAAGACACCACCTATGTCTCCTCACCCTATATCACCCTTTATTCCATTTTAATAAAAGAATGTGACCAAACCCTACCACTACCACTCATCCTTCTATCCTAGAAAAGGTAAAACACCTATGATGGAAGGAGAACCTAGTTTTCTTAATGACACGATAAAATTATGCCACAAGTGTTATCTCTTTCCAAAATTTAGTTTGAAATACAATTAGCTCAAAAAATTACACATCTACAAATCCTCCTTAAAGCTAAAGAGTCTAGTTTCTCCCAGCTAGAGGCTGAGAAAAATAGAAAATCCAATAGTTACATCAGACTGTAGAACAACATGAAGAGGAAACTCTTCAAATTTAACATGCCCTAGAGGAAAAGGAACAAAAAATCCACTCCCTTCAAACAAAATAAAAATGAGAAAAATGCATCCTTATAGTTTTGCAAGAAAATAGGAAGGAAAAAAGAGCTTGTGGTCACTAAAGAGAAAATAACTCAGACAAATTTTGTGTTTCCTCAAATTATTGTTTTAAAAGGAATGGTTAAATGGATGGAGGAATGTTATAGGCTAAATAAGTGAATGATGAGAACAAGGATTTTAAAGGAAGAGAATAAATTACTTTCAAAAGAATGTTCTTATATCATCGGTTATATGATCAAGTTCTTTCATGTAGGCCCCCATCTAATTTTTATGCACTATTTTTGAAGGAATAATTTCTAAAATGGTAGATCTCTAGAGCCCATGCTATGAAAGATATAGAGGTTTGATGAGGACAATATTTGTTGGTGCCTACACAACAAGAAATGATGTTACCAAGAATTAACTCCTTTGTGAATTTTATGTTCACAAGTTTCTTCTTCCTAAGAAGATTGAAATTCCAATAAATTTCTATGTGGGTGAAGTGCAATTTGAGGGAATTTATCTCTACTGTAAGGAAACAATCTGAATGGAGGGAACAAAGAGGAAATTTCAAGTAGAATCTAATATAGGCCTCTTAATGAGGCATGATCTTCCTTCCCCATCTCGGTTGTTTCAATAGATTTTTTCAAGTATATTTCGGTTGGAGTATATTTTTAGAATTGTGTGAATTTATAAAGATATGTTATGAGAACTTTATCAATTGAGAAATTTTAGAGATCAAGCATTACAAGAAGAAGGAGGTGATTTCACCCACTAACCTTCCATTGGTCATTGAAAATGGCCAAGGATTTATGTAAAATCATTCTAGAAATATAGGAGAAGTGGATTGGAATGAGGTATAGGCCTCCATTCGGTCATTTATATACCACAAGATGGAATTCCATAATTGATCAACCAAAGGGTAGTTATACCACTTGGGAGGAATTCGGTCATTGATTTATTTTGGGTTCGTAAACTAAATTGGATGAGACTTGGAAAATTTTTCCAATGAGTACAATTGTTCAAGGATAGTTGAACAATTGAATAGGTAGTAGGAGGAAATGATAAATATTAAGTGTGGGGAAGTGATGAACCCTTGTTTTTCATGTTTTATCCCATGTAAAACCCTATGTTATTTTGGTATCATTTTTGCATGATGTATAATATTGATATTTTATAATTAATACTTTAATGTGTTTTGGAAGGAAATGTTGTGCATATTCTTGTTATTTCTTCTTTAAATATGTCTTGAATAAACATTTATGAGTATTAATAGTGTATTTGGGAAAGCATATGTTGAAGTCATTCACAGAGTTAATTGTAGAATAGCAAGACTCATTTGTGCACCGGGTGAGACTCTCCTTATAGCGCAGAATCACATTTGAATTAGCGCATGACTCTTCATGGAGCACAGGACTCGTCTAGATCACTAATTCATACTCACTTGAGATGAGGGACTTGCGCAGTAAGAGATAAATGGATTGGAAGGCTGAAAATGAGTTGATATATAGTGGCACATCGGTCAAAACCATGATAATATCAAGAAATATGAACTACCACCTCAACCTACATGCATATTATGAGGGCCATGTAATCCTAACTTAACTTTAGTTTCTTGAAGACGTGATGCAAACAAACACTTATGGACTTATGATCATCATGATTATAAGGAATTAATTTTGCATATGTATTATTTTCTCGTGTTGATTGAATCTCTTAAAGGAAGTAAACTACGATGGCCTAATTTGTAGTTAATAGGATTAGTTCAAGCCAAAAATGACATAGATCACTCCTTTCATGATTGTAATTCTTAGAAAAACTAGTTGTTGTTATAGTCATCCTACAGTTAAGTAGTTATTAATTTCTAATAACTAGTCTCTCTTAGAGAAACTAGGATTGATTTGAATATAAAAATAGAAAATATAATAGGAGTAAGATTTAGTTGAATTATTGTAAAAACAATTCTTTCAATTAAATAAATTATAGATTTAGGGAAAACATATTTGTGTTATTTGCAATGTTGAACCTGATCGAAGGGAAGGAGCAAGAGTCACTCCGAGCCCCAATGAGAACAAATGATTTCTTGTCATTTCCTTTTTGTATTTTTCATTAATTTAAATTATGATATTGCATTGTTTCGGTATCTTTAATTTTGTATTCAATAATATTTTTTTTTGTCAATCCATTTCATTTCATAATTGTTATTAGTGTATTATTCGAGTTAATTTCATTATTAGATAAGTACTGAGAATGATTCTAACTATCCCCTTTGTTCTGAAAGCAGCCATGGAAACCACCATGTAATGAAAAACATGAACTAACTAAAGTGTGAGTATCAATGATGCTCATCATGTTGATTGAGAAACTTCATCCCCATGCCACTACTCTCCACCATGCATAACGGTGCTAATGGGCACCCTCGAGCTGGTCTCCATTGGATACACGCTCTAACAATGATGCTCCTTCATCCATTCCATCTAGTCACCTACATCAGGATCCTTGAAGGAGCTTATCCTCACTAACCTTAGCCCTCCACTTTTGTGGTTAGGATGTCCACCTTCCACCCACCCAGCTCTATTAGTGCTCACTAACTACCCTCAATCCACACACATAGAACAGATGGAGCCTCTCACCTTCACCCAAAACATTCTCGGGTTGTCTCCCCATCTTTCCATCTGGGCCCTGGCCTTTGAGGATACTAAAGAAGGATTCCAACCAGGACTCAGTTCGAGACCTTCCGAATAGTGGTAAAGACCTACTGTCTCTAGTTGGCGTGATCAATACCTACTGCCCCTACATGACAAAAATTAACAACATCATCTTAATTTTTTTGTTGTAGTGCTTTCTAATGTTTTCGCAATAAGGTATGTTCTACACTTTGTTTTTTCCTAGTTTGGTTCATGTTTTGGGCGTGCTTCCATACCACTCATTTTTTGTGAATTATCTTGTATCATTTTACTTGTTAATATCATATAAGATCTTATTCATCAAAACACATTCAATTTGTAATTATCCTTACCAATCATGACAATATAACTACTTGAGAATGTAATGGGATCAAAGATTCAAATAATATATTTTACCACATCATAATCTCTTTCCAAGACAAGTAAATGATAGTTTACTTTGAGTGAAATTGATTGAACTTGTATGCAAAGTTAATTAAATTTAATAATGTAAACTAAAATTATTTTGAAAAATAATATATTAAACATAAAAATAAGATAGTATCATAATAAATAACACATAGTTATTAATGTGGGAAATTATTTTTTTAATGTCGGTCTAAACAAAAAGTGTCAAATGTCATATTTTTTGAAATCATTTTGCATTATTTTACATGTTTTAATTTGACAAGCGTTTATATGTATTCGACTACCATTATTTATATAATGAATACATTTATTATTGGTTGGATTATAATTTAACATCATGACACATGTTATGGGGAAGTTAATATTTGTTAATGTTAATCTTTAGTCTTTTTAATGTTTGGTGTTGCTATTTTTTATTTAATCAATCTTAATACGATGTATCTTTGTGGTGGGAATTTTATTAAAGTATTGCTCATTCGTACATTTAGGTTAAGAGAATTTTTAGTCATGTCTAAAACCCATGTTTAATATTGATGACCATTTACATGTGGTTATATTATTTTAAATACTTACTCTATCTTTAACTTAGGTGACGTTGTCGATGTCATCAAAGGCCCATGAATGATGGACATTATTGTTGTTGTAGACTTCGTTGACCTTAAAAATGATTTTCCAACCTTACATGTCCTCATATTTGACTATCGACATAACATTACACCTCCTATTGGTACAAGTACTATTAATTATTAATTTTCGGTATTAAGTCCGATCATGATTGAAAACAACAAATAGAACGATCACCAATGTAACATCATCATATTATCTATACATAATTTTTCACTTTTCATATTTCATACATGTTACTAACAATTTTCTTTATGAAGATAGGGGTCATTAATGCATCTATTTCTAGAGTGGGTGACTTAAGGGCCTACTTAGGAATGGGCAATGGTTATTCACATAACCATTATGGGTTAGTAAAAGTACACATAGAGAGCTTCATTATTTGGTCTTGGCCTTAGTTTTCCTTGCACTAGGTATCCTTGTCTTCTTAGGTCTCATATGCATTATATTTAGAATTTCTTCCTTGTATCTCATCACTCGATATCTTTCTCATCCATATCCACAATCTATGACACACTACTTTTACCTTTCACAACACCTTACTTCATTTTACCATCCCTAGTGACACAATCACTCATGGGTGATTATGTTGGTTTTTATTTCCTTGGCCGATGCCATCACCCATAGGAGATGTTATCTTATATATAACATCACCTCAATTGAAATTCAAAATAAAATGATGCCTTAACATTCAGAATGGAATTATCTCTTCTATTTTGTGTCATCTTCACATATGCTTTCCTAACTCCTACTTGATCTTGCATCTTTATGGATTATATTGGACATTCTTCTTCTTGGATTTTTTCTTGCACTATTAGGTCATCATATAGTGAGTCTAAGATAGGAATGGTCTTACCTTATTTCTCCTAATAATGACTCTCTCTCTCTGTGATGATTCTCAAGACAGATAGATGCATCGGTGACCACACTACAGTACAAGGTGAGTTCTCTAACCATATCTTGTCATTTTTCATATGTAAGTTCATTTCCTTCTTCATTCTACTATGTTATCTTAGTATTTGATGTGTTTCAATGCTAGTTAGTATATTACTATTATCAAATATTATCTCTTAGTTATCATTTACTTTCATTTAAGTTATGTCATGCATGCTTATTATTGATCCATACCTCTCCACATCGAATCACCAATATCTCAGTAGGGTTCCTTCCTCTATCTTGACCATCGGCCTTACAAAACCTAGGTTTGACTAAGTGAAGGGATTACTACCTTATAAATATGTGACCCTAGAACTAAATGTAGCCCCTTTAAATTTATCCCCTTGAATGTTGGTATATTTGCATCTCCTACTCATTGCTTTAATACACTTATAGAATATATGAATTAGGAGTGCATGTTATTGAGACAAATTTTTTCCCAACACATCTTATGGAGAACCAGATGTGAATCTTACATCCCTTTTATTAACAACCACTCATTAAAATCATCCATATTCAAATTTGACTTCATCTAAATACCCAAAAACCCACAAAACCTCAAAAAACCCATCTACACAGACACCATCGCCCCTAGGAGAGCATGTATGCTCTTATTTTCTTATATCGTAATGCCTTCAACCCATGTGCAGACCTATTTACACTTAGATAATTCTCTTTATTCTCCTAGATCTACTTCCAAATCTTCCTATATGTACATTTTTGTATGGTTTATTACATATGTAGCCCTCACTTTAAAACTTTTCTCAGTCAGATCAACACTCCATCATGGAGTATCTAGGCTTAGGTCCTTTGAATCGATTGTATAAATATTTCCTAAGACATATCATCCTGACGATGAGTTTCACTTTTGAATGGATTGTTTCATCATAGGAGCACTTAGAAAGAATCCTTTTATTGGTGCTCAAAATTATCTCACCCCATTTGTGCCCTTAAAGATTTATTGATTCACGGCCTTGTCATTTTATCCTTCCCCGTATTGTGTTTGGCCAAGTCTTTGTTGCCATTTTAATTTGGTCCTAGGTCAAAGATCATGTTTGGGTCTGTATTTGTCTCATGGTTCCTTTGTTCCTCTGGAAAAGCTCTATATTTTGAGTCTCTCATGCTCTGTTCCTTCAAAACTCATGTTTTTCCGTTTCCTCCATTTTCCATAGTCAAGATCTGTTGTCCCTTCCATTTTTTCCCTAAATACTCGAGGATAAATGAGTTGATGTGTCCCTAAGGATCATGTTTGAGCCTTGCAACAATTTAAATTCTCTGTCCTTGAAGAAAACCTCATTTTCTAGCTCGAATGGACGTTTCTCTATGTTTTACGGTTTGACAAGCATTTCTCCTAGTCAAATTTGCATCATTCAATTGACAGGGAAATGTGGCACCTCTTGGTTGGATGTGGGTCAGCTTAATACTTCAAAAATTCTATAAAAAGCCTCAACTTTAAAATGTGTCCACGTGGAGGAATGATGCTCGTTTGAGAATCAAATTTTTGGTTTGGCTTTGAAGTAGTGTTGGGAGGACACGTGGAGGGCTGATAGGAAAGAGACATGTGGAGACTTCCGCTGGGTTCCCATACTTACAAAAATTTCAAAAGGTTTTCGGGAAGTCTAGGACACGTGGAGGAACGACGCTCATTTAAAGATCTGCTTTTGGGCTTTGCCTTGGAGTAGCGCTGGGAGGACACGTGGAGGCTTCCACTACTTGCCAGAATTACATAATTTTTATGCAAATGGATACTTGTTTGGTAGAACAGGACACGTGGAGAGCTCGCGCTCATTCGGGGTCTCTGCTTTGGGTGCTATATTGAAGTTGCACCATTGAGACACATGGAGGAAACGCACATGATTGGGGATCAACCCTTGAGTTTCAAATTGAAGAAGCACCAAGATAACATGTGGAGGCCTCCACTTTCTTTTCATTTTACTTAGAATTTTCAACAGCCAAAAGGAGACTGCCTCAAAGCTTGACAAGTGGTGCCTTCCACTGAGCTTCAAGCCTTCAAACAAATTTTACCGGAGTAAGACATGTGTCAGGCCCATTTTCAGAAGCGGAGGCATGGAGAAAAATGGGAATTTTTTTCATTTTTCCAAAAGGGTTAGAAAAGGTCAAAGGAAGCCCCTGAGATTGTTTTTGGATCTTCCATGTGGACAACCCATATTCAAAATCAAAGATCAATGACTGCTGAGCATCTAAATATGATTTTTGCCCCATTTTTTGTAAAACTCTTGGGAGTGTGAGTCTTCATGATTTCTTGTTATTTTCTACATGCCAAATAGAGGAGTGAGTTAATTTTGATATCTAGAGTTTGGTGGGAGAGATCTGGAGACGTATTTCACCATTAAAATGATTTGACTCTCAAGCCTAATCTGGTTTTCTATTTTTCTTCTCCTGAGCACGCAAGGGTCATATTTGATTGATATGGGGTGAAAGTGGTTGGTGAATGGATGGAGGCATGTTTTTCCCAAGAAAAGAGTTGAATGCAAGAAGAAATCAAAGAGATTTTCCCTCGAGCACCTAGAGAATTTTTACAGATTTGATTCTACGAATCATGAAAGAATCATGGCAAGCACTGGTGCATTTAATTTTTTTGTCTTTTCGGAGGAAGGGGCTCTGTTGGAAATTCTATAAAGGGCATGAATTCATCGTGTAAATGGTTGGGAGTTTTAAAAAGATCAGGACTGATTTTCTCCAAGAGAAAAAAATCTTGAAAGAGCCCATCTATTTTGAGAAGCCCTCTAGAGAATACTGTATATCTCTCTTTGTGTCAAATTTGATCATGTCAAAGTGGTTGTAAGTATATAGCCATCGAAAACTTTGAGATTGTTCTAGAAACTTTCCCTTGCTAATAAATTTGATCAAACTTTGAGTTATTTGGTGTCAATCTTGAGTAAAGTGTATTTATTTCATTTCTGAATGCATATGGGTAGTTTTTCTTATTTCTATTGCAATCTTGTACCAAAATATAGTCCAATCACATAGGTCTCAGTCCTTGTGATATTTTAGTGGCATCTGCAATTTCATTTCTCATAGGAGTGGGATAAATGTTGATAAAGATTCTTTGTAAGCCTCTGGGTTTACCTCAAGCGTGACTTGGTTTAAATATTGGTGCTTTATTGGGTCCTTTAACTCGAGCCTTCATGACAAAATCCCACATGTTGTGTGAAAGAGTGCTGATCTGGAACTCCATTGAAGCACATATTCTAATTGAGGAAACAATTTAACTTTTTTTTGGCATTTTGTTGATTGAATCTTTCCATTTTTCATAAGCTCTCAAGGATATGGTGAGTCAAGTCCATCCTGTCTCCCCTCCCACTAAAATTCATTTAAAAAATAACTAATCCTACCCATACTACCCCAATTTTTCTCTTTATACACACCCAAGGCCAAAATCCTTTTACTAAAGTATACGCAGATCAGATCGGGTCTCAAATGTCTTTAGTAACCTTTTCCTTATCTGGAAGTGAAGATATCTCCATGATCTAGTGTGTTGATCATATTTTCCCCAAGGTCTACTTTATAAAAACTTATACAAAAGAAAGGTACTTGTATCTCCTTTCAAATAACAAAGGTTACAAATCAGGTTCTCTTACCTTGGTTGAAAGGCACAACCTAAAATAGTTAGGATAAGATCACATCCTTTTGAGGTGCTATCCATCTCTCCACAAATCCAAGTAACAAAGGGACAACTAGATTTCTCCTGACTCTAGCAAAATGACATACACTTATGATCTATTGTCGCTCTAAGTTCCCTGTTGAATCCATGTTTGCTTGGCTTGAAAAGGAGAACAAATTTGAGTACCAACACCTTCTACCAACTATGATGTCCCACCTTATGATGAGGAATAAGAAATCCAATATGGTGATTCCTTTGACCATCTTCCTAAAATTTGAAATTTCTATCTCATTTTCCTCAAAACAACGGAGAGTCAAAAAAATTCTTAGCAAGTGTATTCTTAATTTCATCTATAAACAACTTGACCATAGGGTAGAAAAGGGAGAAGCCACTGAAATAGGATTATCTGAAAATGCCTCCGATTCTGACCCTACAAACCTCATTTTTCAACTCATTCATAAAATGATCCAACAACAATATGATACAATGGATCAATTTCACCAAATGCAAGCAACCCTCACTCATTTAGTCAACCTCCATCAAAGGCTCTTGGGCACCACACCCCATCCTTCAAAAATTTGGCCTAATGAAGTTCCTACCACTCAACCCCCATCCAAAACAGTTCTTGCTAGTAGTCCAACAAGAGCCATTAGCACCCAATATTTATGGTATAGATATTGGTGGCATTTCTTTGTCTATCTCTTATAATGGGTCTACTAATTCCACCCTTTACATCAAGGCATTTGGAAATCTTTAAAAGGATTGGATCATAACCAATTCATATGTTGCCACCAAACTCCTAGTAAAGACACTTACTAGAGATACTTTATATTGGTACCATGTTTGTACTTCTAATTCTATAGTTGATCTAGAGTCCCTAGTGATAGCCCTATTTAATGAATTACAATATCATGATCTACCCAAAAAAACATCAACACTTTCATCAATTGTTAGCAATTCGAGAATGAATCAGGAAAAATCCTTTATCAAGAGTCAAAAGACCCTACCCACACGGGTAGAACATAACATGCCGAATGATATCCTCTTTTAACTATTATTACAAGCTCTTGAACCTCGTCTTTAATACAAGGTGGATTCCTTTTCTCCCACTTCCCAGTAAGAGGCCTTTGAACAAGCAAGAAGGCAAGATTACCTCATGAGGGAATTTGACAAAGATCCATCAAAGACACCAACTAACAAACAAGTCCAAATCCTTCAATGTTTTAAAAATAATAATGCAACAGAGGATGGAGTCTCATATACTCTTTATTTCATTGCTTCTTTAAATAATATTGTTTCCAATATTGAACAACAACCTAATAACAACAAAAACTAATCTAACTTTCATATACCACTAAGTAAGGAAGATCGAAGCATCGGTTGACTCAACTATTTACCGTGATCTTAGATCCTTCTCGATTTGTTCTGCAAAGTGGCATGATGAGAGAGCAAGTTTTGTTGGTTTCATGCTAATTGGGGTCACTCACACAAGAATTTTTGTACACTTTGAATGGTTTCCATCAAATTATTCTTAAGACATAACATTTATTATGACGCCATCACTTGTGAGAGTCTGAATGAAGCATGTAAAAATCGTGATGCAACTCAAAGGAAGAATTTCCATGAACCCATCAACTAGGCTAATGAGAAGATAAAAATATTTCGTAATCCTATTCCCAATCATGATGTCAGTAAAATTTATAAAAATAAATAGAATGCTATCACTAATGTAGTTGATAAAGATCACCTTCCTAATAATACATTTATAATCAACGATGTAAAACATGTCATCATTTATATAGAACTAGAATATCTTGTATCATTCCAACCTCATACTTATAGAATCATCTATCCTTTTATATAGTAGAATCAAACTCCTCAAATTAAAATCCCACCTCCTCCGGATGCCATTAGCCCTTGTGGAAGTTATCCTATAGGGATGGTTATTTCTAGGTATTTTTTCTATCTATAGACACGATCTACCCATGTGCAAATCAAACTTATAGGGCTGATGCGATATGAAATAAAAAAATAGTTTGAGAGGTCTATCTAACTACCCCTTCCCCTTATGGATATATTTTGAGGAATACCATAGCTCTAATCTTACTACACAGTCTAGTCATAATGAGTGGGATCCTCTCAATGCACATGCACAAATTCCTAGTCCAGTTCCCTTCTTGGAAAGTATGAGTATGTTGCCTCACCATCATGAGCGTCTCATGAATGTGATATTTGACATGGTTATTCCTTTACCTCCATCTTTGGGGTAGAGTCCTACATTACATGGCTTGGAACAAAGTGTCACTAATAATGTGAGGAACTCTCAATTAATACTAACCTCACCATGGATTCTCATTCATGTATTCATTTTCCTGTCACTTTTATGATTTTTGATGAGTTATTTCTTCATGCAGACGATCCCACACTCTTCATTTCAGTTTATATCAGCCACACTTTAGTTAAGCATGCTCTCATTGATGAGGGAGTAGGAACATGTGTGGCCTCATTATATTTCATCAAGACCCTCAGTTATTCTATGGATAATATAAAATACACATGAACTACTTGCATAGGATATGATCACAAAAATATGTCTCTAATGGAGTGTATTTGGCTACCCATCACTGTTCCCCTTAGGCTATCGGTTTCAATTTTCATGGTATTCAATTTCCCTCTATCTTATAATATTATCCTAAGGTACCCTTTGACTTAGAACATGCATGTCATTACTTCATTCGCATGTCAATGTGTGAATTTAGATCACCAAGGGCTATTTATAAGATTCAATGGGACATTAACCCTCAAAATTATGATACACTTCAAAAGGAAGGGACATCAATCTCCCCATGCTTTATGAACTATTAGTAATCCCCTTTCGGTAATATCAACGCTTTAACTACCCTACGGGTAATCTTCACGAAAAGGTTGTTCATCCTAGTTTTTCAAGTACACACCTCTCAATATCTTAAAATCGGATGATGATGATATTGATAATGTCACCATTAGAATCAATACTTATGAAATTATTGACCTCATCATATCTTAGTTTTTCCTTCCTTATAGCCCTTCATGAAACACCACATCCCCCATGGGAGTGTATGGTCCAAATCAATACCATAGTCAACTCCTTGACAGTGGATGATTCCATATCATATTACAACAATGGTTATTCCTTAGATGATCCCTACCTAGTTGGATATGCTCAAATTCGTGATCGGGAGGTCTTGTGCTATGAAGTAACCCTACACACCAAAATCACTCATGACATGAACATTGTATTAGTATATGAAGAAGCTATGAATATAATTAATGACTCTTCCCCACTCATTCCTAAGTGTAAGATTGCTTCATCTACCACACTCACATACCAAAATCAACTTAGTTAGCCCAATTATTTTTTATAGAAGGTCGGGTTTCCAAATTTGACTATGAAGCCAATGATCTTGTGGTTGACGATCCTATTTATCATGCCTCGATGGTGGGTGAAACAATAATCTATTCATACCATCCTCACCCATCACATTAGTGCCCTCATTATATACTCTCACTATAACTTTACAACCTACGAGACATCTTCCTTACCTCTTTCCCTTACGGATCCTTAATATTCTACGAAAAATCCATATTATACATTGCACGAGGCTCGAGGAATGATGTATTTGAATTTAGATCCTATAGACATCACATGAAGAAGCTCAAATGTGACTAGACCAAAAAGGCTACAAAACCTTTGATTTATCTCCTTTCTTGTATTCTCATCACAGATATTGCATGCACACCGAAAGCGACTCGGATCAGTGTAACATACATCCCATTCTCGAAACCTCCTCTCATGCTCGAAGCATGGAGCTTATTCCTCTTAGAACCGACCAACTTCCCTACACCATCTAGACCACAACCTACCTATGTAACTCCACATCGCTACACTCATCATCCCACTATGGATGTTATTCGGTGTTATGTTCTCATTCGATTTGAGGATCACATTGATGTTACCTTATTTTCTACTCTTTCTAAAGTCTATCATCAAGTGGTTGTTACACAACATGGAATTAAGGACCTCCGACCCATGCCTTAAGCCACAATCGCATAAATTTGATATTATCACCGATAAATTATGAAATATTTTACCCCTCATGGCTATTTACCTACAAATACCTTAACTATATCTCGTATTTTCTTTCTTTGGCTTGATCACACACGTTCACTTGGGATCTCGGTCCCAGTTTAGTTTTACACAAACATCCCTTATCTTTTCTTAGGCTCTCAATCCCCCCTCGAGTTTATCACACTATCTCAAAAATATCATTATGTCCTTGTTTGGGTTGTTCAACTTGATTGGATTAATCACCATACACGCCTCACATCTTATCGTTGGATGACTTTGCCTTTTTATGCCTCTTGGATTTTTCACATCACGTGAGTTAGGCTATCCTTACCAGATCCCCTTCTCACCATATTTTATTGTTAGTCACATTATAATTATTCCTACATACCATGGTAGTATGACTTACATACATGTGGAAATTAAGAAAATGATAAATCAAGCATCACAAACACATTAACAAATACCCAAATATCATCAAAAATCATCATTTAGTTCTATAAATTGACAAAAATCATACAAAAATGGGTCTCAAGTGCATCTACAATATGACTCAAGCACCCTCGCACCATCTAGGGGTATCTTGATGCTTTGGGATGTTGGGGATATGCTATCTTGTCTCGTTATGCAAGCTAGGGATGTCACCCTAGACCATGCTCCGAAGGCATCTCCTATGCTCTTGCCACATGGGTCTCTAATGATGTGATGGACACCATATCTCTTAGAATCTCGATAGGTGAGCCACCTGCTCCTATACATACAATAGAATCTCTAACATGACATCTATGTTGTCGGTATCCTCTTGTGCCTTTGCATCCTCATATCTCCTCAGTGTCCTGGATGCCTCGCCTATTAAACAAAATGATCTCATTTAATACCCAATCGATGATGTTTCTAGATCCACCATCACTATAATATCCTTGACATCTAATAGGGAGTCCAAAATCTCATGATGGGTGCTCTCGATTAGCGATTGTTACTCCTTTGTCGTCTTCTCTGCAGAACCAAAAACTAACACACACTACTAAAAATTTCACATGTGTCTATCAAAATAATATAATTAACATGATACCAATCATACCGGATTCCCACGTCTCTCCATGATGATCTCAAAATCTTATATACCACCCAACACCTCCTTTGCTACCTTGTCATCATGACACGTTATAGCTCCTACATATTGTGCCCACCTATCTTAGGGCACTCTTATCCCAATTTTGCCCCCAAAATTTTTTTGTCAAACATGGCCTTGTATAAGAAAATTGGAAGGCTTGTTTCAGTCAATGGGCTCACAATCAATCCCAAATTTGAGGGGCAGGCATGCTCGACAATGGAGTCAAGCAGGTCGAAAAGAGGCCAATAACACCAAAGGAAACTAGAGGCTCAATAAGATAAAATCAAGAAAGGGCTCCAAGTTTTCAGACTTTGCATACGAGTCGAATCGGGACAGAACAAACAGACTCATGGAAGGCACCACATGTCGGCCTTATGTAATTCCAAAAGACGCATCCAAAATAGGGTCTCCAACTAAGTGCCAACCCTCCACGCAATCGAGCCTCAAAACTTTGAATCGATCTTGAAAATTCTAAGGCCAACGGAAAGAGCCACGTTCCTTAACAATGCAACTTCAGGGTAGGACCAAAACATGGTCCCCAAACAAGCACGTAACTTCCACATCTCCGTAACCCAACATAGTCATTCCTAAATGAGCAGAAGGAACCCATCCAAAAATGGAGAAAGAGGAGCAGAATCAGCTAAGTATAAAAGAACCAAAACCCTCCACATGTCTCAATGGTGTTCCTTCAAGGGTCGAAGCCAAAGGCGATTCCCAAATGAGCACGGACTTGTCATGTGGTAAAATTCCAAATGGGGGTAGAGACGGCTATTGAATAAGCTAAGTACAGAGAAAATTCATGGAAGGTGCTAAGTGTTTCACCAATGCATCTTCAAGGGTTAGACCAAAGGCCAGCCCCGAACAAGCGCAGGCCCTCCACGTGTCCAGAGCCCGAAAAGGAAGAATCGCTCGTTAAAAGTCTAAATGGAGGCAAAGGTGGAAGGAGCCATGTGTCAGCACGATGCAACTTCAAAAGTAAAATTCAGAAGGAGGTCCCAAATGTGTGCTAAGCATCCATGTGTCTAGGGTCAGACATATGGCCCCTGTCAAATGAAAGGGACTTAGCCAAAACACAAGAAACAAAGCAAGGCCATGGAAGGAGCCACATGTCTCTTCGGCACTCTTTTAGGGGGAGAATCCAAAATTAGGTCCCAAACATACACCACCTCTACACGTGGCCATGTTTGAGTCAAATCAGAAGGCATGGCTTGGAAGGAGATTTTGCAAAAGCGGACCGACGAACATGGGGAGGACTTTTTGCTAAAAGTGGAAAATTTGAGGTGGTGGGGGGTGGGAGATATTTTGGCATTTTCCCCTTTTTTTAGAAGACACAAGTTATAATTGTGGGCCCACGAACCAGGAAGGATTTCTTTTGCTAAGTGGAAAATGTGGGCCGATGAGCCCGAGGATGACAAATGGAAAATGAGAAGGTTACAAGATTATGGGGGCTTTTGGACAAAAGTGAATTTTAGGCCTGTGGAGCTGCGGGAAGTTTTGTGAATTTTGTGTTTTTTCACAAAAGGTGCAAACTGAATTTTGGGCCTGTGGATCCATTTTGCAATAAACAAAATTTCGCCATTTTTATACGAATTCAATTCAAATATTCAAATTGGCATAACATTCGATTCAAGGTGCTCGAAATTAAAAAAATGGTACCATTGAAAGGTCTCGACCTCCTCTACGCCATGGAATCCTAACACTTTATTTTTGACAAGGTTAGGTGGATGAAAAATAGGAAATCATCTTTCATGCCATTAATGTATGATCGATTGCTTCAACAACCATACTAGATTTGATTTGATCCACCATTATTCCTTCTCCAACACGCCAAACAGATATGGGGAATCACAATTCACATATTATAGGTGGATTTGCATGGACATTAATGGTTGATGGTTGAGATTTAAGAGCAGAGTCTGAGTTTTCTTCTTTCTCTCTAACCTCGATGTTCTATATATTGTAAACACTTCTCATTTGAGATGGGAGACATTAAGGTGTGAGAAAACTATATAAAATTTATTACCGACTCCATTTGAGTTGTAAGCCTTTTCTATGCCTAACAAGTGGATTTTATTCCTACGAACAAAAATGTAATGATCTCGTGCACCTTTTAGAGCAATAAATTCACGTGTTTGTGGTTTTCTTCAACCTTCTCTAGTGTTTTATTGTTTCTTCGTGCCTCTCCCTTTCATATCTATTTTTTATGCATGAATTTCACATTTGCAGTGCAAGATGATGTGTTTCATAGAGTTTTTATGGTGGATTAGGATTTGGGTCGGTGTCACTTCTCACCCGACCTCCCTCATCTCCCTTTTCCTTGTTTCATTCTCCTTAGCAGAGTATCTCACCACTTCCTTTTTCGGTGTATCACCGCTTAGTGTAGGCTCTATTTTATGTATTTCTCTCTCTCATTGTCTCCTTGGATGGTTAGATTATGATTAGATAGTTTTCTTGCACTATAGTAGCTTGTGGCAGGTAGTTTAGGAAGAATAAGCTAGCTTTCTCCGGAGGTCCATCTCAAGTCCACAAGTCCCACAACTTGAGAGATGGTCCAATGTTATACTGAGATCACAATGAATGCCACACAAAAGACCAAGCCATTTGGGGGTTATGTGATTTCACACTAATAGTTTTGACACGCTCGGTGGGACATCATAGAATTCATAGTTCCATCTTTCGATGTTTCTCATTATCAACATCAAATCTTAAGCCACCGTGCGACCACACAATAGTTTTTTGGCACACCGTGGTGGGACATATCTAAAGCACCTTACCACTTCATTTCATGAATTCGATGTGTTCTTTTTGAGATTCATCATTTTGAGGCATATGCAAAGCGCATCTGGTGACTCCATATGGTCAACAACCCATTCTCTGAGTTGTAGACTTTCCTTCCATCCATTTCCACCCATTCTTCTTTCCACATCTTTCATTTCCTTCATTCCATGAAGTTGTGTAATCATGACTTCATTTCCATCTTGGAATTCACACTTGTAGCAACAACAATGTAGTCCACCTCCAATGTATTTCTCAACTCCTCCAGATCAGCATTATGATCAAATCCAGAATAATCATGCTTACCCATATGAGCAGTGCCAAAACTAGTTTGGCTATGGAGCTTATCAAGAACAAGGGTATGCATATAATGATAACAACTACATGGAAAATGCTGATCTGCTGGAGAAGATTCAAGGGATGGAGGCATGCATGGTATAATCAAGGGCCATAACTCAGATGAAAGTGTTCAAAATTGGCTATAGGGCACCTTGTCCATGGGTCGGCCCTATGCCAAGACATTAAAACCCTCAAGAGAAGTTTGACTTCATGGTTGAAATGTTTGCTCAACTTGCACAGTGGATTGAGGATATTGAGGCATATGAGTAAAGTACAAGACAACCTTGTCAATGGGTAAGTCAATCACCAGCTCCTTATGCTCCCTTTTCTCCATCCCAAACTTTATCATTTTAGCATGGTCAAGAGTCAAGCCCCTCACTTGCTGCCCCAAATGTTGTTTTCCTTCTCCATCTCCTAGTCTTCCATCCCACCTCAATTCCTCTTCCCTTTTCCCTTCCAAGAAGTCATTCCCTCCAAACAAACAAGAAATTCCACTTCCCTCTCCACCACAAACAATAGCAAAACTGGTTGAATCCCAACCTACCACTCCTCCTGCTTTCCCAAGTCCATGTTGGGAAGAGACTCAAGAATCCAGTCAAGGAGAACAACAAAGAGAAGAGGAACCCAATAGAGAAGAAATGATAGAAAATATGAAGAGTTGGGCTGCCATATTTTGGATTACAAAGATCCCCTTGATTGTTAAGCCAATAGAGGATGTCAAGGTTGAAGAGCTAGTGGTGGATAAGGTCGAGTTTGCAACAGAAGAAGAACAAGAAAAAGAAGGAGAAGATCAAAATATGTTTTCTCTTAATGCAGTGTCCATAATGAAACTTTGTCTAAAGAGGATGTTGATCTAATCCAAGCTGCACAATCAGTCATCAAGGAAGAAGAACAATCAGCTCCAAGTCTAGTTAAAAAGGAGCATATGGAGGAGAACCATATAGTTCAAGAGGCTTCAAGTACAGAGCAAGCCATAGAAGAACCTTTAGTTCTTCCTCCCACTTCCTCCCCTTAAGGCTATAATGTTGAAGAGGAGTTTGAGCTTTCAAACTTCATGTTTGAAGAAGAGGGGAACAATGGTGAGAAAATTTTTAGATCAGGAGGACACCATGGAGGAGGTCAAGCACATGCAAGTAGGACAACAAGGAGGCAAATTATTTGTCGACTTGGAGGATTGCATTTGAGAGAGAGGAGCCCATGAATTTTGCATCATTTTCTCCTCCATCATCCACCCTCAAAGCACATGTGCCTACTGCCATGAAGGAGAGAATTAAAGGATAATATCTTGCACTTCATAACAAACCTCTGGAACCAAGGTTGGAAGATATGAATCTTCCATGTTCTTGAGGAGAGGAAAGGAAAGAGCAAGAGGATGTCATCATCTCTCTCACACCATCCACCCAAGAAGGTCAACAAGAAGACTCCATTCTTGGAGTTAAATATCAGAGCAGTGGGAAAATTGAAAGGACCAGACCTTTTCCAATTAGGTACTTAGCTTCATTGGAGCTAAGGAGAAGCCAAAACTAGTCATGCTTACTTCTAAGCATGAGGATGAGCTTCAAATTACCAAGGATCAGCTGTAATGCCTCTTCAATCCAAATACAAAGCAACTAAAAGAGGTATTTGTCTTGTTTCTAGTTGATACCTTGATGATTTGGGTGGAGGATTGGCTTATAGTTAGTTTTTCACTCATACAAGCATCCATATTCAGTGTCAAATCATTTGCATGGCTGCCCTTTTTGAGAAAGGGAAGCTTACTTTCCCCTACTTGTCAGAGGGATTTGTTTGAGTCCCCTTTCTCTCTAGTTAGTGTAGGAGTAGGAGTAGATTTTGCTTTCAACAGAAGAAGTGCTTGTGCACACTCTGCATATCCCACTTAGGGTATGTATGATTTCCAGTTTTGTACATAGTGTGTTGTGGTATTTTGTTTCTGCGTGCAAGTCGATTGCATTGGAAATGGAATTTAGTGAGATTAGCTCAGATTTTCAAGGCATTTTCCAAGTGGTTCAGGATCATATTTTCAAATTTCAGATCAGATTTTTGTTTATCAGACTATCATTCGTGACTCCATACCCAATGGATGTAATAAGGAAACTCGGTCTCTTCATCTAGCAGAATATATCCCCATGAGTCGCCAAATTGTTATCCCAATTTTGCCTCCCAAGAAATTGGTCAAACATGACCTTACATAAAGAAAATTGAAAGGGTCATTTCAGTCAACGGGCTCATAATTGATCCCAAATCTAAGGAAAGTAGGCTTCGACAATGAAGTCCAAGCAAAGGGTGAGAAAAAGAGGCCAACAATGTCAAAGGAAACCAAAGGCTCAACAAGAGAAAATCAGAAAGAGCTCAAAGTTTCAGACTTCACATAAGAGTCGATTGGGACCAAACAATGAGACTTGTAGAAGGTGCCACGTGTCGGTCCAACATAATTCCAAAAGGTACATCCAAAAGCAGGTCCCCAACTAAGCACCAGCCCTCCACATGGTTAGAGCCTCAAAAAGTTTAATCCTCCATTGAAAATTATAAGGCCAGCGGGAAGAGCCACATGCCTCAATGGCGCAACTTTAGAGGTAGGACCCAAAAGGTAGTCCCCAAACAAGTGCACAGCTTTCACGTGTCAAAACCCAACATAGTGCTCCTATATGAGAAGAAGTGACCAAGCCAAAATGGAGAAAGAGGAGCAGAACTGAATTGGCTAAGTATAAAAGAACCAAAGTGGAATCCGCCACGTGTCTCAATGGATCACCTTCAAGGGTCAAAGACAAAGGTAGGTTCCCAAATGAGTGTGGGCTCACCACATGGTTAGAATCTAAATAGGGGAAAATACATCCATTGAATTGGCTAAGTATAGAGAAAAGTCATGGAAGGTGCCATGTGTTTCATTGGTGCATATTCAAGGGTCAGACCTAAAAGCCAGTCCCAAACAAGCACAAGCCCTCCACATGTCCAAATCCTGAAAAGGTAGAATCAACCATTGAAAATTCTAAACAAGAGGTAGGCTAGCGGAAGGAGCCACGTGTCAGCACGACATAACTTCAAAAGTAAAATTTGGAGGGAGGTCCCAAATGTGTGTTAAGTCTCCACGTGTCCGTGGTCAAGACATATGGCCCCTCCAAATGAGATGGACTTAGCCAAAAACAAAAGAAACAAAGAAAGGTTGTGCAAGGATCCACGTGTCTCCATTTCGTGCTCATTTAGGAGTGAATCCAAAAGCAGGTCCCAAACATACACCATCTCTACACATGGTGATGTTTCGAGTCAAAATGGGAAGGCGAGGCTTAGAAGGATTTTTTTCCAAGCGGACCGATGGACTCGGGAGGAATTTTGCCAAAAGTTGAAATTATGGGATGGTGGAGCGGTAGGATATATTTTGGAATTTTGCACTTTTCTCAAAAGGCACAATTTATAATTATGGGCCCACGAGCCCGGGAAGGATTTATTTTCCTAAGTGGAAAATGTGGGCCAGTGAGAATGGGGATGACAAATGGAAAATGAGAAGGTTGTGGGCTTGCGGGGGCTTTTAGGTAAAAGTGAATTTCATGCCTATGGAGTTGCGAGAGGTTTTGTGAATTTTGTGTTTTTTTGCAAAAGGCACAAAGTGACTTTCGGGCCCATGGATCCATTTTGCAAAAACAAAATTTTTCCATTTTTGTATGGATTCGATTCAAATATTCAAATGGGCATAACTTTCGATCTAGTGCTCAAAATTCAACAAATTTTGTACCATTGGAAAGGTATCGACCTCCTTTATGCCATGGAATATTGAAAAGTTAATTTTGACAAGTTTAGGTGGGTGAGAAATAGGAAATCATATTTCATGCCATTAATGTATGATCTGATTGCTTTAACAACCAGATCAATTTGATTTGATCCACCATTCTTCCTTCTCCAACACACCAAATAGATATGGGAACCAAAATTAAGATTGTAGGTGTATTTGTAGGGGCATTAATGGTTGATGGTTGAGATTTCAGAGCAGAGTCTAAGTTTTCTTCTTTCTCTCTCACCTCGACGTTCTATATATTGTAAACACTTCTCATTTGAGAGGAGAAATTCTAGGTGTGGGGAAACTCTGTAAAATTTGTTTTCGACTCATTTTGTGTTGTAAGCCTTCTCCTACACATGACAAGTAGATTTTATGCCTCTAAGAAAAATGTAATGGTCTCATGCACCCTTTAGAGCAATAACCTCATATTTTTGTGGTGTTCTTCAACCTCTCACATGTTTTATCCTTTCTCCATGCCTCTCCCTTTCAGATCTATTTTTAGGCATGCATTTCACATTTTTTGGAGGATGTTGTGTTTCATGGATTTTTGATGGTGGATTAGGATCTAGGTCTGTGTCACTTTTATCTGACCTCCCTCATCTCCCTTTTCCCTGTTTCATCCTCCCTCAGTAGAGTATCTCACCACTTCCTTTTTTGGTGTATCACCACTTAGTGTAGGCTCTATTTTTATGCATTTCTCTCTCTCCATATCTCCTTGGAAGGTTAGATTAGGATTAGATAGGTTTTGTTGCACTAGATTATCTTGTTGCATGTAGTTTAGGAAGAAGAAGCCAACATTCTCTGGAGGGCCATCTCAAGTCCGCAAGTCCCACAACTTGAGAGATGGTCAAATGTTATGTAGATCACATCGAATGCCACACATAAAACCAAGCCATTCGAGGGTGTCGTGATTTCACACTAACAGAACCAAAATTATATATCCTCATCGGGGCCGTGGTCTAGACCTCTATCTTAGATGCATGGCCATCCGAACTCTAAACAATTTCATAAATCCTCCTCTTGTCCATCACATATTGTGATGGATCTGTTACTCCCTCTTGCAATACTTGGACATGCTCGAGCTTGTGGTTTTGTATTTATGGATCCTCCATCAAATTCCTCATCTAAAACACTAACTCATATGACATGTGATGGGCCTTGAATATCCCAACCATGCGACCACTACTTCCGACTAGGCACACCCGCTTCATGTATCATATAGGGTCTAAGAGATAAGACTGAGACCTTTTATATTATAGCCTCCCGGCATGATGACATTAGTAGTGTTGCAATGGTTGTATCACCACCGGTGATCGTCATCCAAACTACCGGGACTTGGCTCACCGATGGTCACCTCTGTCATGGTATACAAGAAATCTATCATGGGATAGTTGGGTATTTGATCTACATTCCCATGTAGGGTTGTCATACCACATCACTTGGACCCACTGTGTGCTAGAGGTTGGTATAACCAAATTTTTCTCAATGTCAGCCCCTACACCCATTGAAGTACTCTATCGGGACATGTTGTTACTAACTATGGTTTATCTCACATCACATTTGTACGTAGGGAACCACTCATAAATCCATGTTGTTAGTAATATGATGGGTATCATGACCTCTCATCATCCGTGCCTCACCCTATAAATATCATGTACCAACTAAACCCATATGGTGGTGCCTCTGCTAAACAAAAATTCATGATTGAATACATCTCTACATATAGCAATGAAAAATAATTGTATGAATTCATCTTATTTATGGCAAACTATTTGTGCCATCATGATCCCCACCACTACTATATGGATATCCATAATTTTAGTTTCATGTATTGCATTGAGTCAAATGCATAACATGCACTCATCATATGTACTACTTTGTGTAGCCTAGGTGTTCAATGATCTACGCTAAAGCATCACGTGTAATAATATAATACATGTGGTTGCCTCTAATCGTAACCATAGGATTCCATGTACATCCTCTAATGTAAAGGCCATTTCCATAATCTCTATTATGTCCACCACTAAAAGGTGTTGGACCCGGTCTCTTATGCATCCAAAAGCATATGTAATAAATCCATTTCGAATGGTATCCTGGGCATCTGCATAATGTCCCAAATTCCTACCCTAAAAACAGGAAAATTCTATTTTTGGCAATCCATCAATCATTACACTAAACCATGCCACATTTAGGCTCCACCAAAGGATGAATATGCAGTGAGCCTATATCCATAAAACTATCCAACAAGAAAAGTTTAGAACTATGAAAAATCAATTTTTGGAGTGAAAAATCAAAGTATACCACTAATTCTAATAGGATCCCTATGCCATCAAGCCCCTAGTAGAGGCCATCAACCCCTAGAAAAATTCCCTTGATGTCATCGAACATCATGTTCCAAAGGGTTCAATGGCATTTGGCCAAATCATGGTCGCAAATTTAAAAAATTGACTTTCCAAATCTAACAAAATGACAAAACAAAAATCAAACCCATCCCAAACCCACTTGTATTTTGTCCTAACCTACCCCATGACCCAAATTTATTAATTTTGAAGCACTCATGATTCTAAAAAATATAAATAAATAAATTTCACCTAATCTACTCAATGAAATTAAATGTAATGAATTAGCTTTGTTCAAGCATCGCCACTTTCTCTACCTCATCGTCCTCCATCACCACCTTGTACACGTACCATACAATTTAAATACACCCTAAATTTGGAATTTCATAGCTCATTTATCTCAATTATAAAAATATTAATAAGAAAATTGTTAGGTTGGGAGCCTATTTTCATGTGTGGAAGTGTTGAAGACTGTACACTAAAAGTACTTTACACTTTCCAAACTAAATTTTTTTAGTCTCGAAAAATGTGCCACGATATTTTGAGAAATGTTCTCTTCTCATATGGGTGGAATTTTTGACCCATAATTTTATGGGTCACTTTTGGCCCATAGTTTTGGTACCCACGGTATTGTAAAACTACTTAAGCAATTGCCTATTTATGTGGTTTTGTGCATATGTTAGGGTTTATGTAACATTTCATATGTGTGTGAATTTGGGTGTGAATTTTGTAGAGTTTTTTTAGCATAGCTCCAAATAGATATGGTTATTGTATTGAGAGAAAAGGTGGCTTGTAATAAAATCGAGCAATTGATTCTTGGTGGACGTAGCCTAAATTGGGTAAACCATGTTAAATATTGTCTCTTTGTGTTGTGTTCTTTTTTATTCTGCACTTTTATTTCAGATTTGTAATAAATTCTACATATTAGTTTTCTACTATTGTTATTATGTGAGTGATTTTTCCACGTTTTTATCCCTTATTTCCTAACAAAAATGAAAACCAAAATCACTATATAAAACTCAAATTTTCTATTCAAATTTTGTCATAATCAACATCAATCTTTCATTACATGTCATTTTTTCTCCCGAACTCCAAAACACGCACTATTTATTATGTTATGACCATAATCTCATACCATTTGTTTCACCCTATTACATGACTAATTTCGATTATCCTCAAAATTTTCTTATATTTGACACCATACCACCATTATGACATGTGTAGGGTCAGAAACGAGAAAAGGAAAATTAATTTAGTCCTATTTACACACTCTTAATCTCGATGCCATGACCATCCTGTTGATGCGGAATCACTAGCACCCCTCGAATGAGACATATTATGGACTAGGGAATTTCATGTGATTGCATAACATGGAGCTATCCTGAATGTGGTACATTGTGAAACAAGATAACTCTTCGGAAAAGGACGATTCCTTCTCCTAACCTATATGCCACTAACTACTCCTAATGTAGAAAACCACTGACTAATCCTAATCTAATGATTCCAAGGGGACATGGAAAGAAGCATTACATGAAAGAAACCTACACTATGACCGGTGATACACCAAGAAAAGAGTGATGATCACTCGACCAACCCTACAAAATGGAAAAGGCTGAATACTCGGGAGGTTGGACAAACACAACATAAACCCAAGTTCCAAAAATGTATTAAGGGAAAGGTGGAAAAGCGTAAAAAAACCAAAATACAAACAATCTTCATTCCTGATAAATACAAAGCACCCATATCCTACAATAACTATGAAATACATGCACCAAACACCTGTTGTAATGAGAGGTAAGAGAGACACAAAATCATACAAAGGTTAAAAACTAACACAAAACATAATTTTTATTGCTCATGAAGTATATACAAAGTATGTTTCATGTGGGCGAAACGCATGGAGCCATTACAGTGTTTGGAGGAAGGCTTAGATCCCAAGAAGAAATGGGGTGCATGGGAGAAGAAATATGATCAACAACCTTTACACATGCAAACCCCTTACATTTTATAAAGGAAGAAAATGAGGAGAGAAAGAGAAGAAATTCAAAAATGCACTCCAATCTCCTGCAAAATCCATCATTGTCCTTGTGGGAGTGATGGGCAAGTCTGTAAAGCCCATACTCCATTGTACCTTTCTTGTTGGGGAAGAAAAGGAGCCCATACCTCATCATTTTGGTAGATGAGAAATCTAGGAACACATTCTAAAATGGCAATTGTATTTCCTCATTTTGGAATACTTAACTTTATTAAAATTAAGAAATCCAGTTGCGGTTGTGTAAAGGACACTAAGAGCTTTCCAAAAATTATGATTTTATGCAAATTTGAGATCCCATTCAAAATTTATGTCTATTTGTAGATGAGGGTGCCAAATGGTAATAAATGCAGTGGTCCGCTCTATCTTTCTGAATTTGAATTTCATCACATCCTCAAAATCTAAAATTTTGGACTTTCAGGATTTACGACTTGTAGGTTTTTGATTTTGGAGTTCAGGTTACTATTCATCACTCAAGTCAGCTTGAGAGTTCTAAAATACCAAACTTCTGAAGTCAAAATTTAGAATTCAAAGTTCAGACTCTAAAATTATGTCGTGTGACACTATTCATTGATCGAGCACAAGGTTAAAAATTCTGAAACTCCAAAGTCCAAAATTTAGACTTCAGGTTTCAGACCTTTTCCTTTCCGGGGATTCGGGTTTCGGATTTTGGTCTTTGGTATTTTAGGGTTTAGGACTCTCGGGATTACTAGGTTTTGGGGTTTTGGGACTTCAAGATTTTAGGACTTCAGGTTTTAGGATTTCAGGACTTTGATATTTTGGGGTTTCGGGACTTCAGATTTAATGGTTATAGGATTTCGAGGACATTGGGATTTTGGGGTTTCTAGACTTCGGTTTCAGGTTTTAGGACTTTGGGTTTAGGATTGGATTATCTAATTGGCACATAAAACCTCTGAAATCTCGAAATCCCAAAGTCTTAATTTAATTAGGTTTCGGACTTTTGACTCCCTTTTCACGTTCCTTTCCATCAAGTCCCGAATTTTGCTTTGTCCTAACTCCAGATTCCCCACCTCCGAAGTCTGAATTTCAAACTTCGAGCTTCTTCATTTCCTAAACTCCTCTACAATGTGCTTGGCCCAATCCCAAAATATGAACCGACCATGGTGAATCAATCCCTCATTTTTGTGTGAAGACATTTTTGTTCAATTTTACCCAAGGGGCCAAAATTGGATAACATATCCCTAGTTGAATCAACCTAGGACTTTAACATACTTTCAAAGGGTATACAACCCATAAAGTAACAAATAAAGTATAAATGTTCAAGACATTGGAATGCGACATTGAATTTAGAAACAAGTAATACAACATTAGGAACACAAACATTACCTCCGAAAGACCTTTGGGACAAACTTCCGGGGATTTCCCATTTATATATAGAAGAAAATAGTACATAAGATATAAGACACACAAAATTACCTATTTTTCAATTATACACATGAATTAGACATAAAACGAGGCCAAAGATGCATTATCCTCATCTATGTAGAGGCCAAAACACAATAAATAGAATATGAGAACTCAAGAATAATATTGAGATAAAGAGAACAATTTTAAAATTACGTTGGAGTAACATAAGATAAAGAAAACAATTTTAAAATTAAGTTGGAGTAACATAACTTATACTCTTTATAGAAATCCGAGAAACAAACTTGGTAAGAAAGTTGAAATTATCATGTGAAAGAAGAATGGGGGAACATTCTATGTTGCAAGAAATATAGCATATGAAGTGACACCATTATATGGTTTTGACAGCCACTACAATTTTTTGAAATTAATGATGGATCATGAGGGAAAACAAAAACATTTAGATCATCTATTATCCAACAATGTAGATTGTGTTGTCAAAGTATACAACGCGTTGCCCACTTGAGTCACATTAAGCTAGTTATTGTACTCTACAACCAATCAAGGCATTAAGGTGGTCACTATGAACAATGTGGAGTTTCTATTATGTAAACATATCTTGGCATGTAAATACATACTTGAAGTGATCATTGGTAGTGATTTTGGAATATAATAAGTGAACGAATAATTTTGAATACATGGAAGGAGTGAGGAAGTATTCCAAACTAAATAATATTCTTTCTAGTAATACAATGTGTAAAAGGACGTAGATTCTAAGTTGTCACAATAAAGATGAATAAAAATACAATGTGTAAAAGGATGTAGAATATAAGTTGTCACAATCAAGATGCAATAAAAATAGTTAAGAATAAGTTTCCTTAATAGATATGGTGTTAATAAGAAACATTGTGGAAAAATATAGTGTTTCATGTGATGGGAAAAAACATTGTAGAAAACTTAGTTTTGTGAAATATATATATATGGTGTGCACAATCTAAGAAGATATTTTCATGTAGGGTATTCTAAGGATTTTAAAAATGTTGTGTCTAAAGCTAAAATTTGCAAGTTTATATAGCTTGAAAGCATGACAAGATAAAAGGAAATGAAGTGAAAATATGAAAGATGGATAGAAACAAAGTGGAAGAAGTAAACAAACACATGGGGATGATATTTTTAGTACTTTATGATTAGGGATAGAGGTTTAAGTCATTATGCAACTTAATAATAAAAGGAGAGATATGTCCTAACTTTATTTAATTATTTACACCACACGAAAAATGATGGTATGGAGTGTGGTAGAGTAAATTGCCTCATGAATTAGAAGCGAACGTTTTCACAAGATAGTGTAAGTAAAGTCTTATGGAAAATAAAACGAGATAATTTCTCAAATGACCTTGGTGTTTTTAAGCACAAGGTTAGGAAAAAGGAAAATGGGACATTTGGTTAACAATGTATTTTGGGATTTGAGATACAAAATGAATTAGGTATCTACTTTTTCTAAGTTCTTAGGTATATAATATTTGTCTTGAATATTATGATAATTGGGCTAAGAATGAATATTTCTAATGTATTTCTTTAAACCCCATCTCTCTTGGTCATACCTATCAAGGGGATGCTACTACTTGAATTGAACTAACCTTAACACATCCCCATCACGATTAATAATTTCCTACATATAAATCATATATTTATTATTCCTACTAGGCGTGAGATTTGTTTTAATATAGTATGCAAACCTACATAATATTCTCATAGGCCCACATGAATGCATATAGTACTTATGATTTAACAATGAAAGAGAGAAAACATTAGATAAAATATTTGAAATTTTCTTGATCAAATAGACATTAAGATGTTCATGTTATAGTTGTCCCTTTAATTTTTTTAGTTGATCTTATTTTATAATGATCAAAGTTAAACTAAGAACCTTTTGAAGTGTAGATGATAAACAATCAAATTTAAAACTATCTATATCATTATTTCTAATTTGTTGCACTTCCTCCTCTTCTGGGTCAATCGATTTTGAGAATTTGATTCACAATCTTGTGGATCATTCACAACCAAATGACTAGGATTAGAGTTCTTCCACCAAGAACTTCTTCCTTTAGCCTATTTTCTAACCAAGTGACAATCTGATGCTAAATGGCCAAGAGAAAAGCAAGTTCTGCACCTAAAGGGAAACCCTTCATAATCAAGATTTTGAGTCCAAGTTCTATCCTCAACTTTAAGTTCAATAGTGGTAGGGAAATCAACATAAGTATCCATATCAACCAAGATTCTAACATACGTTGTGTTCTCAAAATCTACAGTTTTTGGGTCAATAGCTAAACATTTTCCTAAAGTGTTACCAATAATGGTTAAGTAACTGTCAACCATAATTGGAGGGGTAATTATGGTAGAAACATTCACACCAGATTAATCCTGGAAAGTATCAGAAACCAAATTAAACAAAGAGAACCACAGTTTCATCAATATCATATGAGATTCAAATTCCCAAAATTTCCCAAAAATAAGATCCCTATCTAAAGGATTAGAAAGCTCTACAATGAAAAACCTTAATCACTAGGAAATATATCCAACCTACCTTCCAGAAAAAAGGTCCCCATTTTCGCACAATCCAGGCACAAGTACTGGAAGACTCCGTGATCCATAGGGATCTAGAAAACATACCACTTCATTAGTTCTATCAACACCATTAAGGAATAATAATGAAAACAAAGGTTTTGTCATCTTTTAACAGAACCACCTCCTAGAACGACGGTGGTCATGTAACCGCCACCTAGCTAGGGGCGGTGGTCCCGTGACCGTTAGTCTTGCACCGAGTGGCGATCCTGTCGCTTTTGGCGAGAAAAATCAAAAGGACACAAAACAGTTCGAAGTTGAACCATCTATCCTTCTCTATTCCTTTCATGTGTCCCTTCACATCCTCCAGTGCATGGGAGGACATGGGAAGGCTATAAAAGGATGAAGGAGCAAAGTATTTGGAATCATAAGATCAAAAGAGATCAAGGAGTAAGAAAGTTAATTGTATGAGAGAAAATGAGAAAGATCTTGGTCTTTAGAGTTGAGTTGTAAAAGCAAGGTGTATGTGGAATAGAGAAAGAAAGCATAGGAGGGAGAGTTTGAAATTGTTGTCTCCATTTCTAATTCTTGTAATCTATATCTTTACATTTAAATTTTCCAATACATAAAAGGGAAGAAAGAGCAATTTCCCTTCCCGATTGGTTTTCCCTCACACTGGGGGTTTCTAGGATAAAAATTGTGTGTTGTCTCTCTTAATTTCTTTATCACTCTTTGCAATTTGATTCTAAGGCATTAAGAATTCAAACACTAGCTCCGATTCTGTCATTTTCCAAAGGGAAAGTAGAAAAACAAATTATTTATGTCTTCGTGAATTTCCAAAGTAGAAGTTTATGGATCACCGAGGAAGAAGTTTTTAAATGTAAAAATCAAACCATTCTTCTTGAAACCAACTTAAAATTGAACAACTTCTTCACCATAACTAACATATGGAGTATATTTAACATAATCCATTGGATTATTTTTCTTAGAACCCTGACAAGCCCTGTTCCAATTACCTACCCCCGCACCACATCCTTCAAAGACAATTTACCAGGGGGGTTGATCAATTCGTAGACTTGACCGAGATCGGGACAGGTCATGTTCAACACAAGGTCAAAACCATCCCCAAGTAACAACTCATACACCGCTAAACTTAAATGAACTCGGTACACAGAGACACGAGATAAGTGTACCATATAGTTTCATATCTCGATCAGCTGGGGAACCCCAAGCCAAAGCTACATAAATGATCATCATTCTCAAGTTGCACCTGATTCAAATCACCATCCCACAAGGGACCCCATTGTGTTGAAATAACAATGCATCCATTATTGTTGGCCTCTATAGCCTCGACAATCCTTCCTCCATCCATACCCCCCTGTTGAATGGACCGAAGCACCGGATCTACTCGGTGCACCAAGAATGACTACCAAAATATCCAAATAAATTTCATTTCCAACATCTCGTAGCAAAATCTGCAATAGAAACAGATGGGGCTATAATATGTAGACAAAACTAACCATCATTCTTCCCGTCACAAAATAGAGGAGGGACACTATCATAGCTGTCCAAGAAAGCACCATTCTAAGAAACAGGGAACAAAAATATTCGTGGGTACCTTTGGCAACCACATCCGGGTAAGATTTAGAAGCACGAGGTCCCACTAAAACTCCCCACAACCTCTAAAACCATCACCGCATCTCCTACCAAAGCTTTGAAGGCCAAAGAGATTAGGGTTAGGGTGAAAAGAGTCATGAAGAGCACTCATTGTAATTTTTTTTTTTTAAATTCTCATTTTTATGCCAAAGCAATTACCCCTATGGGAAAAGGCTTTGCAGACATTCATGGGACTATGTCAAATTTGATGGCTTAAATGACGGTTTTACTATTTTTAACAATTTTGCTTTTGCTATTTTTAATAATTTTACTTTTTGCTTATTAATTTTTTTAGTACATTTTGATCGGCGACTACATGTTTCGGGCTTTTGGTATTTATGGATTTTGGTATTTAGGGTTTTTAGTTTTCTTTCGATTTATAGGGATGCAGAAATTTGCATCGAGGTGAGGAGAATGTTGTCATTTGTCGACAACAACGATAGGAAGATCAACGTCATAGAGCTCCAGTAGGCTCTAGAGAAGCTCGACCTTCCGATCTCGCTACCCCGAGTTTAAGCACATGCACGGCTACTGACGCCCTCAAATTTGATGGATTTTCAATGCTGCAAAGATCTTTGGATGATAATTTTTTCAGACTTTGATGGTGCAGGAGGAGGATTTAATGGATGCAAGTAGGATTTGTGATGGTGGATGCATAAATATATCATTTTTTTATATGCGGAGGTGAATATCCACTGACTCGAACCCTAGGAGCTTCTTTTATTTTTCCTTTGCTTTGTAGCCAGATACTATGTGGTGATGCAAGCGCAAGAATCTAGGAAGCCTCCGTATATAGCCAAGGTGGAGAAGATTAAGTTCGACAATCGCAACCAAGTCCCCTCCTTTTTCATTTGAAGCTATACTTATATTGGTGTGTATTGAATTTAGGGTTTTGGAAATAAGTTTCTCTGTTGCAATTTTCTAATTATAATTTGTTTGCTGAGAATGGGTGGAGATGATAAAAATTCATTTCTAACACCTCTTGTAGGAGGGAAGCTATGGTTTCCCGTTGAACACATGCAAAATTTATGAGCCTATTTTCTTCATTCATTTATATGTGATTCTTTTACCCTTTGAAGAGGTATGAAACTTTGTGTTTGCAACATTGAATGAACTGTTCGACAAAATGCCTAAAATTAACGGGGTTGTTTGTGTTTTTTAAAAGCTATTTATTTGGAAATATTTAAGTTGTTACCTTATGTGCAAAATCCGTGCCTTTTAGAGATTTCCAGATCTATTAATCAGATATGTATGCAAAATTTAGAGATTGTTCAGATCAGAAAAAAACTGTGCCTTTTAGAGATAATTCTAGTAATCAGATATGTATGCAAAATGTGGATGGATGTGAACTGTTCGAAAAATGCCTAAAATTAACGGGGTCTATTGGATTGTAATGATTGCAGAAATGTAAAAATGGGTTTGTTGGAAAATCCTTGAAAACTTTCAGGAAAATACAATTGGTAGGTTTAAAGTCAGGCTCTACAACCTTTTCCGCCATCTTTCCAGCCTCTTTCAAAATGGGAGCTTTAGAGCAGGGTATGGACAATGATCAAAACATAATGGATTGTGCGAATGGTGGTACTGTGCACGACTATTCTGATTTAATATCACCCTAGGTCAAGGAGATTGCCAGAAAGGATGTTTGAGCAAAATGACAGGGCTGGGCGGAGGAAGATGTGCTTGTAATCTTTATTTGGAAAAGTCTTCCTGCCATTGTAAGGAATTGCCTTGAAATTGGCACTACAAGGAATTGAATTCAAATCGTTGCAATGGCTGCATGTGGATCCTGTGCTGTCAAAAATATTTTTAAAAATATGTATGATATTATTCTTCTTTGTCTTATCATGCCACTATACCCTCGTCTGTATCTGTATCTCTATCTCCATCCAGCTCAAAAGGGGAGGATGTTACATGGGAGATTCTCCATGTTTTGTATGTTTGTAAAGCTTTAACAAAAATTTGTAACTCATGTATATTATTAATAATAATAGAAATTCGGCATGTGGAATCAAATGCCAAATGTGAGAAGTGTGTAGTGTGGTTAAATAATATGCTTGGGAGGCAACCAAACTTACACGAGACTTTATGAATGTGTTTTTCCTTCTAACTTACACGAGAGGCAACCAAACATTTTATCACTTCTTAAAATTAAATTTTCTAGAGGCTATCATTTTCATCAAAACTTAATTTTCCAAAGTATCGCAATTCTCATTTTCATCACTTGCTTCTCCTTTTTACTTTAACAAATTTAGTGTGCACTAATCTACCAAACATGTTTGTCGAGTAATTTAACAAATTATTTAACAGAAATATTTACCATTGCATGATTTGAATATGCACGGTTGTTAATGGAATAAATCAAGTACTACTTTATAATATGCTTGGGAGGCAACCACACTTACACGAGACTTTATGAATGTGTTTTCCTTCTAACTTACATGTGAGGCAACCAAACATTTTATCACTTATTAAAATTAAATTTTATAGAGGCTATCATTTTCATCAAAAATTAATTTTCCAAAGTATCACAATTCTCACTTTCATCACTTGCTTCTCCTTTTTACTTAAAAAAATTTAGTGTGCACTAATTTGCCACGCATGCATGTCGAGTAATTTAAAAAAAAATTTAATAGAAATATTTACCATTGCATGATTTGAATATGCAGTTGTCAATGGGATAAATAAAGTACTATGTTATAATATGCTTGGGAGGAAACCAAACTTACACGAGACTTTATGAATGTGTTTTTCCTTCTAACTTACACGAGAGGCAACCTAACATTTTATCACTTCTTAAACTTAAATTTTCTAGAGGCTATCATTTTCATCAAAACTTAATTTTCCAAAGTATAGCAATTCTCATTTTCATCACTTGCCTCTCCTTTTTAGTTTAAAAAAATTTAGTGTGCACTAATCTTCCAAACACTCCTGTCGAGTAATTAAAAAATTATTTTAGAGAAATATTTACCATTGCATGATTTGAATATGCAATTGTTAATGGGATAAATCAAGTACTATGTTACTCCCAATATGTGTAATAAATTGAGGAGACTTTTATGTTGTTGGTAATGAATATAATGCTTCTGGGTTTCTTTAGTACGAGAGAACTGGATTAGTTATCATAGTTAATGACTGCCAAGATGACTTCTCTGAGTAGAGTTCTTTTGATGCGGGATTGCATTAAAAAATAAGTTGATCTTGGAAACAATGGTAACATTTAAGTACCTAAAGAGATATCACATAATGGTAGAGAAGATCCTCTGCATTTATTAGCAATTTTCATGGTTTTATAAGTTTGACCTCATATTTTCATGTTTGCAGTAAGCCAACAAATGGCCTAAACTGTTAATGCTCTGATCTTGTTTTAAGGCCTCAAGATATAGGCAACTATACAAGTTTCAAGATATTGTAAGCATTTTTTAGCACCACAGGATATGGAAAGCACAAATAGCGTGGCATGTGTATTTTAAAACAAACACAAGTGGTGAATTCTAAAACATTCATTGTTGGCATGTGTATGTGTCTTCCCTTGGGATTTATCTTATAATAAACTTACATGCAAGATTCCTTTCAACATTGGATTTCTGCAAGTGGCTACCCTATACGTATAAGGGCTTCCTACAATAGATATGTGTTTGCAAGTCAATACTAGTAGCTGTTGTGTATTCTTTTAATAGCCAAATCTAGCAGAAACTATATTTTAAAGATCTAGTAAGAACATGTGGTTTCACAAGTGTTGTGCGCAACCGGAAAGCAAACAACAACACAATCATGGAAACAGTTGATACAAAAGTTGCAGTAACCTGTAGGGATCTTGGGATTGTATTAATTTTGTGAAGTCAAGAATGACAGTGGTTGGGGATTTAACTAAAATTTGGAACCCATTTTAAATGTAACATGTCATGCTCAGGAGCCTTCAGTTATCTCTCAAGTATCAATATCCACCATTATCTTCTATTACATTTTTGGGAACATGATTTTCCAATATTTATGTCATTTCTATTAAACAAATAATATCTCATTAGCCTTGAATTATTGTGGGAGTAAGTGGAATTATATAGACATGACATGGTTACTTTTAAATCTTTCGAATTTATTTTTGAAAATATGGGTACCATTAATGACATATCTTATTTGTCAACTCATTTTTATGTTAATTGTATGACACTGATTTTGGAGAAATGTTTTTGGCTCACTAGGGCTACAAATGTATATCATGTATATTATGAGACAAAGTTCTCCATAATAATACTATATTTTCGAAGTTTTTGTTTCCTTAGAAGAAAAGTTATGATATGCAAAGATATTTGTGCCCAAAGAAGATGTTTCTAATGGAAGGTGGGCGCTTATTCAAAACTTACTTTCAGATCATTGTCAGTTTATGCTCATACCCTTGTATTTATAGAGATATTCTAAAATATGGTTCTATTTTGTTATGGAAGATACAATGTTACATTTGGCTCATTGTAGAAGTGGATTTTCTAAATATATATTTTTGGTTCATTATTTGTAACCCCTTCTCATGGAGTATTATAATTGCAGCTTATAGAAGACATGAACATCCTCATGAAGCATTGACTCTGTTTCACCAAATGCAACTAGTAGGTAGCCAACCTGAATATCAATTCCTTTTGTGAGCATATTCACTGACCTATGTCAAGACATGGGATGTACATTCACCAAATAATAATAGATTTGAGATGTTTTCCAGACTCCACAACCTTTGCAATCATCATCTCATCCTGTGCTGAAATGGGAGCTTTAAAGCGGGATAGGGAAATCCATCAAATTATAATGGAAATCTAATTTTTGTTAGATGTAGTTCTGAGTTTCGTAGTAGACATGCATACAAAATGTGGAAGCATACATGGAAGGCATGTGAACTCGGTATGATAAAATTCCTCAATGAGATGTGATCTCATGAACTTAAATGATTGTAGGATATTCATAAAATGGGATTGTTAAAAATGCCTTCAAAATTTTTAGGCGAATGCATTTGGAAAGTGCAAACTCAGCCTCCAACCCCTTTATCAAGATACTCCCTTTCTATACCAATATGGAAGCCTCAAAGACAAGGTATGAACATCCATCAAAGTATAATGTAAAATGTATTTTTGGGTGCAAAATGCCTTAAAGAGATGTGGCCTCATTGAATTCCATGATTGTAGGATATTCACAAAAAACTCACTATGATGCTCTCAAATTCTTTGAGGTAATAAAGAAGTCTAGAATGTACCCCAAAAATTTAGCCTTCGTTTATATATGCTTGCATATTTTGTCTCATTTATGTTTCTTAGAGAGATAATATGTTAAAGCACTTAGTCGTTCTTTCAATCTACTTTTACATCAAAACTTCACATTCAATACATTCTCCGAGTGAATGCTAGCAAACTTACATGTCTTATTTGCATTTGTATTCAATTATTACACAACTAAATATTATTTAACATCCCTTCTAATGTACTTTGCAAAATTTGATTTGGCTTTAAGAGAAAATTAGAACTACGTCAATCACACCCCCTTATCAACATCACCAAAAAAGTACTAACTATCCTCTGAATTAAATAGTATATACCATTCGGCATTCACATTGCATTGTACACATGAGATTGCTAGTTGATATAGTATAATATCTATATTTTCTCCATCATTGCAAAACATGTTCATCTAGATGTACCAAGATCAAGATTGTCTCTATAAATCCTAAAAAAATTTAGAGGCAATATTTTTTACTTTAATTTTACAAAAATGGCAAAATAATCTTTGGATAGACATTTGAAGTAGCGATCAAGTTTGTCAACATTACTTCATGAACATTTTATTCTCTATATCAAGAATAAAATTCATTAGCCCTTGCTTTACAAAAGATAGTTAGAATTGAAAAAATGATTAAATTATGGATATAATTCATTTACAATATTGTAACCTTAGTAAGGTGATATATATGCAGATGTGATCATAAAGGGATTAGTTTTTATTTACATTAATTAAAATGTTATATCAATATCAATAGGAGTGGTGTTAGGTTTGCATCCCAATAATGAATACATAATGTTAAACCTATATATAATGGATAATATGTATACTCTTTATATAGATTATAGTAAATAAACTAGATAATAAAATTGAAATTATCATGTGAATGAAGGACGATGGATCATTCTCTATTGCAGTAAGAAATATAGCATGTGAAGTGACACCATGATATGGTTTTGAGAGGCCACTAGAGTTTTTTTCAAATTAATGATGGATCATGAGGAAAAAAGTAGATCATCTATTATCCAACGACGTAGATTGTGTTGTCAAAGTATACAATATTTCCCCACTTGTGTCACATTAAGTTAGTTTTTGTACTCTACAAAAATCAAGGCATCAAAGGTCTCTATGACCAATGTGGAGTTTCTATTCTATAAAGATATCTTGAGGTGTAAATACATACTTTAAGTGATCATTGGTAGTGATTTTTAGCATATAATAAGTGCATGAATGATTTTGAGTACATGGAAGGTTGGAGGAAGCATTCAAACTAAATAATATTCTTTAAGTAATACAATGTGTAAAAGGACGTAGAATATAAGTTGTCACAATAAATATACAGTAAAAATAGTTGAGTACAGAGTTTTGTTAATAAATATGGTGTTAATAAGAAACTTTGTGGAAAAAATATTGTTTCATGTGATGGGAAAAAACATGGTAGAAAAGTTTGTGTGTGTGTGTGTGTGTGTGTGTGTGTGTGTGTGTGTGTGTGTGTGTGTGTGTTTGTGTGTGTGTGAGTGTGTGTGTGTGTGTGTGTGTGTGTGTGTGCGTGTGTGTGCGTGTGTGTGCGTGTGTGTGTGTGCGTGCGTGTGTGCGTGCGTGTGTGCGTGCGTGTGTGCGTGCGTGTGTGCGTGTCGCGCGTGTGCGTCGCTTGGCGTGTAATGCTTGCGCGCGTGTGCGCGTGTGCGTGCGTGCGTGCGCGGCGTGTGCGTGTGCGCGCGCGGTGTGTGTCTTGGCGTGTGTGCGCATGTGTGCGCGTGTGTGTGCGTGTGTGTTCATGTGTGTGCGTGTGTGTGCGTGTGTGTGTGCGTGTGCGTGTGTGTGTGTGTGTGTGTGTGTGTGTGTGTGTGTGTGTGTGTGTGTGTGTGTGTGTGTGTGTGTGTGTGTGTGTGTGTGTGTGTGTGTGTGTGTGTGTGTGTGTGTGTGTGTGTGTGTGAACATATTTTCATGTAGGGTATTCTATGGATTTTAAAATGTTATGTGTCAGAGCCAACATTTGCAAGTTTATATATCTTGAAAGCATGACAAGATAAAGGGAAATGAAGTGAAAATAGGAAATATAGATAGAAACAAAGCGGAAGAAGTAAACAAACACATGGGGATGATATTTTTAGTACTCTATGATTGGGGATAGATGTTTAAGTTATTACATAACTTATGAAGCAAAGGAAAGACATGGCCTAACTTTATTTAATTATTTGCATCACATAAAAATGATGGTATGGATTAGAAAATGTTTCACAAGACATAAGTGTAAGTAAAGTCTTATGGACAATAAAATGAGATAATTTATCAAACAACATTGGTGTTTTTTAGCATGAGGTTATGAAAAGGTAAAATGGGACATTTGGTTAACAATGTATTTTGGTATTTGAGATACAAATGACTCAAGTATCTACTTTTTCTAAGTTGTTAGGTCTCAATATTTATCTAGAATATTATGATGAATGTTCTAAGAATGAATATTTCTAATGTCTTTCTTTAAACCCCATCTCTCTTGGTCATACCTATCAAGGGATACAACTAGTTGAGTTGAACTAACCTCACCACATCCCAGACCATGATTAATTATTTTCTTACATAAATCATATATTTATTACTCCTATTAGGTGTGAGAATTTTTTTAATATAGTATGCAAAACTACATAACATTATCATAGGCCTACATGAATGCATATAGTACTTAAGATTTAACAATGAAAGAGAGAAAACCTTAGAGTAAGTATTTGAAATTCTCTTGATCACATAGACATTAAGATGTTCATGTTATAGTTATCCCATTAATTTTTGTAGGTGACCTTATTATATAGTGATTAACCTTAAGCTAAGAAACTTTTGAATGTAGATGATAAAAATTCAAATTTAAACTATCAAATGGAAAATGTAAGGAGATTTGTTTTTGAGTGTTCAATTCAAAATGAAGAGAGGTTCTGAGAATTATCTTGGTAACAAAAATACCATACATAGAATCATTTTATAAATTTTTTTCTCATTTTTGAAATAATATAATATCTATAATTTTCACTATCATTGAAAAACATGTTCATCTAGACATACCAAGATCAAGATTGTTTCCTATTAATCCTAAAAGGTTGTAGAGGAAATATTTTATTTTTCTTGAATTTACAAAAATTGAAGAAATAATCTCCAGATAGACAAGTGAAGTAGAGATCTAGTTCCTCAACATTCCTTTGTGAACATTGTTTTTACGTATATGGAGAATAAAATTAAGCGCAGCTCTTGTTGTAAAAATAATTAAAATTTAAAAAGGGATTCAATGATTGATATAATTATTTTACAATAGGGTCACCTTCGTAAGGTGATATATAACACATGTGATCATAAAAGGGATTAGTTTATATTTACATTAATTAAAATGTTATATAAATATAAATAGGAGTGGTGTTATGATTGTATCCCAATAACGAATACATATTGTTGAACCTATAAATAATGGATAATATTTAGAATACATGATCACACAAATTTTAAATTTTTTTATGAAATGACACAATTATTTTAATCTTATTTATTTATCAAACACTCTCCTTTTATTCATTTCAAATTTTGTAATCCCTTAGCGAGAGAAAATGTTAATCGAGAAAGAAAAGGTTATGACCATTGATTCATATTTTAATATAACATTGATGGAATTCAAACTTGTAATGAATAAATAAGAAATTGGCTCAAAGGGCTCTACTAGGGTTTAGCTTTAGCTTCCTATTCATGTTTGTAAGTAAATAATGCGAATGTCATACCGCATGATCCTTAGGAAACCTATAAGATTTTTTTCACTAATTAATTTTGATTACATGGGACTTTACTTTTCCCTTTGGGTGATGTTTTCCACTTTTTAATGGCCTCCATGTGAAACCCCATCTATTAATGCGGGATTGTTAATGGTGTGGATTGAACCATGGCTCGAAAAGAAAACTCAAAAATTCATCTTGAAGGTTTTAAACAAGGTAATGAGTCTAATACTCATGTTCTTGATGTTGTTATTGATTTACTTGCTTTTTATAATGCATTTAATTGGTTTGAAAATTACACATTGGTGGCTTATTTTGTTGGTCGAGTCCCCACTAAGAGCCTTTTAAAGAAATGAGTTCACAACCATTAGGCAACACCATGGTGTGAAGCTCAAAGGCATTCAAAACCTTGGCGAGGGATTTTCTGTTCGTTTCTCAAACCATGAGCACTTTGCAAGGAAATTTTTAACCATGGTCCTTGGTTTATTCAGATCTCGCATTTAGGTTTTTTCTCTCAGATGGACTTGTGAATTCCATGTCTCAAGCGGGGAAAAGCTCGAAGGTCCATGTTTGGATTGAGTTTCAGGGTTACCTTTACCTCTGTGGTATTTTACATGGGATCTTATCAAACCCTTGGGATGGCTCATTTGTAATGAGAAACCTAATTTTTAAATTCTCTACCTCAACACCATGTGTTCGTTCAAGTGGATCTCTCAAATTATCTTAAGGAATCAATTGATATTCGGGTTAGTGACACCCGATTCACTTAAATGGTTCTTTACATCAATCTCCCAAACACTTGCTTTGTTATCAGTCACATGAGCACATGATTCACAAATTTCCTTTCATGGCCGACTCACATCCTATTCTTACAGTAAAATCCATGTAAACCCTAAAATTCATTCAACGGATGGACAACTGTAACTAACAAAAAGGGTACTTCAAAGGGCCCTACCAAACTGTAAGCTTTGGTTTACCAACTTGTTTCTAATAATGGTACTAGTGCCTCCACCGCTCCTCAGCAAAAAAACCCGAGCTGCTAAAACCAAACCATCTATCTCCCACTTTCCTATGGCTGTGGTTGTCACTTTCGCCCAGATTTCCCTTCGGGACAATGACCTTTGCTAGGGTTTTGTATCGCCTCACCGGGATAGAAAAATGTGATATCTTAGCCCTTCCACTACGGAGGATGGTGAATATGTGCAAGAAAAGTGAAGACCTTAGACCTTTGGAGAGCATTTGAGCACGATTATTAACCAAACCTCTTTTTATTCCAATCAATATGAAGTCGTCTCGTAGTTGACAGTGAGGGAAATATGAATTTTGATATTTCTCAATGATTGTGTACTCTTTGAATATTCGATGGCTTACTGAACCGACCCAATGATATATGGTTAGGGGACATTTGCTAACATTTTAGCCATATGAAAATTTAGTGTCTGCTGAAGTTAAGATTTCTAAATTTTTTTACATTACTGCGAAACTTATGTACTTATTTGGCCATTGAGGCCATATGTCACTCCTCGAGTCATGAATAGGTTCGTGGTGGGGTTATGACTTTGATTTGTCGACATTGCCAAGCATGTGATATCATGGGGTTTTGACCCCATGCATCGTGTAGTGTGGTATCTATTTGATTTTGACAATCATATTTTTTGGTCTTATTAACATATATGCCTCTAATGATACGAGGAAAGGGCTCTTTTTGGCATTGGCATGCGAGATTCTCTACCAGATGCTTTATGGGTGGTATGTGGTGACTTTAACATGATAGAAAACACAAACCGATAAACATGGTTGACTACTAATGAGGTGGTGTGTGGGAGAGAGAGAATCTTGGTTTCACTTCAGGCATAAACTGGGCCTTTTTGACCCAAATCTCCCTTATCATCACTCTTCTTTAGCTCCTTGGTTTACTTGGTCCAATTTTTAGGATGGACAAGATCATGTTGTTAAAAGGCTTGACCATGCTCTTATTCCCTCTTAATAATTTTTCTCCTTTTATTTGATCCTGTGCCGCCCGTGGTAGTGTGCCAAAACTTCTTTGACTATTAAATCACTTGCTCATTTTCTTCAACATTACTTAGAATCATCCTATTAAGAAACATAAGGGAATTTCTCAATTTTATCTCAATACTTCTCATCTCAAACATGCTCGGACTATGTCTCACATATAACACATTGGAATCTATCCAGTGGACCCTCAAATTCCTCTCAAGCTAGATTGATGGTGGAATGATGCCATCAAATGCACCAGTATTGTTGTACACACTTACGGAAAACAAGATTCATTTTTTAGAAACAATGATCATGTAGCTGCTTACCATTAATTTGTAATAATTTCACAAGAACTAGAGTCCTCTACCTTAAAAAAATTCTAGTCTCAGGTTGTGGTTTGGAGGCATAATCTTAAGGTTCATGAAACTTACAAAGCTTGGGGAGCTCAATTGCATTCCAAATTACATTGGCTTAAGATTGGTGACAAAGATTATAAATAATTATTTTCCTCACTACGGTCCAAACACTCTTTAGATAGGATCAAATCCATTTTTCATGACACAGTCAGCTAACTACTTTACCTAATATTCTTCAAGTATTTGTCTAGCACTATCATGGAGTTTTTACCACTCAACCAGCCACTCCTACTAAAGAGGAAGCTCTTTTGAAATGTATGCAAGTGGTTCCCTAAAAATTTTCACACTCTAAGAGAACTGCTTGTGATTTTCGTCTTTTAATCTCAGATATGAAGGGAGCTTCTTTATAAATGACAGCCAAGGCCCCTAGATTTGATGGTTTTCCAGTGGAATTTTACCAAAACCGTTAGGACATGGTTGGTCAAGACCTTCACCATGTTTACTTAGAATATATTCATTCTAATTCCTGAGGGGCCTCATTAATCAAGGTAACATAAAATTTATACCAAAATTTGGGGATCCTGAAATCATTACTAACTAGAGACCCATTACCTTGCTTAAAGTTTCTTATAAGATTATTCTTTAAAGCTTTAGCCAACATGATTTCCAATGTCTTTCCATTAATTTTTAGAAGTGAGTAAACTAGTTTTGTTAATAACAAAATTATTCTTGAGAATACCATTGTTGTTTAGTAAAGGTATGGAATGGGCTCACCAATCATCCCAATAAGCTTTATTTGCTAAGATGGATTTTTCTAAAGATTATGATAAGATTCAGTGGTCTTTCATTCTAGATATGCTACGGGATCTTGGCTTTGGCCTAGATTTGTGCAATCTATTCAAATGCTTTTTTAGAATGTCGGGCCTTATATAACTATTAATGGGGTGTAGTCTTTTCGAGTCTATCATTCTGGCTTCTGCGCTGCCCTTTGGCTCCCTCCCTCTATGTGTTGGCCATAGAAGGTTTGAATTATCTTCGCGCCCACATAGCATCTCAAGGACTTATTTAAGGTGTCTCATTACCTTCAACTTCTCATCAACTTATTAATGGTCATTTTTGATGACTCTTTCCTCACACTCTTGGAGGAGGAACAATCCGTGTTTCAAGCTCTGGAATTTTTATACATTTTTTTGTCTTGCTTGAGTCTCCTATGTAATGGGAGAAACCCCAATCTTATAGATAGTCTCAACTTTGCATGCCTAATTTACTTGCAGAGATGAAGTGGAGATGGATTGGGCCTAGTGTGTAGTTTAAATTCCTTGGGATCCATTTCAAATTCCAGGCCACATCTGTTCAGCTTTGGGCATATGTTGTTGAGAGCATTGAGCGAAAAAAATTCTTATTCGATCTCTAAAATGCTCTCTTTAGCAGGTAAGTTTCAAATCTACTCCAAAGTGCGGTGCCACACATGTTTATTATTCTTCTTGTTGGGCTCAAATCTACATTGTTACTCACACAAAACTTCATAAGCACGTAGGACTATTTGTGGGCCACCACTGAGGGCCTGAGGGTTTCCATAGGGTAGCTTGGGACATATGTTTTATGCCTAAAGAAAAGTGGGGGCTTGGAAAGTCCGATCGACATAAAATTCTAGGGTAAATCTCTCTATGTTAAGTGGATCTTATGTATTTTAGAGGGTAATGAAGCTTGGAAGTTGCTTATTCGACATGACATTTTTCAGGGGCTCCCCTTGGGCCAAATCGCTTGGAAAGGCCTTAATTTCAAATTTTTTGCTTTTTCTAGTTTTCAAGTTAAGGTTAAAGGTTCATTTATTTTGTAGAGTATTTTGAAGGCCTAGGAACTACTCAAACCTAATTTGCTTTGGGTGGGTGATGGTTTCAGATCTGGTATTTCTATTAATTCCTTGTCTCTCTGGTGGTCCCATTTGTTTTACTTTCAAGACAAACCCATAAATTTAGCCCCTGGTCTAAAGCTCTCAGATTATTTTAAAAAGGGATTTAATTAATTGGGGATTTATTCTGCAAACATTCTAGAGATTGGATATCTTGGGATTCTCTTGCTTTAAAATTTCAGATGCTCCCTACTGATGCAACTCCTATTTGAAAATTGATTGAAGGAATTCCTACTAACTATTTTCATAAAATGGGGCTTACCTCTGGTGTTCCTTGGCGGTGTGAATGGAACTAGCCCCGCTTATGCCTTTTTCCATTTACAAACACTCCCTCGGCTACTCGATGATGGATCCCCGAGTAATGGAATTTTCTACTCTTAATAGACATTGGTGTCTTTCCTCTTCAACCTTTGTATGGGCTTGTCATTTCTAGAGGGTTTGAGTGCTGCTCATGTCAAGCCCGAAAAAAGGAAAAAAATTTTATGGTGCATCCTTCATCAAGGCCTTCCAGTGACACTCGGTTCATTCATCTATGGATTTATCTGATCTACTTGTGTTGCCAACAACCGAGTCTATTAAGCACAATTTTGGTTTTACCCTTGGGCACAAATGGTTTGAAAATCGATTCATACCCTTTTCCAACCCTTTTCTCTAGATCTTTTCTCTGGAAAATGGCTCTTCTAGGGGACTTGGCCATGTTACTTGCAATTTACAACAAATTCTATTTACAATATATAAAGATAGAAATAATGCAGTTTTTAATAACGCTACACTTTATTAAGATTTCTCTGTTATTAATAAAGCACGGTTATGATCTCTAATGTCATGCTTCACATTTAAAATCAGGCTGAGAAGGTTAAGATTAAGGTGGAGCATCTCCAATACCTCTTAGATCATTGGGGTTTAGCCCCTTGTGATGTCGATCAGGGTTCCCTTGGATGCGCCCCGCTTTGTCGTTTGCCACCACCACGCCATCATTTGGTGCCTCCACCTCAGCGATCTCTATCTCCTAGTTGTAAGTGGGCGAAACCTCATCGATGCCCAAGAAATATTTCTCCTCGGCAGAGTGCTTCTCACTCTCGTCTACCTTCTCCTATGCCTCATCTGACAGGTGGCTCACGGTTAGTTTTCTTCTACTCGAGACAAGTTTCCTCGAGCCCTTTCTCCCACTCGGCTGCTAATGACTCGTGATAAACAAGATAATGAATGGAATGGGTGGGATCATAATGCTTGATGAGGTTCATCGCTCTAGCTCGGGTTGGGGTGATTATCCTGAAATTCTCCCTCCCCTACCACCTACCTCCATGTTTGTGGATCTACTTAGTTGTCTGTCTTTTTATTTTGTTTAACTTCACACTATTTATGTAGTTTTTTCTGTCTTTTTATCTCGATTTAACTTTTTACATTCTAGGTTATGACTTTTCCACCCATTTTATAATGAATGGTTTTGTATATATTGTTATATTAATATTAGAGTGTGATTTTCGAGTCAATATGTACATATACATATACATACACACACACACACACACACACACACACATGTTGAGTGAATCATGGACACTAGAAGATGGAGCCTAGAATGTGCCCGGTATTGTGGAAAATCAGTGGATACCCAGATTGGAACCGAGAATCTAAGGCATTTCTGTAAATATCACTACTTGCTTATTTGAAGTGGCACACACGAAGAAGCATTGCACTAGAATCCTACCATCACTAAAGAGGAGGTTCTACATGCACGGTACCCAAATGTTGCCCATCAGAAGGAGGTTATCAGGAAACCATAGAGGCACTCATAAATCTTCAAGGTGAAATATAATATTTAAATGAGCAATCACGAAATATGGAGAAAAAGAAAGCATCAGAAATAGTCCAATCTAATATGGATGACTTGAAATAAGTGTGCAAGATGTTTAGGAGAATATCATTCCACTATTAGGGAATTGGTTAAAGGGAAACACTCTATGTGAAAGTATTGAGACTAGATGGTAGATCTTGCATGCTAATATTCCCCCTCATAGCCTATATTATGACAAGGAAATCACTCTAAATGTTGTTGTCGATGGGTGGCTTTTGAGTAATATATTGATTGATACATGCACAGAATTCAATTTTCTTACTTTACATGCATGGGTACAAATGGGGAGACCTCCATTATAGCCCTCTTCATTTGTATTATTCATGGCTAACCAGACTAAGGCCACTCCCATCAGAGTTTTAAAAGATGCATCAATTACCATATAGGGAGCCAAGTGCATTGGATATTTTGATTTTTAACTTAGCGAGGAGGCAAATACCTTCCCATCTCTCTTGGGAATCCTTGGTGCTTATGAAAATAATGCTAATCTTTTTGTTAACCAAGGGTTATATCAGATTTGAAAACAAGTATGAAAGAGTTATTATCCCTTTAACAGATGAAAAATCTATGCCCTATGTTGAGCCTTTGAGTGAGGAAGACCTAAATAGGATTTATGTACGTGTCGTCCAGGGACCCAGAGGTACTTAAGCCATCTAAAGAAGGAATTATTTTGTGGGAAGATACATAGTTTGTTAGTGATACTACAAGTGTTTCTTGTGATAATTGGGCTCATAGTACTTATGAGTTAGTAGGGTGTGAAGTCGGAGCACATTTGTGTGGAACATCAGAGCTCGTTGTATCAGGAGAATAGGTAACAACTCAGTACCTCGTTACACTGGAGAAGGAGATCCTACGGTATTTATGTGGGAAATGGAGGAACATTGGATAGACCAATTGGAGAGATGGAATATGCTAGCATATACCATACGTGGGATATAGCGCCTTTGGTGGGTGGTTCCTGAGGATAATCTTGTAGGATGGAATGAAATTAGGATTTATATTTTTCTACTAGGCTCTTGGGAGTAATGCACATACTCAAATGTGCACTTATCATAGTAATTAACATGTTCGAGTAGTGTGAGAGACTCGGATAGAGGGGAGGGAAGCTTTATCACCTTCTCTCTGGGTGCCCAAATTTTATTCCACTTTAAAAGGTTGTGCGCGTGCTTGGTATGTATATCAGAACTTCATAGAGACTAGAAATTGGCATGATTTAATTACAGGAATGACCTAGACATTTGAATTCTTCTCTACTAAACCTTTGGTAGAAGAGGCATTAAAGGTTATAAAGTGCTTAAGTATGGGAGATAGTGCGAGGTAGAAGAACTCATTCAGGATTTATTTGATTAAGGAGACTTAGGAGCACATTTTGCTAGAGAAGCAGAGAAAGATGCCACACTAATTTAGTGCACTTGCCTTGAGAAATAAAAAGGAAAAATGGTCTACTCAAGGTGGATGATGAAGAAGTAGAAAATATGGATGTAGACCATTCAACATGTAGGCATGAGGTGTTGGATAGTGCAGATAAGACCACACGTGCTTATCATGAACCTATGAAGACAAAGAAAGTGAATATTGGATCAGATGTTGAGCCTAAGGAGGCCATAATTGGAGATGTTGATCATTGAAGCTAGGGTTTGAGTTTGTAAGTTGCGAGAAGATGAAGGAAAACATTAGGCGTAGAAATAAAACAAAAATATCCGAACTCATTTTTCTAGTTGAAGGCCAATAAAATCAAACTCGGATAAATAATCTCCAATTATGGCCTCCTTAGGCTCAACATATTATACAATATTCACTTTCTTTGTCTTCATAGGTTCATGATGAGCACGCATGGTCTTATCTACAGCTTTGTCCAACATCTCCGCGTACCTGTTAATGGTCTACATTCATATTTTCTACTTCTTCATGATCCCTTAAGTAGACCATTTTTCCTTTTCTCTCTCGAGGAAAGCACGCAAGTAGTGTGGCATTGGTCTTTGTTTCTTTAGAAAAACATGCTCCTACGTCTCCTTCATCAAATAACTCTGAATGAGTTCTTCTTACCTTGAACTATCCCCATAGTTCGATTGGTGTTGTATAACCTTTAATGCCTCTTCTACTAGAGGTTTAGTAGAAGAAGTCAAAGTTGCAGGTCTTTCTGTGATTAAACCCTTCCGATTTCTAGTCTCTCTATGGAGTTTTGTATATACATACCAAGCACGCACACATCCTTATAAAGTGGAATAATATTTGTGTACCTAGAGTGAAGGTGGTAAATCTTCTTGCCCATATGTCGAGTCTCTTACACTACTAAACATGGTCTTTGAAAATGTTGAATACCATGATAAGTGCATATTTGAGTAGGTGCATTGCTCTAAAGATACTAGTAGCAAGAGTATTCCTAATATAATTCCATCCTAAAATATTATCTTTGTGAACCACCCCACTAGCGCGATGTTATACCATGTAGGGTATATTCTATCATATTTCATCTCTCGACTAGTCTATCGATGTTCCTCCATAGCGCGTAGAAATACCATAGGATCTCCTTCTCCGAGTGTAACAAGGTACTTTGAGTTGTTGCTTATTCTCCTAATACAACGAGGTCTATTGTTCCACAAAAATGTTCTCTTGAATTTGCATCCTACCAAATTATACGTATTTATGAGCCCAATTGTCACAAGAAACATTTGTAATATTACTAATAGACTATGCATCTTCCCATTGAAGAATTCCTTCTTTAGATGGCTCAAGCACCTCTCGGGGTCAGGAGGGCGCATACATAAATCCTATTCAAGTCTTTCTCACTCAAAGGCTCAACATAGGGCACAAAATTTCCATCTGTTAAAGGGATAATAACTCTTTCCTCCTTGTTTTCAAAGTGGATATAACCCTTGTTGAACAAAAGATCACTATTATTTGCATAGCACCAAGGATGCCCAAGTAATGTTGGGATGATATCTGCCTCTTCTAGAGCTAAAACCTCAAAATCTCTAGTGAAGTTGGCTCCTATATGGTAATGGATGCATCTTTTAAAATTCTGATGGGATTGGCCTTAGTTCGGTTAGCCATGAATAGTACATTTGAAGATTGTTGCAATAGAGGTATTCCTATTTGTACCCGTGCATCTAAAGTAAGAACATTGAATTTTGCACTGTATCAATCCATATATTACTCAAAATCCACCCATCGATAATAACATTAAGTGATTTCCTTATCATAATCTAAGCTATGAGGGGGAAGATTTACATGCAGGATCTACCATCCAGTCTCAATACTTACGCGTGGGGTGTTTCCCTTTAACCAATTCCATAATAGTGGAATGATATTCTCCTGGTGCAACAGCTTACACACTTCTTTCAAGTCATCCATATCAGATTAGACCGTCTTTGTTGATTTTTTTCTCCATTTTCTAGTGATTTACTCCTTTAAATATTGTATTTCACCTTGAACATTTATATATCTACTACAAATTCTAGAGCAACGAAACAAATGATGCACCCTAGAATTTACGGTAAAATCCAGGCATCTTTGGCAAATCACTCATCGTGGTCGAGAGCTCACCCAAAGTGCGCAAATGTACCAATCCCCTCTTTAGGGTTGTCGTTAAAGGATATTAATATGATGAAGACTTAATGCATTCAAATCCATACTTAACATATCATCTAAGTACATGTTTACATATATATCTAAAGAATAATGAGGTTTAAACAATTTCCATAATGAAACCAACCATGCAACAACCAATTATACTCAGGATTAATAGTATAATTCCGAGCAATACCATAATGAATACACAAAATCTCATTATAATAGATAATACCATAGGTTATGCACGTATAATATATAGATCATTACACATATATAAGGATGGGGACTTTCCCTTCACAACTTGCATAACTCCTAAAATAGGTCACATGCTTAAAATATCCATGCGCCTTTATAATCACAACCAGACATGCAAGTGCGCTAATAATAGACCTCTTCTAGTTAACTAGTAGTATAAATTCTATTCTTAGCCCACACCCATGCAAAGCGCTTAGTATCCACTCTTCCAAAAATAGCCAATGCGTGTCACACAAGTCTTTAGCCGGTTTGTTTGCTCACACGCTATCTCCAAAAATAGCGCATACATGTGAAAACGGCTAAGTCCTGAATCTTCCCTTATATTTCACGTGTGTGTCCTTTCCTATCCTTTCGTGCCTTTGAATTTTCCCTTTTCTCACGCACAAACCTTTTTTATGTGCCTTAGCGTGAATTATTCCATTTTCATCCGCTCAACATTAACCCACACTAAAGTTTGCATTTCCACCACATGAATGGCTACTCCTCGAACAATAAAGAATAAAGTAATGGAAAGAATGTAAAATAATTTCTATATAAAGAATAATTATTTACTCTACATCACCCTCTGTTTCAATTGGAAGAATGAGTTCTGGATATTCTTCTTTTATTTCTACCTCTAATGTCTTTCACTCACTTATTATGACCTGGCCTCTGCCTTTTACGGAATATTCACTACTGATAGACTCCAGCTCATTCATGGAAATCTCTCCCTTTTCATTTTGTAATACTAACATAATGTTATCCATTGCAGACATTCTCCCTTCCAACAGATCCATCTTCTACTCTATTAGTTTTCCGAGTTCATCTTACTGTTCTTATGGGGCTCTGGGCTGCTTTGCAAGGGCCTCACACTTTTGCTTTACCAATGCCAGTCTCTCCGTGCACCCAAATGTTTCATCCTTCATAGCTTTGAGGACTTCATTTTCCTCTACCATTGTCCTTATTTTGATTACTTCCTCGGATCTATAGAGATATTCAATGTTTGATCCTCTTTCTTGACTCCTCCCACGAGTTTGAAGGAGTGCCTTGTCGATGAAATATTTCTAATCATTGTAGCCCTTTCCATCTCTACCTCCTTCTCAAGGTATTTTTGTGACATCCAAGCTGGTCCCTCCTTTATCATCAAATCAACTAATGTCGCACATAGTACATAGCCGAAGGGAACTTTTTGGGTACCTTGGGATCTAAGTGTAGTCTTTCTTGGAGGACATGATCCCCGATCTCCTATGCCATGTCGATAAGAACCCCGTTATTCTTACTGCTTGAGTCCTCTTCTCCTTTTAAGTGCTTGATATCTGCATCCTTGGCCTTGATCTATTCCCTTAGAGCCTTGATAGTGGCAGATTGTTCTATGTTCCTCCATGCCACCTCTGCGAGATACTTTTACCGAGGCAATACTTACTAGTGCATCGAGACATATGATGGGTTTACTGGTTATATATCTCGGGCTGAGGTGATTTCTTCAACCTTCTTAACACACAAGATTATTCGTATACATCGAATTTTGGCTCATCCATGTGTGTGTGCATAGACCAAGATAACTTCTTTTTGTGCACGTGGTGGCCATGTCCTCATCCATCAACTCCCATCCATATAACTCCTTAGGGATCACCATGCTTTTAAAACAGGTGCGAAAAATTTTACTTGTGTCCTCAGCATAGCCCAAACATGGAACAATAAATTCTCCACTTGTTCTTTTAGTTCTTAGCCCCTTAGAAGGCTGGTGTGCAAGATTTGGAGCTAGATCCTCGGCATCTTGAGAATTCTATTGCTCTGTCTCTCCTTCCTTTACTCCTTCCCCTCCATTCTTTACATCTCCATCTTTCATTTCTTAATATTTCAGCTTTTCCACATCCTTTGGTGGTGTAGGAGAGTTGGGTGAGCTCTCCTCGAGACTCTTCCGCCTCCTCATCTAGTTTTGATTTTTTCTTCTTTTATTCTAAGTTGTCTCCCTCTTTAGAGAGAGTTGCGGTGATCTCTACAGTGACTGGGGAGTATTGCCTTGAGTCTTTGTTTTCTTGAAAACCCTCTTAAAGTGGCATTCCTCAGGGTTTGATCCTACCTCCAATTCTTCATCCCCTTCTTCTTATGTTTGGGGTGGAGTACTTGTGTGCTTAGATTCTACCTTGTTTGAGGGCTGCCTTCATCCTCTATACACCAAGCTACCACTATCTTCACATTCTTCCTCCTCATCATCTACTTCTATAGTTTTAGTGGGCTTTGGAGCTAGTACATTCTCTATTGTATGCTTTCCCTTAGGTGGCCCTAGAAGCGTGAACTCATTATCCACATATTTTTTCCCTCCAACTTGGGCTTAAGTTGAAGGTAGATAAGCATGGCCCCACTATCTCCAATCGCCAAACTCACGGGCTTCATACTTATCATGTATGAAATTAGCCTCTCTATGTAGGCAGTCTTCCTTGGATACACATAGGTCTTACACAATGTATGGTAGTCGTAATCTACATTATCTGCAACAAAGTTCAGGTGTCGCACATTTCTAAACCAATGGACTACGCTAAAAGTAGCACGTTGTGAAGGCATATGGAAGATTACACCGACTCTAAGTACCATCCTACATCGCAAACTATGTGATGCAAACGTGCTTTAATATACTACGAACTGAACTACCTTACCCACCACTAAAGTTAAATCCTTGGGGATTTGTCACTCCTCTTGAAATGTTACACAGAGCTTGTCATACCACATCTCCACTCTCTGCACGAGGCGACCCACTCATTGACCCTTCACATAAGTAATTCTCAAATCTTTCTGCCAGGGAATTATTCTTCATGGGGTACTCCCAGATGTTTTCTTCGGTCCATCGGGCTCTTTGATTTCCAAAAATACCAAGGACAATAGGATAACATTGAAACTAATTCTCTCTCTGTGCGTGCTTCCTCAATGATCATGTCTACAATGTAGCTTGCAATGTTGTATATTTTTCCGTATGACATTCTCCTTGCAATGTGTAACCACATTGTGTTAACCTAGGACCATCTCTCTTGATCATTTAATTTGGTGACTAGATGTGCAACTACTTGTACTACTGGATACTTCTTCATTTTGTCAATATCCATTACTCGCTGTGCAGACCTTTGGTGTATCCTAACTTCTTCCATGTCTCCAAGATGGTTTCTTTATACGTAAAGTAACTATTCGAGTCCACTCCTGTACCCCTAAATCTTGTTATAGTGGAAATAAGAGTGTCTATAATCCTTACCTTGCGTCTAAAGAAATAGAAGAAATCTTCATGTACCTTGCTCATCAGCCACTAGTACAAAGGTTCATACTTGCCGAAATAGGGAAGCTCATACAACTGGTAAACTCCAATATGCTTTAGTAGCTTCTCTCCCACATCATCATACACCATAAACTCCCAATGATAATAAGAGGAAATTGAGTACTCCAGAATATAATTTGTTGAACACCATGAAACTAAGTATCCACAACACGTGTATAGATCAAATCAGCATCATAGATTGCACGAAATTAATCTTGAGTTAAAAAAAGTGCGCGATACCTCAATTCCTTTTAGATGCATAATCAATCATCCACTCGTACAACTCGACTAGAAAAAAGTGAAAAAACTCTCATAAAAACTTTCATCTGATTCTATTCCACCCATGCGAGTGTGTTAAACTCAGATTTGGTGCTAAACCTCCTTGCGTATTCTTATTCTAGATCATGTATCCATTCCTCAACACTTTCTAGGGTCAACCAGCAAGCATGTCTTCATTATGAACCATCCGAAAACAAGCGAAAAAGAGGTCTCGGCAATGGAACTAATGATGCAGCCTAAAATTTACTAATAAAAGCCTAGGCGCATTAGCACATCACTTAGCCTAGGTGATAGATCACATGAAGCACACAAAGGTACCGGACCCCTCTTTGGATTTTTTTGTAGGATGTTAGCATGATGAAGACTTAATACATTCAAATCCATAATTAATACAACATTCTACGAGCATGTTCAGAAGTCTAGATCTAAAAAATAACAAGTTTAAATAATATCCATGATGAAACCAACCATACAATAAAAATTATACTCAAGATTAATATTCTAATTATGACAATACACTCCATTATATTAAACATAATGAATACACAGAAGCTCATTACAATAGATAATACCATAGCTTATGCGCACATCAAATTTGGCAACATAACTTCACAGTAATTCAGTTCTCACACCGTCTCTCTATCCTCAACATAGATCATTACACATTTATAAGGGTGGGGACTCGCCCTTCACCACTTGCATAACTCCAAAAATAGGTCGCATGTTGAAAATAGCCATGTGCCTTTATAATCACAACCACACATGCAAGTGCGCTAACAATAGACCTCTTCTAGTTAACTAGTAGTAGAAATTCTATTCTTATCCCACACCCATGCAAAGCGCTTAGTAACCGCTCTTAAAAAAATAGCCCATGCATGTTATCCAAGTCTTTACCGAGTTTGTGTGCTCAGCACGCTATCTCCAAAAATATCCCGTATATGTGAAAATGGAAAATTCTGAATATGCCCTTATCTTTCTCATGTGTGTCCTTTCCTATCCTTTCGTGCCTTTGACTATGCCCTGTTCTCATGTGTGAACCTATTGCGTGCCTTCTGCTAAGTATCCCACTTTCATCTTTTTAACATTACCCCACACTAAAATGCACTACTTTGCCCCAACAATGGCTATTCCTCGAATAATAAAGAATAAATAAATGGAAGAATGTGAAAGAATTTCTATAAAAAGAATAAGTATTTACTCTACATCACCCTCTGCTTCAACAAGAAAAATGAGTTACGGATATTATTCTTTTATTTCTACCTCTAATATTTTCCTTCTATCTTTGCAATGTGCAAGCTCAGAACCCTATCTTGATTCCACGCATACTAGATGAAATCGCGTGCCTAGCTCTTTGAGACGCTCTTCTTCGCTTCTCCCTCACTTCTACGAGATACTGATTGAGACACCTCACGGGCTGTGGGTCTCCCTATATTTAGGGTAATCTCAAGGATTACAATTTCGGTTCCTTCTTTGGAGTATCCCTAAACTAAAACTATGGGGTTTGAGGGTTAAGGAGATGGATAAAACTGTAATAAATGGGGTGATACACCAAAATTTATGAGGGATTGACTGAGAAACATGCACAATATATTGATAATAAATTGATTAAAACATGATCTAATGGGTTTGATTAATCGAAAGGAAAACATCTTTGTTATGTCGAGGGCTTATCACAATAACAAAACAGATAATTACACACTAAAACTATGCATAAACACCTATTTGTAGCAAGGTAAATAGTATAAGAAAGATTAATTAATTATAAGAATAAGATTCACAAGAATTAAAATTGTAATACACACCACTGCAAATTATTGGAAAGGAAATTAATTGATTCTCATTCAAGGGAAATTCTAGCCAATGACTTCAACACTCAGTACATCAAAAATCCCCTTGTTAAACTAATTCATTATTTTCCAATGAACACAATAAATATAGAAAATATTCACCCCACCCCCTAAAAATATACTCAAGTCTAACTATACATGCATGATAATTTTAGCCTTTGCAATGAATAAATAATAAGGCATAAAATTACATGTTGTTTACAAGAGGCAAAAAAATCCTTAATTTCCAAAAATACATTCTCGATCAACTATAGTTGACTCCTCTAAGATTTCAAGCATGAATGTGTATTGTGCATCTTTGGAAAAATTAAGGTATCTCTGGGTGAATAATTTAAAGTGCAACTTTAATCTTGGTTCTGTTAAAGTCACCTTTTCCATGCATATACTTGTCTTTTTCTTTGATGTGACACCTATTTTTATCTGCGTGATAATCAATTTTTAGGTGATCGACACTTGTTATCTTTATCCCCTTTGTGTTTTCCTAAATGGTTAAAATAATCATCTCTTATCTTCTTGCAAAAGAGATAAGGCCATAAAATGGTGATTTTCTTTATGAATTCGATCCCTTGCACAACTTTGGAGATAATAATATCTGGGCCCTTTTGATCATCGGCACTCTTTAGAAAAATTAAGGTCAAGGAACCTTAGTTATTGGTTTACCATCTTTTGATTTAATCATAGCATAAAACTATAATCATTAGTTTGGTTATTCGGCCTCCTCTGATTTTCGTGTGGCATAGACTATAGTCAAGGTATAATAATTAATTCAAGCGGGTCCCCTCCTCACGAGGCCTCGAACCATCATGCAGTGTTGGTGACTAATCTTACCCAAGGTAAGTTAGGGTTTCTTTATCAATCTCCAACTATGCAGCTGTGGAACCATGGTTGAGTTAATCAACTCCTTGGTCAAGTTAGGAAGATTAAATAGTGGAAACATAGGATTTTTTTCATTTCACAAGCTCATTTTGCTAGCAAAGCCTTGGAATATTTTACAAGGCCACCATTATTGTGCCTTCGAGCTCATTTTTTTGGCCTTCGATGTGTTTCATCTTCCTCTTGGCCATTTTCATTTCCTTATGAGCTACTCTAAAAAATTATGAAGTGGTAGCCATTGTTATAGCCTTTGAACTTTATCTGAGGCTTTCTGTGCATTCATTCTTCATTATTTTGAACTCGATCGGTGGTCGTTTGCCTAAAACGTGAGCTATGGTTAGGTTAAAATATATGACTGTTATCTTTGGTTTTTTCTTTAAAATTACTGATACTTCAAAACCTTGTGTTTCTTTGTGTTTGGCCTTCACTTTCGAGCTTTAAAGTAGTTTTGGGTGTTTTTGTTTGGCTCTGTATTCGATATTTTTTAGGGTTTCTTTGCTTGAATCCAAGTGGTGAGTTTGTCCACTCTTCAAATTCTTCTACAAATCTGTGAAAATATTTCACATCCATGAAATAATGAATTGTTTTCTTTATCTTCGTACATGTATATTCTCAAGCTGTGACTCAAAAATCTTTGTTTTTTAAAAATAATCCAAATATGGGTATTCTTCTTTTTTCTCGAAAAGAATGGATTTGTAACTCTTTCGAAGTGGGTAATGGTAAAACTGAATTTTTTTGGAAACTTGATTATTTGAGCATTGGTTTCCATTACTATTAATTTTTAAAGCTCTATTTCTATCCTCTTATGCATTCATTTTGCATTGTTTCTAAAAATTTCTTGAAGATTTAATGGATTTTGTAACTTCTTTTCTTAAAACAAGGAGATTACATTAACTTTTAAATATTACCTTGAAAATGTTAAAAGTTGAATCAAAATTTCTATTGAAATCTTTGCCTAGAAGTATTTTAGAAAATTCTTGAAGTTCTCTGAAAATATGAAGTCCAAAAATTTGGACTTCATATTTCGGAGGTTTTCCTTTTCGAGGAAAAAAGCGCCAAAATCATAACATTGGCTTGCGAGTTCCGAAGTCAAAATCCAAAGTTCCAAAATTTCAGAACTTTGGACTTTCAAGATCGGAAGTCTCCTTTCAATTTTTTTAGTTTTTCAACTCAGAGTTCAAGTCTAAAACTATGAAGTTATGAAAATTTTGAACTTCGTACTTTCAGGTTTCAGAAGTATATGTTACCTTTTTGAGAAATTTCTTGCTGCAATCTCCGAACTCCAAAACTCTAAAAATCAAAAATTTCAGAACTTCGGAATTTTAGGTTTCGGTGTCTTCCATCACCTTTTTTGGTAAATTTTGACTTGGAGTTTTGAAGTATAAAACTCTGAAGTTCGAAATTTCAAAACTTCGTAGGACTTTCGGATTTTGGAACTCTTCCTTTATCTTTTCATAATTTTGTCTCATAAGTTAGATTGAAACTTTGAAGTTCCAAAATTTGAGAACTTTAGACTTTCGAGGTTTTGGACTTCAGGGTTCTATGGGAATTTAATTCTCACCAACCCACCCATGTGTCGACTTTTGGGCATTAATTTCTAGTTTTTGTATATAAACTTGAGTTTTATTTTCATTTTCACTTGACCTTTTCCTCGACACTCGATTTTTACCAAATGTTTTTTTCTTTCGAGGTGTCATTTTCAAGGTAGTTTTTTTGGGTTAGTTATTCTTGGTTATGATCTTTTGGGTCTTCTTCCTTGTTATTTTCTTTGGTTCTTCCTTTTTCTTATATTGGAAATAGAACCCTCATCATCCGCCATGTTTTCCTTAAGAATGTTTCTGATTTCCAACAATGTAAAATCTAATATGTGTAGGCATCCAGTCAAATTGCATGATATATTCATCGAGATCTATACAAGTATTGGATTTCTGCTTATCGGTGATTTTGTGATCCGTAAATTACCATTTTCAGAACTTCAATTTTTGGAGTTTGAGCTTCCACTTTTAGAATTTGGGGGTTTTATTTTCAAAGTTTGAGAGGTCTTCTATTTCGGGATTTGAGAGGTTTTCACTTTGGAGTTAGAATCCTTTTAGACTTTCAAATTTTGGCATTTCGGTGTTCTTATAGTATTTGTTTTGAAATTTCCAATGGCCGTTTTGGATTCGAAATCCAAACTTAATGTCAACGTCCTCATCAAAAGACAAAGAAAATATGAAATATACATTTTTAGGATATGATACTCATTCGTGTCTTTCTTCGAACTTAGGAAATATTGGATATACCGATCTTGGGCGGAGTAGATTTTCTAGAATTCTAGGAAAGGTTGAGATCTCCTAACAAGAATTCTTGGATGCAAGCTATTTATGATAGTGGGATTGCTCTCACTTTCAATTTTCTTGTGTCCATGCATTGTCCAAAAATTTTCTTGGTGGAAGCTGACCAATTTTGATGAAGATTTCATAATGGTGAGAAATGGTGAAGGCAAGGTCATAATTCTATTAGACTCGATTTCTTTGAAGATTTGTTCAAACTCCTAGATGTTGAGGAATATGCCACAATTTAACCCGAAGCTGCAATTAAAGTTTAGGGCAAGGAAACATAAATATGTACAAGGGTCATGATGAAGAGATACTTCACCAAGAGTTTCACCAAGTTACGTAAGACAATGTTTGGTCAGATTTCATCTAGGAAGTGAATGATCTCATTGTGTTGTTGAGTAGAGTTTCGGGTCTTTCTTCTGCAAAGGATTTTAAGAAATGGATATTTTTATACATTGCCACTATCAAGAAGAGTAAATAATTCATATGATGGGGGGATCATATCAGTATTTCTACTTGTTTTGATTGAGTAAAGTCTTGTCTTCCAAAAAAATTTACATGACTTCTTTCTTGGTCTATGTTAGATGTGCCATGGGGAAATTTAATGGGTTAAATACCAAAGGTGTTAGAAGTGCATCTTAGATTTTTTGATTTTTATCCTCAAATCATGATGGATGAGGGAAGCAGACATTTTCACAAAGTCAATGATGCCTTCTTTGTTGTTCTTCTTTATCATTTTGACAAAGATTTATATAATTGAAGGATTTCTGATGAGGATTTCAAGGAAGTATGAGAGTAGGGGAGCCATTTATCTTTAGTTTCCTACATTTACATACATTAGGATTCCCGGTTTCATGGGTGCTCCCAGCAAGTTGCCAAGATGCCCTACTAAAAAATGGGTTTTGTTAGAGTTGGTTCGAAAATTGTTGGATTATCACAAAATCCAGAACAAACAACATATGGTGGGAGGCCAATATTTATAAAGTGAAGAATGTGGATGCAAAAATGTCTGAAGGTCCTTTCATGATGTTTTCATCCCAAAATCAATTTTGAATACCGGGGAAAGTTCAATGAAACATGTTTATCCAATTCTCACATGCATCGGGGAAGAGGATATTTGAATTCTTTGTCGGGATGACTTCATTATCCGGCAACGAGAATACACAAGTATGAATTTGGATGAGGTTAGGCAGGTTTGGTATAGTAGAGATTCCAGAGGAGATGGAGGAGGATGAAGAAGTATTGGATCCAGTATACAAGGATAATAATGTTTCCAATCAACCATTTCCATGGATCGATTAGTATAAAGAGGAAAGTTGTAATACTTAAGGAAGCAGTGGGACCCATTTTACAAAGAACATATGATTGGTTTGATAACATGGGAATTTCACCAAAGGGTTAGATCAATCTATAAAAAAATCCCAACAAAAATGAGTCTTCCTACACCCACAAAAGGGAAAAGGTCTACCAAAAGAGCCAATATAGTTCCTAAGAATATTTCATTTGTTTTGGAAGTTCGTCTCTTTTCAAGTACCCTTCTTGAGGTTGTGTCCCCTAAATTACCAATATTAGAATTTGTCCAGGTTATTGATTCTCCAGTTATATCACAAAATCTTACACCCCCTCCTTCCTTGCCATTATCACTTCCTCTATCATTACGTTCCGATGATATACTCATTTCTTCTTTTCCATCCCCATCCATGGCCCAAGTATTTTCATCCCTTCTTGCCCACTCATAGGGAGAGATGATTGGGTCTCCATTTTCCACTTCACTCCCTCTATAACTTCCATTTCAACTTCTAGCCTCATTTTATCCACTCTTATGGATGTTCTCACGTCTACCCTATCCATCATTACCACACCCACTTCATTGCCAACTAATGTTACTAGTGCTATTATTTTATCTAGTGTTCAGTCTTTGAATCAATTGTGCCAATTTCATCGCATCTCTGCTATACCAGAATGATTGTATCACCAAACTCCAAAATAGAAGGCGAAGGTGCCTCTAGTATATGTAATAGATATGAGTGTGTTGGAACCTAATCCGAGGATACATGAAAAATGACCAAAGATCATCTCCAGTTTATCTATGAACCAATCATGACATAGAGTCATGGAATTTTCTACCACCATTGAGGGAAAGACTAAAGAAACTATCACGTCGGCGGACTATCAAATTTGTAGTTTTTCACTAGGCAAGGAAACACACGGTGCCAAACAATATGTGTAAACTAATCTTGGGAATTTCTTAGAGAATTATGATAAGGATAAATCTTCCAAGGATGAACTGAAAGTGAGCGTTGAATAGGTCACTTCTTTGCTAATAAAAGTAACACAACCTACTCAAACCATTGATCCTTCAACAATTACTACTTTGACAATTTCTTTCGCTCTAGGCGATATTTCATATGATGAGATTGAGAAGATAGGTTAGAAAGGAATATCATTGAATGGATGGATGGAACACATACTTCAAGAAGCTAATCCTTTCATTACAGAAGTAATTTAAATATATAATGATTTTTAGGCCAAAAGAACCTCTATCCATAGGATGGATGAAGTCTTTTATGAAGATAACAATAATTTGAATCTAAAATTGACCACATGGGGAGAGATTAGAGAGGAAGATATAGATCTACTTCTTCAAGAAGTAATTGATCATATTTCCAAGTTGTTTGAATTTCATAAGGCTATGGAATTTAGATCCCAAGTGCTATAAGATTTGATCAAGAAATTAGACAACAAAGTGTGTGGAAATAATGGATTATATAAATGATATCTAAGAAGAGTTTGATAATATCAATTGAAAATTCTTCAATGAGAATATTATGCTCTTCCATTAGCTCAAATAAAGTTAAATTTTAGGGATTTCATGAAGAAAGATGATGGCGTAACTAGGAATTTCAATAGTGACTCAATTGACAGGTTGGTTTCATGCCATAATTTCACAAGTCAATTGAAGAAAGTGGTGAGTAAAATAAAAAGGCTCCCGGCTAAAGTAATAAGAGAGATTGAAACAACGTATGCGGTCATTCATTACACATGTGGACGAGAAGAAGATTAAGTACAAGAAATCATCAAGCATTTCATTGACTACAAGCATAGGATGACTTTTAGGGAGAAAGAATAGGGGAGAACACTATAAAAGGAAAAGATGTTGTAGAGCCAAGCTAATCTAGGAGTCTATGAAGAAAATTTCCAAGTTACGGATCGTCCAAGTTACGGGGTTGGTAGGTCAAACCTTTGCATGACTAATTTTCTATTTCTATGGGATCCTGTTTGCTAGAACTTAATTACATTCTATTTTTAGTAATCTATTAGTTAAGGTCCAGTTGTAATGGCTCAACCTAAAAACTTATAAATAGTTAAGTGCACCAGTTTAGAATATAGATCATTGGGAAGTTACTCTTCAATCTTGGAAGAGTACTTTGAATAATTTGAATCATTTCAGTTACATTCAGAACAATATTTTTCTTTGAAAAGTATGATTTATTGTGTTAATAGTTGATCAATGTATGCTTTGTGGATGTGTAATTCCTTAGTGTAAGTGATTAACTCACCTTTATTTCAAAGTATCTTATTTCAATATGTGGGAAATTGATGTTGTTATATTGAATATCTATTGTGGAAATATTATATTCCTTTTGTTATACGGTTACATTATCATTAACTTTCATAAAGAGAAAGGAATTTTTGACATGTGCATATCTTATATTGTCCCGATTTTTGATTGTGTGTTTGAACATATTTGATCTATCATTAGGTATGCTTGGGGTATCACAAAGGAATGTATGATATTTTCTGTGGTTTATTATTTTAGATGTCCAAATAGTATAAGGTAAAATGGATGGTGATGGTTTCTTGATCCTTTACTGAGTTAACCCCTTAGGTGTGAAGATCATAAAATTATCTAGTTATAGTCTTGGTGTATCACTATATTATCATTATTTGTTATTTATAACCACGAACTTCGTGAATTGAGTATATTAGATCCATTTTAAGGTGTTTTTAGCCTTTCACATTGATCTTAAATTGGTTTCCCTAAGTTCCAAAGGAATTGGACCTTCTGCGGAGGTTCATCCTAATGCAACAAGGTCCCACTGACTTGGGGATGTACCAACGTTGCACGACATATTTTATAAATTTAACGGGTTTACGATCTTCGTGATAAAAATTATTTCTTCAAAAAAATGGAAACAAAACTATAATGGGTATTTTGTGTTCAAAACTCTGTATGCTTGGATATTGATTGCTTCTTTCACCATTATCACTATTAATTGAGCTCTTTATTGCAGGACATGTGCCATTGTTAAGAACTTAGAAGCTCTATCTCATTTTGGATGCCCTTTGTAAATATTTTCTGAAGATTTAAATGAATTTTTGGAAGATGTATATTCATGCATTCATTATTACCTTTCAATATCGTATTATAATCTTTGTGCATTTGAATATTGTTCGTCCATGAAAAGATATAAATTGTCATTTTTCCTTATTTGTAACTCTGGGCGTTGTATAGTTTGATTCAAATGATATTTATTTCTTTGATGGTTATTATGGCTCTAAGTTTTTATTCTTTCCTCCTTGAACGATATGTCTTAATTTTGAGCTCACGTAGAAATGAAAACTGGAACTTAGCTTTATCGAAATCCGTCTAGAATATTATGTGAACTAGCTTGAAAATCTTCTACTTTCAGAGTTGGGTATAATACAACTTTTCATTTCTTTCTTGCATGAACTCTTACTTTGTTATGAACTCATCCAGCTAGTCTTTGTATGAATTAAAAGCTTGCTTGCTCTGATTTTGTTTTTATTCTTCTTGTTGTGATGTCATAACTATTTCTATTTCATCTGAGTAATCTTATCTTGATTTTCTTTGTTCAAAAATGATGGTTGGATTTCATGCATTGGTTACACATCCACCATATGATGGATTATTTATATATGCTTTCATATTTATATCGTTCGATCTTATTTACTCTTAATATTCCCTCTTTTAGAAAAGAAGATGAAGCTGATAATGGTGTCATTTATCTTGTAACATGTTGTGAATTGTCTTGGAACATGGTGAAGCATTCATTTTACACTCTCCAACAATTGTAACCATGCTATAAATTTATTTCCTTAGGGTCTGTAATAGTGACTTGATCATTCAAATTTCATGTATCACATGTTTCTCATAATTTTGGAACTCATTCTTTACTTTGAGAGACATCATAATTCTTCAAGCCATGGATATTTGTATCATCGGGTTGAATATTTGATGTCCTTTCTTGCTCTTTTCTAAAACACTTTTTCTTGGTTGAAAATAAAAGATCCTTTGTAATATTTTTAAAGTTTCTCCTTACTCTGTGAAGTATGCCAATGTATTTTCACTTGATGAATCATAACTTGAAGATAGCATTCATTTATTGTTCATGGTATTTATTGTAGAATATTTCTTCTATAGCATATCATTTCATAACTAGAAGCTATAACATGATCTAGAAATATTTACATTTTTATTTGAGTCTCTGTAACTTTGTATGAAGGACATGTACTTGTAAAATTATACTTTGTGGCTTGATGAAAGATGAAAATTGTGCCTCCTTACTTAAATGTAACATGTTGCATTATCCAAAAATATGATGAATGAAAATAGTATTCTATAACATATTTGTCTTTAACATGGAATCATTATTTTTCCTACTTGATCTTGAGGACTCATGATCTGGAAGTTCATATTATTTATTCAATCTAGTCCATAGTATGCAATATGTAGCTTTATGTGAGAAATGGACATATTTTTTTCCTTCTTCAGTTGAAAGAAATAAAATTGATCTTCATCTTTCTTCTTGCATTGTACTTTCCCTTCTTGCACCTATTGATTTTGTGCTAATAAAAACCTGTACCTATTGGTATAATAGTTAATTCATGCAAATATACTTTTTATTTATTCATCTACTACTTGAACCTGCACAGTTAAGAAAAATAGTTAGAAAAATAAAAGACTTGCAACCTTTCTTGCATACTATAGTGAATTTTATTTTTCTCGTATGTTCAGATTCAGAGAATATTCCATGTACTTCTATATGATATGATTTTACATGTAGTTATTATGATTTATCTTGGGCATACTTAATTTTAGATGATTCATCTTCCTGAATTTGGTAGCACATTATTAAAGGTTAAAACCCAAAGCTCTAACAAAACTTTTTCTGTCCATAGGTACATGGTTCTTTGAGAGTTGAAGCTAAAGTGAAGATGGAATACGGTGATGATGGATACAACATGAAGATGAAGATAACATGAACCCAAGGAAATGATGGGTTCTTCCCTTTAATCTTTTGCTTTTATTTTCATGTATATGTACCTCTTTATTTTAAGTAAACATAAGTTACATCCCACGACTTGTGTGGGAAACACTAAATTTCTTTATGAATAAATGACATTAATTTTTGTAATTGAGTTGTCTATTTCTTTCTACATTCATCTTTATGGTAAATATTGATTGTATAATGAACTAAACATCTCAACACATGGTTAATATCACTTAATCATAAATAAATAATGATATTTGATGTTCTCGTAACTCAATAATGCATTCTTACGCATGCACGAAAAATAATTGTGTTTGTTGTTATGGGATGACATATCCCAGATCTTCTATGATCCCACCTTCATCAAGGCTATGCATTAGTCCTTTGGGGTTTCTATATTTAGTTTGTAAAGATGAATGTGAATCAAAACACATGTGAGGTGTTGTATTATGTAAAAACACACATAAATATCGATATGTGTTGCATTTCAAATTCTTGACTCAAAACATTAAGAAAATGTCCTTCTTTTCCTTAGTTAGGTCCATCTCAACAATCCCTTTGGTCTGAAATGAAGTTTGAATTACCCATTTTACATGACTGAAAATTTCTCAACGAGTTTCTTCCTATGAATTAGATGAAATATAAGATTCAAAAGTTATGAAATCCAGGACCTAACATCTTGCACCAATATAGTGGGAAGATGAATCGAGTTCATAATAAGCGATGAAGAGAATGATATTCCCACCTTAATAGGAAAAAACGTCCCTTTTCAGAAGGGGTATTAGTCTTAAAGAATTTATTGGAAGAATAAAGGACTAAGTAGAGGGGATGAATCGAGTCCTTACAAAAATTTAAACAACTTCAAATTTTCATATTAAATGATAAACCATTCATCCTTTCATTAATGTGTGTAAATCACCATACAACATACATACACATAACCATGAACAAGAGAGAGAACACCATAACACAAGATATAAGTTGGAAAAACTCAAGGTAAAAAAACCCCACTAAAATTATTACACACAACAAAGACTAAAGTGAATATTACACATCGCAAGAGATTTCTTTAGTGAGGCACCAACCCTACAAGGAGTACCAACCCCTAAAAACTTGTTGATATTACTCACAACAAGAGAATAGTATGAATGTGACTCATCATAATATATTTTCATAAAGAATTAATACTGAAAATATTTTGAACCAAATCTGAATTTGATCCCAAATTTCAGCTCCAAATTCCTTCAAACCCTCATTCAATGCTCTTTTATTCAACTCGCTCTCTCTAGGTCTTTCACACCTTGTCTTGGCTCTTAAAAATATTTCCAATTCTCTTTATCATTATTAAAACTATAATTAATACAATCGTAATTAAAAATATGCCCTCATTTCTTCAATTGACTCTCTGTTAGGTAACACTTTTCACCCATGCACAACTACCCCACAAATTGACTCAAAACATTAGCTTTATAGCCTTCTCTTATAAACCAATTGAGGTCAATCCTTATAGAATAATATGACAAATACATAATAATAAAATTCAAACAATATCATTACTATGGTCACATATGACCCTTATAGGTATTTCATGCGCAAAACCACTCATCTTGCACCAAAATGCCTTAAAATCCCATCACCATGATGAGAAAAATCCACTCACACAAAAACCATGTCTAGTCGGGATCCCAAATTCACCATACATGTGTAATATATTATATAATAACCATTAATGGTTTAAAATTTACTTTTACCAATCAAATAAATAATTAAATGGGTAGAATGACTCATGTACATCACCAAACTTGATTGTTTCAACACCCTTATATTAGTTTTGGGACTCAAGACCCCTCAAGATGAACTCAACCATGGAATGTGACCACTCTATGGAATTATAAAGACCTTTAAAAAACTTCCATACATGTTAGATCTCTTGAAACATCCATAGGTTCAATTCACATCTACTTGCCTCTTTTCCAAATCATGTAACCCATAAACATGTTTTACAAAACCAAATTTTTGAACCCTTTCGACCACTTCCAAGACCTCTAAAGTATTTAAATAGAAAAAAATTCACCCCTCCTCATTTTCATGGTGATCGTAAGCATAAAATCATCCATTTAATGCCTCAACCAACTTGAAATTTTAGCCTAACAATACATGTCTTGAAATTTTTCATATCCTCTTCCTTACAAACTGATCTCAAAGATACATCAAATCAAATCACCAAAACACAAGCCATATATCAAATTAAATACCTATAATCCTCTTTCCATAACATATTATAACTCTTCATAATTCCAAATAGAATACCTTTAACCAAGTTAATCTCTGTAAGCTAGCATTAAGCCTTCTTGGACTTAAGAATTAACATTGAGCCCAACACACTCCATCACTTCAAAAATCACTTCCACACTTAAAAAAATAATTAAAATACATTATACATTATTTATAAGAACTCATAAACATTCACCAAGCATCAACAACTCAAAAATAACACCTTACCTCATTAATCCACATAGCACCCTACTAGAAAAAGCATCCTCAATAGTGACCTTCAAATAGTAGCTCTTCAATTTTGCATAACATATAAAAATTTCAAGTTTTATACAACATTGGAAGTATTTCTAAACTAGGATCACAATACAACTTGAATTTACTCTTAACTCCTCACGTATCTCTTGCAATTCTAATTTTACTCTAGGATACTCCAAACTGCCCCAAAAATGAGTCTTCACAAACAGGGAACACTTTGCACTTTTTATTCTAAAAAATCACTTGAAACCTTCATGAAAATATATAAAAATAGATGGGCTAAAATATTTCCAATTTATTCTTCAATGTATTTGGAAAACATTTCCTTAAAATGGACATCTTCAAAATCAAGCATTTTCAGGTGGGACCCACATATCACCACATGATCTAATTTACCATTTTGGTAAGGTGGAATATTTCTATATCACTTATGATAAACCAATCGAAAAATATTGTATAGTAACTTTTCTCTAATTTTCTCTTAGCTAAGGTAGGGTTTTAAACCTCTTTACCCTCTTAACAATTGTTCATAAAATTGTGATAATAAAACCACCTAATTAGTTTTGTGAAAGCTTCATAACTGACCTAATAATCTATTCCAAAGAGCTCAACTATCTACAAAAATAATACAATTCACAATGAGCATCAGAAGGTCCACTTTTTATTCAAAATCACTGCTATGACTTATCTGGTTTCACCAAAATTGAGATATATTGCAATTCCTTCTTCATGTTGACTGGAATTTTCATGAAGTATCATGACAACATCCTATAACTTCTCGGACTCGCCATATTATCCAAATAGCTCTAAAAATATCCAAACATTAAGACTTACATGTGTTAATATACCTATTTTTCACTATTTTCTTTCAAGGACCGTGAAACGCCATCAGAAACTTTAAATACTAACCTTAAACTCATTAAACATATCAGGTACATTGACACCATACTTATACAATTCTTGGAAAATATTGATCATCTCCAAATCTCACACCTCTACCTCATTCTTCTTTCACCATGGCTAGGAATATGCTTGGAATGACTGATGAGCCATAAAATACCCATGTTGACCCTATGCAGACTCATGTACACCCAAGACACATCATACTAACCATGTTTGACCTCATGACATATCTATACTCACTTGGTAGAACTCATACTGTGACTCGGCTCATTAGACCATGCACCAGGACACCATGAAAAATAAAAAAACATGACACTACTAATCAACCTTCATATTTGAAACCTGACTAACACCCTATGTAGACACACACAACACCATATCACCTTTTTCCATCAATGGAGTTTACATCAATGACAACAAAAACACACAATGGCCAAAATCTCCCATTTTTCATCAATGGAAACCATCTTCAAAAACATTGATGGAAACCACGATGATGAACACATACATAACCTCTTTTTGTTGTTTCTCATGCCTCTCTCCTAATTTACCATCTATTAAAAATTCTATAATGACTACTAAACATGTAAAAATCACAACAAAATGACAAAAATAGTTGAAAAAAACTTACTTGAATCAATACATTCCCACAGGACTGAACTTGGTCTTTGTAGACTCCTTCAAGCAACATAAGTATGATCCAAGCACCTATAAACATCCACAAAAAATCTCCCGAGAGGTTATACTCTCCATATTTTCTCTATAATCATGTTTATTAGGCTCTTCTTGATCTATATCATGCTAAAAAGAAATAAATATACCTCTATAGCTAACCAAACCACATTTAGGGCTACTTTCCTAATAAACATATTCAATGTATCTCGGAAAACTTTTCCAATCAATAGAAACCCAATCAAAACATGACTCAACTACTTATGACTTCCAGGTTCATCTGATAAATCTCTAACTAGAAGTACAAAATTTGTCTCTTACCTTGTTTAAATGGCTTGAACATGGATCAAACACTTTACCTTTGTCATGAATCAATACATCAATGTTCTTCTCCTTATTTGCATATGGTCATATTTGTTTGAGTTAAAAACCACTTGAACTTTGAATAGATCCACAATACTTTATAGTTTAACTCTACTAGCCTATTTTGCAACTTCACAAATTAATTTACAACTAAACATGATACCCCTTATTTGATGAGATTTTTAGTACTTCATGGTCTGTAGATATGCATTTTATATCTCCATAAAGTTATAGTACCTAAAACATATCTAATCATTGAAGATCCCAGTTATAACATTTAATCTTTCTCTTCATTCCACTAAAACACTTGTTGGAGTATAAACCAACTTCCTCTTACTTGTAGAGCCTTCTCACACATATACCTTACAATTTTAAATTATTTTCACAATCATTGATCCAAAAACCTAGGTAATTGAATCTTCTTTACTTTTGATCTTGACAACATGCAATATAATGACATTCAAAACAAACTTAGCCTTACATACCTTCCAGATATAAGAAAATATTATTGGAGAAGTAACTAGAGCTCCCATGTCTTCATAGGTCATATAAGACATGTAAATTACCATATCTCCCCAAAAACAAACCTATAAAGCTCATATGTAGGCTTTCTAGATTACACATAAAATTATAATCAAATTTTTGTACCTTGTTAAAAAGTAGCATAATAACAACAAAACAAACCAAAAATGTAGTGAGCAGAGCAAGAGCACCCTCCGGACTCAATTAACTCCATTTACTTTATCAAACCATCTTAAATCATCATAGGAGTCCTTTAAAACTTCTTAAACATCATTCAAGAGACAAAAAATCACCTTTTAGTCTATATAATACATGACCACCCATGAGGCATGCAATTATTCTAGATATAGATTCTAGGTTCTCTTTTTCTCAACTTCACTCTTTGATTAAGTCTCTTAACCTTTGGATTATTTCAAATTCTTCCCTATGAAGTGACTCCAATAAAAGTTTTCATACATCATAAACAACCCTTAAATTCATACAACTTTTGAACACCTTGAAGAAGACACAAACACTCTAACCTCCCCCGGGAGTATACATACCTCTTGAACAAAAATTAGGTAAACACTTCTTAGTGTCAACACGAACTACTGATTGATGGCACACTCTTTTCATACAACTTTGATATACAAATACCTCAAGAAAAAAAGAAAATAATTATAACCACGATCTTTGAGGACTCATATGACAACTTAGACTAAGGGTATGTTAAGAACCAACTAATATCACTTCAAGTAATCTTTCTTCCCTTAAACTTATGGATGACATATTGGGCAAACTTTCAACATGATAAAGACCTTAGAATTGCCTTTTCAAGACCTTATAGCCTCACAAACCCATCATTCAAACTTCACATCAATTCGAGACAACGGACATATTGTTCAAAACCCAAAACTTGGACGTTTTAACTCTAAAATTTTTTTACTCAATACTACAAACACTCAAACACAAAGAACGCTTGACACGTTTCAAGGACCATTGACTTAAAAAACTGTACAAATGATGTCATGAAAATAAAATCAGGCCTATAATGATGAACTTGGATGACAACATGACACACTCAGACACCTACAAGAATCAAAGACTCAAAAACTTATGGAGATATCACTTAACATACCTTATTACACTTGAAGTGTTCCAAACACCTAGCTCCTTCAAATTCTCATGAAAAGAAGAATTGAAATGACAATTATCTTCTTGACCAATGAAAACATACTTCCTTGACATTATTTGGTCTTGATGACATAATTTTCAACCCTTGATAGCCTTTGAGTCCTCTTTCACAAACCTCAATGGATCATACTTCATCGAATGAAATTAAGACTTAGATTCAACTTTGTTGACCTCTTTGATTTTAAAAACATCTTTCTTGACTATAGGAGCATACATGAACTTCAAATCTTCATTCTTAGGACTAATTTTATCCTTTAACTCTTTATTTTCTTACCTTTTGAATTCTTGAAAACCATCATTCAATCTTGAATATTCACCTCGGTAACAAAAACTAGTAACGTCACTTTGCCCCTCTTGTTATTGCTTGCACGGATCTTAGAAAATGCATATTCGCGCCATTAATGAAAAAAAAAGGTAGATACTTTAGAAATGAATGTGAACTTTGCTTTGAGGAAGAACTCAGCGCTTATGATGACTCATAAGAAGACTATTATGAGGAGCTAACAAGTGAGGATGACATAGATGATGCAAAAAGGATAGATGAATAACAAATTAAAATTCTTGAGCAAGATATGGCTATGGATGGGTTCGAGGAAAGGAAGATTTTGGGTCATGATTAGACCCCTCTTGGAATACATACAAGAATGTATGGAATATGGAGTAGTTTGAGCTAGGGTTGGAGGACAAAAAGAGACAACTATCATAATATAAATTCTTATTGATGGCTTTGGTTGCATTTCTCTAGTGATGAATCCCTCGGTTGGGGAGAATGAGATTAAGGAATCATTTGAAGAAAAGTTTTGGAAGTGGGTAGTTGAGTGCTTCCTAAAGGGAGAGATTGAAGTTATTCTTTCCATAAAAAAACCACCTTGTCCCCGATCTCAAACCTAAATCCCTCAATATTATAGACTTACTGGAAGGGTTAGTGTGAGAGTAACTATGTCAATTTAAATTTTGAGAGTGGGGTTATTTAAGTAGCTAACAATGGTTGGAACACAATGCGCTCCAAAATAGGTAAACATAAACACTTTGTCCTAATTCTTGGTAGAATCACTAGGAGTAGGTACAAATGGTATATTGATCTCATGCTCCCTTGATTATCTTTTCTCTTCATTTTTATTTAACAACATTTATATTGTTATTTTTTTTGCATTTTGACTTGGTTTACTAATTTATCTCGTATTTGTTTATATTTTCCCCTTGTTTGTTTAGTGGTTATTTTGCTGTAATTTTTTATTTCCTCCTGTTGCTCTTACTTTATTTTTTTTTTTTTTTTTCATAGCTAGTCATTACTATATATGGTTTTGTCCTCTTGTAATCTGGGTAGGGTCCCAGTCTAAAATATTTTACCATAAATATAAATTAAAAAATAGTAATGTGTGTGTGTGTGTGCTTGTGAAATTTGAAACACAAAACATCATTCCTCTTTCTTCTTAACTCAAACATACTTAAGTTCCAAGCTGCGGTCCTCGGATATATGGTCACACTCACAACAAGAATGATATTCACCTTTGAAAATACCTCTAACTCTCTTATAATATCTCCTTTTGCAATATTTATCTCTATGACAAACAATTAAATACACATTCAATGAATAACCATACCGCATAGAATTAGGAGTCTAACGGGGTTAGACATTATCAAATCATCCTTCTTTAGTCTCCTTCTCATCAGATTTTGAACTTGGACAAAATTCACCATCATTATTTGCATAATCACCTTTGAACCCTAGACCTATTTTGTCACTAGCCACTCTTTAGATCTCGATATCCCTCCAAGAGCTTTAGATATCTTTTCTAACCTTTTATACTTCTTCCATATGTTAGATGCTTCTACTAAATAATATTCTAGGGATTTCAATCTCTCTTCATACTTGGAACAAATGACTTCTTTCTCCTTTAGGGGTTTAGACACACTTCCAACCTATAACTCCAAAAATTTAATGGCTTGAACATGATATATCTCATTATCTTTTATATGATCTTATAAGTAATCAATCGCTAACTCATCTACTTCATTAATATTTCTTAATGCAACTTCAACATCTAAAGACTTACCCATTCTTTGTGCTTCGGGATCTCCTTTAAGTCAATAAATATGCTTCACAGAACTTCGCTAATACCAATTTTCGGAAGCACAAAGGGGTGATAGGGGTAAATCATTCCCTAAAAATATTTAAACAATTTCATATTTTTATTGAATCATAAATCATTAATCTATTAATTAATGTCTACAAATCACCATACAACATATATACACATAACGGTGAAAGAGAGATAACACCATAAAAATACATAATGGGAAACCCTCAAGTGGAAGAAAACCCACTAAAATTTTTGGTGATATTACACACAAAAATAATCAAGTGAATATTGCACATGAAAAGAGATTTCTTTAGTGAGGCACAAACCCCACAAAGATACCCAACCCCTAAACATGTGTTGATATTAATCACAACAAGAGATTTCTATGAATATGAATTATCATAAGATATTTTGATGAAAAATGAACACTAAAAATATGATGATATTGTACATTATTGTGATCCAAAATTCATCTCAAAATTCCTTCAACCCCTGATTCAATGTTCTCTTCTTGACTCGCTCTCTAGGTATTTCACACCTTGTCTTGGATATAAACATTAGAAAAAATTATCTCAATAAATATTCAACCTGTAACACATATGATCATCTCTCAAAACATTCCCTCATACCTACAATTCACTCTCTCATAGGCCACACTTTTTACCCATGCACAACTAGCCCATAAATGGACTCAAAACACTAGCTTTATAGCCTTCTCTTCCTTATAACCCAAGGGAGGTAGGTCCTTAATGATTAATATAAAAAATAAATCATAATAAATTTCAAAAAACATCATTAAAATGGTTACATGTGACCCATATAGGTATTCCATGCCCAAAACCACTCATCTTGCACATAAATGCCTCAAAACCCCATCACTAGGATGAGAAAAAATCACTCACTCCCAAAAAAATGATTATTCAAGATCCCAAATTCACCGTACATGTGTAATATAACATAAAATAACAAAAAATGGTTGCACATTTACTTGGAACAATAAAATAAATCATTAAATGGGCCTACTGGCTCATATTCTTCACCAAACAATTGTTTCCAGCACCCTAATTTTACCTTTGGGCCTAAATACCCCTCAAGATGAAATCTACTATGGCATGTGACAAATATATGTAATTATCAAGACCTGTAAAACACATCTATGAATATTATAGATCTTGAAACATCCACAGGTTCAATCCACATATAGGTTCCTCTTTGTCAAATCATGTTAGGTAGAACCCTATTTTCCAAACTCGACTAGTTTGAACCTTTTCTACCACTTCCAAGACCTCCAAATTCCTTCAATAGAAACTCATTTCACTCCTATAAATTTTACTGGGTGATATAAAACATCAATTAATCCATCTCATTGCCTCAACCAACTCAAACTTTCAGCTTGAGCAAACATGTCCTGAAAATCACCATATCATCTTCCTCACAAACTTACATGAAAGGCACAACATATTTCTTGACAAAGACAAAATCCATATATCAATGGAAATACATCTGAATCATATTTTCATAACATAATATAAATCCTTGAAACTCTTTGTGGAAGGCCTTCAACTAAGACAATCTTAGCAAACAAGTTCTTAAGCATTGTAGAACTCAAGAACTAACAATGAGCCCAACACACTCCATCACCTCAAAATCACTTCCACACTTAAGAAAACCATGAAATAGCATTATACATGATTTAAAACCACTCATAAACCTTCACCAAACATTAAAAACTCAGAAACATCACCTTACCTCAATAAGTCACTTGGCACCCTTCTAGAACAAACATCATTCAATCTTGACCTTCAAAGAACAACTCATAATTTTTCATACCATATAAAAATTTCATGTTCAATACACCATTTGAAACATATTTCAGCCAGGATCACAACACAACTTGAATGGATTCCTATCTCCTCTTGTGGCTCCTATATGTTTCTCGCATTTGAAACATATTGCAATTTCTCACTCTTCACAAATGCAGAACACTTTGCAATTTTTGTTCACAACAATGACCTGAAACATTTGTGAAAATCTATAATAACATGAAGGATAAAAACCATGTCAATTTAATAGTTAATGTCTTTAGAGAACTTTTTCCTTAAATCTGGATGTCTTCATAAACAAGCACTTTCAAGTGGGTCTCACATATAAAATAATAATTTAATTTACCTTTCTTGAAATATTTAAGATTCATCTTCAATATCCAATCATCACCTTTGAAAAAAAAAAATAGACTCGTATACTCATATTCTCCAAGCTTCTCTTAGCTAGGGTTTTAAACCACTTTACCTTCTTAAATATCATTCATAAAAACATTATAATAAAACTACCTCATTGTTTTTGAAATATTTATAACTAACCTAATAATCTATTCCAAATATCACGAGGTCTCTATGAAAAGCATACAATTCACAATGAGCATCATAGGGTTCACTTTTGCTTCAAAATCACACTCTAACTTACCAAGCTTCACCAAAACCAAGATATATTACAATTCCTTCTTCATGCTCATATGAAACCTCTCATGAAGTGTCATAAAAACATCCTATCACTTCTTAGACTCACCAAATATTCAAAATAGCTCTAAAACTCTCCATCCATTAAGGCTTAGATGTGCCAACATGCATGTTTCTCTTTTTTTCTTCCTAGGGTCCATGAATCACCACCAAACCTCTAAATATTGACCTAAAACTCACCATCCACCTCGGGTAAATTGACACCATGTTGTTACCATGCTTTGTAAATACTTGATCAGCTCTAAATCTCACACCTCTACCTCATTCTTCTTGCATCAGGTCTAGGAATAGGCTTGCAATGACCTGACTCAGCCATTAAATGACCATGTTGACCTCATGCGGACTCATGTACACCAAAGACACATCATACCAACCATGTTTTATCTCATGAAAGCACTGAAATCACTTTGGAGAACTCATATTATGACTCATCTCACTAGACCATGCATTAGGACAACATGGCAACTCAAAAACATAACACCACCAATTAAAATTCATTTTTACACTTGATTAAGAGCTCATGTAGACACACACACACACACACCACACGATAACAAATTTTTCCATCAATGGAGGTTACACCAATTATATCGAAACACACAATGGCCATCAATCTCCCCCTTGTCACCGATGGAAACTATTGAAATATTTTACACTTCGCAAAATGGGAAACTCGAAACTTCGATACAATGGATAGAATTGGTGAATTGGACTTAAGCTAGGGGATATTATTTCAGTTCAATATTGTTTCTATTGAATTAATTAATGATTACATGAAATATGCAGTTATGTGTGCTATAACAAAATGTAACAAATCACATAGTCTACAATTTCATAATTATCTTAAGTAAAAGAACACACAGCCCCAAAGGATAGATGTGTTATCTTGATGAAGAAATTAAAGTGTAGAATAGATGAATTTTTAAGATTTGGAACAACAATCATAGTTGCAGAGTTGCAAGAGTCTCCGAGTTCATTGCTAAAAATTACTGATTTTTTTAAAATTTATTACCTTTATGATTAATACATTCAATTATGCTATTGAGTTGTTTAAATCATTATACTATCCATGTGAAAAAGTAGAAAGAAATACACAACTCAGTTTCAGAATTCAATGTTTTATTCATAAGGAATTTTAAATGTTCCCACACAAGTCATGGGATGTAACTCAAAAGTAAATTATAACTATTGAAGAGTAAATTACAACTACTGAAGTAAGAGGTACATATGCATGAAAAAGAAAATAGAGGAGTATGAAAGAACCCATCATTGCCTTGGGTTTCTTTCATTTCATTTTATGCATCTCCATATCAACTTTGTTCTATCTTCATACTCGCTCCTTAGCAAAGAAAAGGCTTTGTACATGAAAATAGAAAAGGGAAAAACTATCAGCTTTTGAGCTCAAGATTGATTCATATTCCTATACTGTCCAAATTCATATAGGTGGATCTCTTAACATTAGGAGGTATAAATTACATGAATGAAAAAGGCACAACTGATAAAAGCACTATTCAACGCAGTAGCATACATGACTCATTCACTCGTAAAGAAGAAATAGAAAAACTATGGAATAAAAGAGATGCCAAAAGCCTAATGTTTTTTAACCAGTTTATCTAAATGTGTAGATACATGAGAGAAGACAAAAATAATACATTCTATAACTTAAATCAGAAAATCACATTTATCTCGGTTCAAGCTAAAGGATGAAGTTAACCAAAATGAGACAAGATTACAAGTTGAAATAGAATGGAAAATGGAATCTGAGAAAATTTTGACAGGGCTTCACCATGTAAAATGGACATTTTACATTTTTCCATCATGAAAAGTTGTGACAAAAGATAAACTACATCTTGATCAAATAGTAATCGAATAAAGAGAAATATTACATAAATTCAACCCAGATCAAAAAAAGAATAATGTAGCATTTTCATATTTATAAGAACAAAAAGGATAGCTACAATCTGTTTTGGTTTACAAAGATTATTAAGTAATGCTACACAAGAGTTCTTGAATAAACTTAGATATCTGCTTTGGATGTGAATAACACAAATACAAAATTCAAATAAAATATCTTGATTCAAAGTCTTTGAGGCATGATTGAAAACAGAAATATCTTAATACTGATTACTTTATAGAGGAAAGAGTTTTATTAACAAAGTCACAGGTAAAAATCAAGATAGCCAAGTAAGGTTATGAGAAGATCAAGTAAATTCAAAACTACAAAGTTTTAAGGTGCAAGGAAAATAAGACATCAGGTAAAATCATTCAAGGTTATAGATCGAAGCGAAGTTTCATTCATGACAGTTCACATTTATCAAGATATGGAAATTATAGTTCAAGAATGCAAAGTAAGTATACATGCCCCACATCAAATTTTGAGAGAGATCAAGATGCCATATCACTTCTATAGAATACAATTGAAAGTACATTTTCAGGTCAAAAGAGATTTACAAAGTGCAAAGAACAAAAATATAGCTAAATAAAGTTTTTAAGCAGTGAAGATGCAATTTTCCAGATTCTTGATAGTTTCATTCATGATCAAGTGCAAATGAATAGATAAAGGTGATAAATGAGATATATAGTTGTATTTCGATTATACATATTCTCAAGAGACCAGAAAAGGCCTTAAAATTCAATAATTCGGAAGGAACAAGTTTATTCAAAAGTAAGAAAATACCAAAGTACATGTATGGAAACTATTATCGTAAAGTACATGTTTTCAAAGATTGTTTCATTTTGAAAATCAAAGTAGAATTCAATAAAGTACAACTCCATCAAGGTGGATTTTTCAGGAAAATATCTAGATTAGTAAAAAAGTCTCAAGTTTCATTTTATCTCTTGAAACATTACAGGTTACTCAAGAGATTTAGAAAAATACTCTCTACAAGGGAATTCATCGAGAGAAGGAAGCATTCAAATGACCTTTTCTAAGTAGTGAGAGAGAAATTTCTAACAAAAATCTATACCACGAGAGGACACCATGTATTCTCGGCCAAAGTTTCTCGAAAGAGTAAAAATCAATAATTTTACAGGCAAACAAATGTACAAGGAATGAAAGTGAATGGATATGTTTTCATGTGAGAAACAATTTCTAAGCACTCGAAATAGTGATAATGTCCACTCAAGAGGTAGATTACCAGAGATTCAGGATATGATGCAATATCAACCACATGTCGCAAGAATACCACGGCGTATGTAAGTAAGTAAAAGTTCAAGTTATTGAAATATAAAGGAAAACAATTTTTCAAACAACAAATTCTCATTCCTTTAAATCACAAGACACCTTTGTAATACACAAAAGAAAATATGAGGTAAAAGAACTTTTGAGCACATAATAAAATGAAGAGATGAACTACAAATCGGGTTCAAAGCGTGCATGAAATAGTTCAAGATGAAAATACTTTTCGAATAAATTAGCAAGATATTGTTTGAGTTCTAAATCAATACATTCAAAGGGATCATTAAATATTTTAGAAGATACACCAAAGCATTATAATCTACAAACCACGAAGGTGAGAAACCTATGAATGCATAGGTATGCCAACCTATCTCGGGTATCCAGATTTAAAAAAATTTCCACGTACTAACTTTAAAATAAATGAAACACAGATTCAGAGGAAAAACAAGTCAATTCAAGAAAACACCTAGAACATGGCCTCAACATTCAGATTCTGTAAAGAGAGCAGAAATAACATAGGATGCCCAGAACTCAAAATGGAAGCCAGTTAGATCTAGAAGGCACAACAGGGGTGATAATGCAACAACAACAGTTCACATAGTAGCTCAAAATCTAGTAAGATAGCCAATGGAGAAACCCACAAAGAGATTAGGAAGTCAACATTAACTATGCCAAAAAGAGCAAAAGGGAGATCCACTTACCCAAAGAAATGATGGTCATATGACCTCACGAGAGACAAAATCAAGCATAATCTTCAAGTAGAAGGTTTCCAAAGTTATAAAATGGTAGTTGTTTTCTCAGCCCTAACATGGAGGATTTCAAAAGAATAAGATCTTAGAAACAATCGCAAAAAATGTAGAGAATCCCACATCGAATTGGTACATCACCGAAGAAATGACACATTCATACCTCCAAAACCATTGAAGTGGTGATGTTCTTTAAAGAGACCAGAGGTTCAATGCACGAGAGAGGATAAAATTTGAAATGCATCGATTAGAAGAAGGAAAAAGTAGAAAAAGAAATCTTGGAAGAGCCCCATCAATGCTGTCCACGAAACTATCATACAGAGCTTCGTAACGAGATAATATACCTCATGGTGGAAGGTAGAGATACGAGAATGCAAAGATCTTCAAGGTGAATCAATGGCATTCTAAAACAAAATTCCGTGGTTTCACCCATGAAATGAGAAATGTAAAGTAAATTGTGTTTTAGGGTTGGATTGTTTTAACAACCCCAACTCGACCTCATGTAAATCTAACTCAACCCAAGTTAAAGGATCAAAGGTTGAGAATCAATCGATCACGAAGATCAAAGGCCAAGAAACAATCCCAACAATCAATGCAAACCCTAACCACAACCAAGTTTAACCTCGAAACAAGAAACATCAACAAAGATGAGGGGTTAGTCATCATCGAAAGGAGTTCACTCTCAATTATTTTAATATCACTTCAATTGACCTTATAAGGTCTATGTTCAAATGAATATTCCAATATGCCAACCAAATCATATGTCTGCAATGATCTTACAAAAGGTGGTCAAATATTCCAATATGCCAATCAAACCAAATGAGTCCCATGATTATAGTGACATGAATATAGTATAAGAAAAAATAATCAATGTGGTCACCTTTTCAAAAATGACGGCACCAAAAGGTGAGTTAATATACACACTTATCCCGGAGTTATTGGAATCACACTACCTTAAACAAATAAAACTACCTCAACTTCCTTGAATGATAAAATCAAGTATAGGTGGCATAGCCAATGGAAGGAAAGTTCCTTTACATCATGAGCCATGTGGTCCCCACTTTCTTAAAGGGTATGTTTAAAGGTTTAATCTTACATATTATCATAAGAGACAAGGAAAATTATGCATGGAGATGTCAACATCAGAGCCTGTAGGTGGTCCCCACACTTTGGGTGAATTTTGTAAAGTGTTAAGTCAAAAAAATTATCTTTCTATCACACAGGAACATATTATTTTTCATGTGAATCCAAGGGGGAAAGTGGATAAAAACTTCATATGTCACATCAAGCACTAGAAGACAAAGATTATATGCATTGGAGAAGACTTTCTCATCAAGCAAAGTGTATTATTAGCAGAATTATTCACCCAAATTTATTAAAAATAGAATAATCAACTTGTAGTTTGACTAAGTTGTATTTTTGTAACCAAGGCTATTAATGCCTCATTGTATTAGCATGCTTACATTTATTCCTTTATTTATTCATGATAAAGGATAAAAATAGGATGCATCGTGAGTACAATTTTTAGTCTATTTTTAGGATGGGTGGGATGAATAGTTTTTCTATATATTGTGTGCATTGGCAAAGCACAGAGGAGGAATTTTTAGACATAGGAGTGTTGAAGTAGTTTTTTCCTGTTTTTCCCTCTGAATGAGAAGTATATTCTACCTTTCCAATTATTTGCAGTCTTGTGTATGTTTTATTAATCCTTGTGAATGTTGAATTCCCTGATTAATCATCTTACCCTATTGCAAATTCAGTAATTTTTGCATGATATTAATGTGCATGTGTAACTTAACAGTATTGTTGTGATACTTTCCCTCAATACATCAAAGTTTTTCCCTAATATTCTGCAGAAAGCTATTGGCTTATGCATCTAGAATTCATTCTCATATCAATTGTGCATGTGCTCAGTCAAAGACCTCACATAAATTTGGTGTATCACCTCAATTTTGAATCCATTTACAATAATATTTTACCCTCAAACCCCAAAAAATTAGTTTAGGATACATCAATAAGGAACCGGACTTGATACCAGAGACTCAACTCAAAATAGGTATACATACAAACCTGAGGTGTTTCCATTGTATCTACGAAAGAGAGAGCTTAATTTTGCAAGCTTAGAACACCTACAAACATCTCTCTACAGGGTACACTTTCGAGAGATAACAATTTTTGGCACACCCGGTGGGACCACGAATCAAATTTGTGATCTTATTACATTAATTTACAATGAGAATCATAGTAAGCAAAGGTTACTTTTGGATCAGCAAGCTGCAGCAAGTTTTTATTATTGGTAAATAGTTTTGAAGGGACTATACCCTATTACAAAAAGGGCTCAACAACCAAATAGAGCTATAAAGGGACAAAAAAGAGGATCAGAATCCAGATAAAACACTATGTCCAATAGTAACCAAAAGATAGTTACAAGTAAAAAACAAAACAAAATAGAAACTACAACAATACAACAAAAAAGCAACATAGAAGAAACAAAAAGACCAAATAAAGTAGCGACTAGAACAATACCCTCTAGCCGAAGGGAGATTACTTCTTGGAAGCTCTGTCAATCCTGGATTGGATTGTTTGCAATGAAGTGAACAATGCAAAAGTGGTGATGTGCATGGGGTTAGTTGCATTTAGCTTCGATATGGTCTGGCTTCTCTCTTTTTCAGTCCCTGAAATAGTGTCAGAGATCCCGCTAAACATGGTAATGCTACAAATATGCTGCTCTAAGAAGTCACTAATGGCATTGAAGATAGCCATAATATTATCATTCCTGTCTTTAGCTCTCCCCAATAAATTTTCCAAAAGGTTCAATTTCTTGTAAATGTCAGCAATCTAATCCTTCCCATTGTCAGTATTAACATCAATTTTTCTTTTTCCTTTCTACTTGTCCATGTGCTGTAGGTCCTTCTTTAACTACTTCATCTCTTTCTCCAGAGATTCCAACCTATGAGGTATGTTATTCCCCTCCTGATGCAAGGACGTATCCAAGCCAACTTTACTAATATGCAGTAAATTATGTGCAACTTCCAGCTCCTTGGTGCTTCTAAGAACCTAGGCAGAGTGAGGGATGTCGGTTTAGGAATTTTTGGGTTCTTAGTCTTAGGTTTGGAAGAGGTGTCTAGAATGGGAGTGGGAGCAGTGGAGGTAGTGATGTGTGGATCACTGGGAGAGGATGGGAAGCTGGGGAATTTGGATACATAGAGCTTATGAAGTAGGAAGATGAGGCCCTAGTGGAGAGGGATAGCACGAGAGTGCTTCTGGAAGTCCAAAATGGAGTGCTGAAGGGAATTTAGCAGGTAATGTGGGAAGCAGACATAAATTTCCTTCTAAAGTGATTAAGAAAGACCAGGTGCTTGACAAGGACAATTTTGTAGCGCCCTTCCAGAGAAATGTACCTAACCATCATTTTTGTAACTTCATCAAATGGCTTGGGGATAGAGCTTACCCTAACACCCACAGAAACAAATTTGAGCTCCTCTCCCTCTTTAGAGAATTTCTTAGCCTTGGTGGCCCTGTCAATCCTTTTGTTGAAAAAATGATATCCCTCTAACTTAAGGCATGTTGCCTCAAAGCAATCAAATATTCATTAATAGTAACATGGTGACCACCATACTCCACCAAATTGTCCTTCTAGTCCATTGCGAAATGAACCAAAATATTTTGGTCGTGCCCCTGAATGTGTTCTATAAAATTGGAAATGTCCCCTTTTGTAGGAGGTTCCATAGCTCCTCATTGTTCTTCCAAGCTAGATCATTGCACAAGAGTTGGCACGGGGCACCTCCCATCTCCTTCTCCCTGCTATTCCTACAATTTTTCTACTCAAAACCCTTGTTTGAATCTTTATCTTCCTTATGTTTGTCCTAGTTTTTAAGAACCCAACCACCTATTCGAGGATCATGGGCGTTAATATGGCTGTAGTTAGGATGATAATTCTCACATGTGTGATCTTTCACACCCGCTAAAGCCCACGCCATTCCATTATTATTCCTACTCCATGCTTGATTGCCCATATTTATCCGCATTAATGCTATTATGTACCTCCTTAGGGATGTAATTTTCATTATCCCAAATGGTTAGATTATTATTGATGCCAAAATTGGCCAAGGTATCCGCAACCTTATTCCCCTCCCTATAAGTATGCCTAATGATGATATTCTTGAAATTTTGACAAATACTTATGGATTCCATAATAAAGTCCTTGATAGTCCAGCTAGGAGGAGAAATTTGATTGAGGTGATTGATGATGTTTAGTGAATCTCCTTCCAAAATTATGTTTTGTATGTTATAATCTTTGGAAACCCTTAGCCCCATAGAGCAACTAGGGATTCTGCATAATGATTTGTTTGAATCCCCATTTTTCTAGCATAAGTAGCAACTAAACAACCTTTATGATCATGAATTACACCTCCCCCAACAGCAATTCTAGGATTACCCTTGGAGGCACCATCAAAGTTTAGTTTATGCCAGTTAATCTCAGGAGGGATCCAATGAATCGAGACCTATCAATGTTTGAAGTATTCCTAATTTGTAAATTTGCAGCTCCTATCTTCCAGTTGGAAAGAATATATTCTTCATTCTCAAGATATTTCTTATTCTTGGGAGGTTTGAATCTCTCAATATTTTCTTTAATAACATGACCAATCTTAACAAAGCTAAGCTTGCAATGTTGTTTATTGTTTCTAAAAATGATGTCATTTCTATCTTTCCAAATCCTCCAGATAATATGGGGCATGACCAGTTTCCAAAGTCTTCTCACAACACAAGTCCAAAACTAGATGAAATCCTTTGGCACAGTCCAGAAAACATTGAACTTAGAAAAGGCATAGCTCCAGATCATTGAAGCATACTCACAGTGGACAAAAAGGTGCTTAATATCCTCAGACTCTTTTTTGCAAAGGTGACATCTATTAGGCATTATGAATCCTTTCTTCATCAAGTTGTCATTAGTAAGAATTCTACCTCTGAGAACAAGCCAAAAGAAAAAATTAATTTTAGGGGTTAGTTCAGTCATCCAAATCTTGCTCCAATTAAACTCACTCTGGATATTCTCAAAGTAAGAATTATAACCAGATTTAACTGTATAATCACCATCTCTAGAATTGTACCAGACAATTTCATCCTTGACTTCCAATTGATTCAAGGGAATGAGGTCCAGTTGTTCCTAAAGAGAGGATAACATGGAGTTCAGTTCAATTCTATCCACTAAGAGTTGTTTCCATCTCTTCTTGTTTCCATCAATTTCCATGTAATCAATGACCTTAGTACCATATTTATGTTCAAGACTATCCTTGGCTGCACCAAATATGTCATTGAGGCTGAAATTAGACCAATTATCCCCCAAAAATTGATGTCTCTGCCATTTCCCACTTTCCATCTACAACCTTGCTTGATGAAATTCCTGACTAGAATCAAGTTATTCCAGAAAATGGAACCTTGGGGAAGTTGTTCATCATGAAGGAAAGAGAAAGTTGTTTGTTGTTCAAGATATTTGGCCTTAATAAGATCAATCCATGGTTGTTCCTCCGAGAGCATTCTCTAACCCATTTTTGCAATTAAGGCCATATTCATTTTTTACATATATTTTATTCCCAGTCCCCCAATCCTTTTAGGAGTGCACACTTGATCCCAAGAAACTAGGTGATATTTGAATTTTCCTCCATTCCCTACCATAAAAAGTGTTTCTGGATCCTTTCAATTTTTTCTCTAAAGGCAGAAGGAATGTTATAGAGAGACATAATGTAGATAGGCAGATTTTAAAGAGTGCTTTTGATAAGCAGACATTTACCAAAGACTGGAAATAATGGCCCCTTTCCATCCAGCCATTTTCTTTTGGAATCTTTCTAGTAGATCATTCCAAACTTTGATTGAGACTTTTTTAGTACCAAGGGGGAGCCCCAAATAAGTAGTGGGAAGTGAATTGATTTTACACCCCAATATTTTAGCAATTCTATGTTGCCTTTCCATAGGAGTGTTGAAAAAGAAAATTGAACTTTTATCAAAGTTGATCTCTTGCCTAGAAGCAGCCTCATAAAATTTTAGAATGGACTTGATCGCCTTAGCTTCTAGGATAGATGCCACTAAAAGCAGGATAGTATCATCCACAAATTGTTGATGAGAAGCCATTTGATTTGTAGAGGTAGGTTTAGTGCCTTTAAGAAGACCATCTTTAACTACTTTGGTAATTATTCTGTTGAGGCTATCTGCCATAATAATGAAGAGCAAAGGGGATATAGGATCCCCTTGTCTTAAACCCCTACTGCTGGTAAAGTACCCCACCGGTTCACCATTAACCACCACAGAGAATCTAGTAGTAGAAATGCAAGCCTTGATAATTCTTCTAAATTTTTTGAGAAAACCAAATTTGGTCGAACCTTGTCAAGAAAAGACCAGGAGACTTTATCAAAGGCTTTATTCATGTCAAGTTTAAGGACCATGCTTTCTTTTTTATTATTATCCATAGAATGTATAATCTCATGCACCATGATCACACCATCTTGAATTATCCTTCCTCTGATGAACCCACTCTGTTGTTTTGAGATTAAATCATTCAAAATGAACTGAAGTCTGGTGGCAATAATCTTAGTAAAAATTCTATAGACAACATTAACCAAGCTAATGGGTCGAAAATATTTGAAATCTTTAGCATCCATTTTTTTGGAGCCAGCACAATGTGAGTATTATTTATCTCTTTTAGTAAATCACCAGTTCTAAAGAATTCATTTACAGCCCTAAGGAGATCATCCGAACAAATTTCCCAAAATTTTTGAAAAAAATTGACAGAGAAGCCATCAGGTCCCGAGCCTTATCTCCTTCAAGAGTAAAAACAGCTTTTTGAAGCTCCTCCAAAGTGAAAACTTTAGTAATGTCTTTAAATCTTTGCTCCTCAATTTTGTCTTGTGGAATAGCCTCTAACAGAAAAGAGTCAGCCACATCATTAGTAGCACTCTTCTCATTGAGAAATTTTTCATAGAATCTAAGAGCTTCATCCTTGATGATCTGCAGATCTTTTATGATGATGTCATTTCCTTTAGAAACTTCCGCAATCCTATTACAGGCTCTATGCTTCAAAGTGGTCATATGGAAGAACTTTGTATTTCGTCACCCTCTTTCAGCCATATTTCCCTAGATTTAAGTCTCCATAAGGATTCTTCCCTGCTACAAACCATGTGTAACTCTGAAAGGATATTTTTTTCCACTAAATGGTCCTCCAAAGACCTCCCCTGTGAATTTATTTTGATTTCCAAATCTTGGAGTTTCTGTTTTAATTCCTTTTTTCTCACAAAAACATTCCCAAAGATTTCTTTATTCCAAATTTTAACCTATTTTTGACATTTTAAAGCTTTTGAATAAGCCTAAATTGAGTAGTTCCCTCACCAACCCAATTCCACCATTCCTTAATCTTATCAAAGATGTCATCATGTTCCATCCACATATTTTCGAATTTGAAGGAGCTCCTAGTGGGCTTAGCCCAATTGACAAAATTTAAAGCTATCGGATTGTGATCAGATCCGATTCTGGGCAGAGAGGTGAGATGAAAGTCTTGGTGTAGAATCCAACTAGCAGAGATAAGAGATCTATCCATTCTGACTTGAATCATATCCCTACCCAACCTTCTATTTTTCTAGGTATACTGATTTCCATGAAGATCCACATCCATGAGATTTAAATCAGAGGGACCATCTAGCCCAATCGGAGATCCAAGAGATTTAGCAACATTTAATAAAATCTCATCATCCCAAAATTGCAGGGGTAGTCTTAGGAGCCTACACCAGACTGGAATGGTGTGTATATTCTCAGTATTAGGATCAAACCCAGGATACCACCATTTCAGAAAAAGACCCATATTTCCCAACCACCAAGGGCCTCCCAGAAGCACCGATTCCAAATCATCCTACTGATTAAATTTGGCAGAAAAAATCCCCTTGACATAGTGGTGATGCTCAGATCCCCTTTACTATATAAAAGCTTTAAATATTTATTTGGCGTTTTTGTAAAGCTGATTTCGCACCAATTTCGCAGCATGTTCTGTTCCTAAAGTGACTACAAGATCATCAAGAAAAGGAATTCCTTGTAATTTTATTTCTTACCTTTGAAATCTGTAAGAAGGAGAAGATTTGGTAATACTTTACCTTTTAATAGACCTAGTTTTAACAACCCTCCTCCTAATATTACTTCACCACGTATTAATTTCTTTATTCGATCCTAGTTTTTCAAATGGCTATTCAACCACCTAGGAATTTTTGACTTTTACTAATGGTAGCCCATTAGTAATCCCATTTTACCATGATATCCCTAATGCTGCCATGAAAAGCTTTCCTACATTCATTGGTGAAAATCAGGTTACACCAATAGATCATATCAAATATGTTGCAGCCCTATGTGCGTTCATAACATAACCCATGAAGATGTGGCCTTAAGACTTTTAACTACATCCTTTAAAGGGAAAGCCTTGCAATGGTATAGAAATTTAGAGATAGGAAGTATAAGAACTTGGGATGTGTTATGTGGTAAATTGCTTTAACAATTTCAATATAATTTAGATAATTAATCTCTTATAGAAAAATTGTCTATGATTAAAAGAGTCCCTCATGAATTTATGGCTAGTTTCAATATATGTTTTTCTAGAACATGGGAAAGCATTCCAAGTAAGCGCCAATCCTCAAGCTGATCATGCTTTTCTTTATTATCTTAGATCCTTAAAAATGATATTTCAACTATGATTCAGCCTCATGGGAGGAGAGACTCTCCCAAAATCCCATGATATCGCTTATCCGATCTGAAAATAGCCTTATTCAAGCCAACAAATTAGCACCAAGGCCTTCAATGCCTTTCTTAGCAGATTTGACACCTATCCCACAACCTATCACAATTATTGAACTTGTTATTACAGCCCCATCACATGATGTGTTAAAAGCTTTACAAACTATGGGAAACAAGATGAATTTGATTGAAAATAGACTTGCATTACCTAGAATACCATATCAAGCTCCTTATTAGCAAAACCATAAAAATAGAAAGCCTTATCAGCAGAATCAAAATCATAGGCAACCTTATCCACAAAGGTAGTTTGACCCAAAGGATTCTAGTTCATCTAATGCTTTAGTACCAGTTAATATGGCTATTGAAGAATGGTGTCAACCTTGTAATCAACCTCATTCAGTGCAAGTTGCCCAAATGCTTTCTTGAATATAAATCTTATTGCACAACCTCAACCTGAGACATTGTTCATGCCTCAAATGGAGGGTGGGAAGCAAGAAACGTATGTTCAGAAAGCACCTGAATAGAACTTAGTCAGTTTTAGTGAGGATGATTTCATTACAGTTACTACTAGGGCTCAAGAAAAGGCCCAAGAAAGTCAAAAACAACAAAATAGGCATGTTCTTCCCACAATCACTGATAAAACAACAACTACAGGCCAAAAATCAGCTAACACTTATGTTGTTCCACGTAAAGGTAGGTGTTTTAGCTAGTAAAGAACGACAAAAAGAGCTACAACATAATCTAAGAAGATTATTTATATCTCAAATATCAAAAGCAATTAAGTCAATCATATTTTGCTAAAGCCTATGCTAAAATAGAGAGCCTATTTCTAAAACTATTGCTTCCTTTAACATTGTTGATGTAATGAAAAAGCATAATATTAATATCTCAATGTGGGATGCTCTAATTATTCCAGACAACAAGATTTACTTTCTCATGAACTAGCTAAGCATGCAGATTTCTTCTAAAACAACAAAAAAGGAAGTCCGAAAAGTAGATATGGTCCTTGGAACAAGGGAACAAGACCACATCAAAGAATTAAAATGGATGGTTCATAAAGTCTTAAATGCTCATGACATCAAGAAGCCACCACCATTTTATCTATAATTGATTATTGGAGAACATCTTGTTCATAATCGTATGGTAGACATCGCTGCAAGTAGCACGCTTATGCCAAAAGAAATTGTAAAAAAATTTGGGTTTGCATTATGATCCTACGTAAAAGAGTGTGCTACATATTGATGGGAGTGTAACGAATATAGTTGGTGTCATTAGAAATCAAGGTAACACTACATGCTTGTCTCGAACATTTCTATATTGCAAGATATTATCTGTTGTGGATTTACCTCCTTACTTTTCTATATTCTTATCGAGAGATTTCATAGCAAAAATAGGAGGTTACTTCTCTTTAGATTCATCCTTCTTGTTCTTCACTACACGTTATGGAACAAAATTTACTATCAATTCTGAACCATTGGCCAAATTACACATCAAGCCTCATGATTCTAATGCATTAGCTAATTATTTAGCCTTAGACCAGTATGATTTCGATAATACATCTCATGTTTTAGCACTAGATGGTGTTTCTAATCTGTTTATGGATTAAAAGACACATGAAGAATATGCTCATGATCCTTTCAAAGAATTTTAAGAACACTTGTTTTGTGTGTACTGCCTTCATGAGGAAAACACACCAATTCCCTTGTTGTCCAAAACAAAAAATGTAGTAGAAGGGATTTGGAAGCTTCATTTTGATGGAACTAAGAACAAGAAAGGACAAAGAGCAAGTTTGATGCTCGCTTCCCCACAAACGAGAGGTATTTCTCATCTTTGAGTCTCCAATTTTTGCACTTTTAATGTAGCTAAATATGAAGTGTTAATTCATGGCTTACTTTGGGCCAAAAGAGAGGTATTAGCATGTTATAGATTTTTGGTGATTCTCGACTTAGTTATCAATCAAGTAAGAAATTTCAATATTTGTAAGAATCCATTAATGAAGTCTTATAGACACGAGTTTCAAAATTAATGGAATATTTCAATGCTATTAATATCCAGTCCATTCCTAGAACATAGAACAAACATGCAGATAGACTTGCAACAATTGGTGCTAGTTTTGAAGTACTGGAAAAATTTAAAAATAATGAGATTCAACCTCACATAAAGCTGATTGTCAAGCCTTCTATACCCGATAATGATTTGAATTGGCAGGTTTTTGAAAATGATGAACAAATTTGTAGGTTTTTACAACAAGAAGCTGAATTTTCTACAGTAAATCAAGATAAATTGCAACACTTATATGGTGACCAGATTGTTCAATTAAAGACAAATAAACTACCTTAAGGTTTGGTCACATTAGAAGACATCTTTAGCAATGATGATCAGTTAAGGAAGGAAAAAACTAAGATGTCAACACATGCGAAAATTATGAAGAGATCTTAGTTGATGATGGGAAAAATTTATTTCTCGGAAAGGTATGCTCTTCAGTTGAGAAAATTTATTTTATCAATCTTTGTAAGGAATTTAAGGATGTTTTTGCTTGGAAATACCAAGATCTGAAAGGTTTTGATCCAAGTTTGGCATAACATACTATTGAATTACAACCAAATTCCAAGCCAATTAGGCAAAAATAGAGGCCTGTAAATCCCAAGATAGAGCCTTTAATGAGAAAAGAGTTATCTAAGTTGATCGAATCAGGTATTATCTTTCCAGTTAAGCATTCAAGTTGGGTAGCCAATCTTGTTCTTGTTCGGAAAAAGAATGGAGAAATCAGATTATGTGTAGATTTCAAAGATCTTAATAAAGCTTCACTAAAAGATCATTACCCACTGCCCAATATGGATCAAATTTTAAGAACAGCAGTTTCTAGTTTTGACAGACTATCTCCTCCGGACGGTTATAGTGAATACAATCGATTCTAGTCCGAGAATAAGATAGGTACAAAATGATTTTACCACCAAGTGGGGTACTTGTTATCTCTCGAAAGTGCACCCTGTAGAGAGATGGTCACAGTTTTCTAGTCTTGAAAAATTGATCTCTCTCTTTTGTAGATACAATGGAAACACCTCAGGTCTATGGGTATACCTATTTTGAGGTGAGTCTCGAGATTAAAAGGTCGGTTCCTTATTGATGTATCCTAAATTGATTTTCTGGGATTAAGGGTAAAAGATGGCTGTGAAATAACTAGATTGGGGTGATACACCAAATTTATATGAGGGCTTTGACTGAGTATATGCACGATTGCTATGAGAAGGATTCTTGATGCACGAGCCAATAGTTTTCTATAGAATGTTTAAGGGCAAACACTTGGTTGTACTAAGGGAAAATCACAATAGTACTGATAAGTTAACATGCACATTAAAATTTAGCAGAAAATACTGAATTTTGTAGTAGGGTAAGATGATTTTTCCCGCTCCGATAAGAGTAAAATTTTCAAAATTTTGAGTCAAGAGTTCTTCTCTCAAGTGCCTAAGTTGTGAAGTTGAAAATCTGTGTTTTGGGTCTTTTGTGTGATTTTCGGGCCTGTCGAACTTTTTGTCCCATCTGTCCCAAGTACTAAAGTGCATTCTGTTCCCCGATCGGCCGAAATCCCCGAAGCTGTCCCATTTTTGGGCTCGTCGGAAAATTTTGTCCCAAGTGTCCCAAAACTTATTTTGCGTGTTGTTCCATTTTCGGCCGAATCATCCTTCCCGCGTACTTCGCACTTTCCTGTCCCAAATGTCCCAAAGTTAAAAAGTGCGAGCTTTCCCATTTTCGGCCGATTTGCCCGAACCGCGTCCTTCGGAACTTTTTGTCCCAACTGCCCCATTTAAAAAAGTGCAAGCTTTCCTAATTTCGCCGAGCCGCCAAGTCGCAGATTTGAACTTTTGTCCCGAATGTCCAAGTCCAAATGGGCCCATTGCTCCAATTTCGCCGAAACACCCGAATCGCGTACTTCGCACATTTTCGTCCCATTTGTCCCAAATGCATTTGTGCGTCCTCTCCCTGTTTCGCCCGAACCGGCCGAGCCGCGTGTTTCGCGCATTCACGTCTCACCTGTCCCAAGCGTACCTAGTGTCATTCACACTTAGTTTTTCCCGCTCGCTCCAAGTATGATATTTTTCAAATTGGTGGTTGTGTATTCAATGCGCATTAAAGTCATTTCTCTCTCCAAACGGCTATATAACGAGCATTCCCCTTTGCATTTTCGCATTGCTTCCATGCTATCTTTGCTCGAAACCTCGCCATTCAAAACCTCGCGCGATTCCCCTCCATTTGCAAATTCCTTCCAGAGTCTGGGTCGCAGCTCCGAATCTATCAATATGAAGATCAAGTTTCAGGGACAGGAGCAAATTTCTCCACTTGAGTCTGCCGTTAGCAATATCGGAGACAGTGAAGCTCGTCATCTCGACTTCGGTGATTTTTGGTCAAGAATGACAGATGCAAACCCTACGCCAATGGCACATGATGATTAACGATAGCGGTTTAGCTTTCACGAGGATTCCCTATCTCAAGGTAAAGCAGTGCCGACATCAGACTTTCATGCGGAGCTCATTTCGACCCGCTACGAGCGAATTGACAAACGTACACGGGAGCTCTCATCGCAAGCCTAGACGCGCCGCCATGGAGCTGCTCGAGGATTCGGAGATGGACAATGCTATAGTCGTCTCTCGGGATCAAGCATGTGCCATGTTCGACCAAGACAAAGTTGATAAATATAAAGCTCGAGTGGCGAAGTCTTGGTGAAGAACCCTAAGAAAGGTCCTTCGTCGACCAAAACCCTTTTCCGGTAGATTTCAATGAAGAACTCGCTGACTTCATAATCGCTGCGCTCGGGTTATGGGTTTGCCCTCCACCAATGAATTTCATTTCTGGATGTGCCCGCTCATCAGCATGGTGTGCGAGGGAACACAAAGTATCAACTGGGCAGAGATCATCAGTATGAATTTGGCTAAGCAGCTATCCAACGTCCAGCAAACAAAGAAGTTCTACATGACTTCATATCTCGATGTATACCCTAAAAGATCCAGCAAAGTGGTTTGGTTTCTCCTATGTAGATGCACACAAAGATGATCCAGTTGTATGCCTATTGCCCGCAGCTCACCTCGAGACCAAGAACCGCAATTTCGTAAGGGTCAATGATGCTTTCACCATGTACGTGGTCGATTGCTCAAGGTGATATCGCTAGAAGGTTTTCAGATGAAGCCATGAACTTGATATCGCAGTATGGAGCCTATTTCATTCAATTCAGGAAATTCTCCTATATCAGGCTGGCTGGCTATGAGAGCACCCCTCTGCGGCTCCCCATGTTCTGCAACGACAAAATGGCCCTGATAGAAGTATGCAGGCAACTAGACAAGTTGCACAGAACTTGCAGAGACAAGAAGATTTCTGGCTTGCACTTTCCCATCTCTCTGGGAAACTACACATGCAAAACAGCTCTGGATGCTCAGAACATAGAAAGAGCCCTGGTCCCTATCACTGTTCATTTCTTCAAGCCTAGAACCTGTTTTGACTTGAAGAAGTTCATTGAACGGAACCTCAAGATAATATATCATCATAGGCGATATGTAAGACTACCGGGCGATCCGTGCAGATGATTTGAAGCCAGAAGAAGGCATTGTGGCAGGTTCTCCCTGCAATTGATCCAAGAACTCAGTCTATACCAAGTTCCTGAAGGTCTCCAGGATGATAATTCTGAGCTATACTCTTATGAGTATGAAAATGTGATTAAGCACACCCCTCTGGAGGACCTGGATTGGAACAGGAAAGAGAGAGATGATCTGGCTGAGATTCTTGCTCCAGTCTTGATCAGAACTAGGGTCTGGTTCAGCAAGAAGATCCGAGAATTCAAGAGGCACTCAGGAGAATCCAGCTCCAAAGATGATTCAACACCCATAAGGGAGGCATCGGTTCCAGAGTCTGGAACACCAGTGAAAACCCCTCCTGCCTCAACAGCTCAGGGACCTGTGGAATCTACTCCTTCTCCATCTACCCAGGTATACAAGAAGAAACTCAAAGAGGTAAAGAAGGAGCCTGCAGAGAATGATCCTCCAAGAAAACGGGCAGAGTTGCCTATAGGGCCAGAGAACATCATCGTTCTCAGTGAAAGTGAAGACAGTGAGATGCCAACTCCTGCAAGTGTTCCTGAAGATCCAAGCAGATAAAGATAAGGAGGTCCAGAGCACTGAACTTCCGGGTGCTACTGATTCTTCTACCGCCATTACCTCCAGTGTTCTACCCACATCTCAGCTTGAGTCAGCAGCTGCACAGACCTTGAGTGTCATGAGCTCCCTGTCTCTTGGTCCCCTTGCTTCTCCTGCAGATTCTTCTTCCTCTTTTGCTTGGGTGCAACCTCTGGTTGACAAAAGGAAGAGGAAATCCTCCTCTCAAAGCTTGGGACCAAATTTTGATGCTGTAGCAGCCTTGTTGGGCACCACTCCTTCTCGTGCCAAGAAAGCCAGAACTACTTCCAGGATTGTGTCTGATGCTCAAGGTCAGCAGTTCTTGGAGATTGCCAAACCTACAGTGGATAAGTCGAATCAGACTTGCTGACATCTGACTTGGAGCTTTCAAGGATCCCTATGGGAGAGTCTACCCCTGAAGGCGAAATTCATAACCTCCAGGAAACAGTCACCAGAGTCATTGGAAGGGTTGAGAAAGGGCAGCAGACTATTGAACAGCTGGAAGAACAAGCCCAAGTTCTCACAAGTTTTATCAAGTCACTTTTGTCTAAGGACAAAGTTTTGGACCCTACCCCCTTGACTGCTCTACCGCCTCCTGTAATTCTAAGCCAAGATGAAGTGCAAAGTATTAAAGATATGCACAAGTATTCTGTCTATGGCAGAGCTATCGAAGCCATGGTAGATGACATGCTTGTTGCCGGACTAAACTTCATCGATGAAGCTTTTAAGCTACATGGAAAGGTAGATAATTTGCAACAGAAGCTGTCCTCTACTATTGGGGTAATGGATAAAGAGCTTAAGCTCGGAGTAGCCGCATTGTAGACTCGCCTCATGGGCCGATGATGATGAACATCTTATCGGGCGAACAAGATTTTCGATGATGCTAAGGATAATCACAAAATCTTGGGTCTCTAAGCGTATGGAGTGGAAAATCAAAGTCCTGGAGGAAGTCAGAGGAGAAATGAAGAATACCGCGTAAGGGAGAAGCTTTCAAGACACCGGCTGCTGCTGCTTCAAAGATATGCATTGTCATCTTCGGGGATGAAAACTCGCGTTCCCTTGTCCTCGCAAGAAATCAAAGCTCGTTCGTAGCTTTTGTCAAAGATAATCTTTTCAAGGAAGACTCCATCTCTAAGGACAAGATAAAGGAAATTTGTTCTCTTCTACCGCCATCAAGAAGCAAACAAAGACTATCATACTCACGCCGAGTTTGATAAAGAGATGGAGAAATGTCTGGGATTTTGGACTCGCCCGCAACCAACACGTCACCCTCGTGGCGTAGATATAGCCGAGTCATCAAGAAGTTCAGCAACGGATTCTCAAGACAAGTGGGTCTCCCAATAGCCGCCACTGTCTCCTTCTCCTTTCTTTCCTCTTCTTTCCTTTCTTTTCGTATTCTTTGTAATTAGTTAAGGTATTGCAATTGGTGGTACTTAACTATTCTTTGGTTAAAAGAAACGGTTACGAAGAGTAACTGACTTGTAATCTATATAATGGCCTTTCCACGCCATTTTCCAGGAGGAAGAACTTGGATATTTGCTGAAAGTGTAAATAGATCTTAAAGAAATCAATACAAAAGGGCTTTCCGTTCTTTGTCTATCTGATTCTTGTTGTCTCTGTGTTTTCCTTTAATATTGTGAAGATCATTTTGTTCCTAACTCGTTTAGTCTCTCTCGATCGATACATCGTTTAGTTTTGTAAGTATAGTGATCTTGTACAACCAAGAAGGAACTTTGTGTCCTTGATTAACAAATCTGAAGAAGGTTATTTACGGAACTTTGTGTCTTTAAATTTAATCCCATTCAGCTAATACAAATGATCTTGTCTTAAATCTTTTGAAGCTTCGCATACACGAAGAATTATTCTGCTATCTATAATTCTGAATGTTGCTATTCTGCTCATCTTCTTATTCCCCTTCCTCAGTCCTGGCGTAACTGATGATCCTTGTGGAAAACACTTTCGTAATATCCAAGTTTGACCATAAAATAATGTTCTGTGTATTTGTAAATAAGTTTGTTTCAGAATAAGGGAACCTCTCCCATTAAAGAGGAGGGACTTTTTGTCCCCTGACTGTTGCTCTTCTAAAAAGTCCTATTTGACGACCAACAGTTTTTGGCGACTCCGCTGGGGAAAATCGCATTCCAGTACTGCAATTTTTTCGATCATCCTTTGATCTGGCGACTCCGCGTTTCACTCGAGGGAGAAGGACCCTTGGTATTGAAGATTCTCGCCAGCTTTTGAGCAACAGGTTTTCCTTTCCTTCAAATAGAAGAACTCGCTCGACGAGCACTCCGCCTGTTCAAGATAGAAGTCCTACGGGTGGTATTCCTTCAGAACCTGCTAGTCCCAATCTACGAGCTTTGATCCTAGCTGGTGTTAAAGTTCCCTCCAAGCCGTATTTCCAAGAATGGCGGCACAATTGCCATGGGGTCAACGTGTCGGGCCCCTGGCCCGGCTCTCAAGCAGCCTTTTGCATGAGTTACCTAGAGGTAACCAAAGAACTTCCCAAAATTTAAAGGAGATGGCAAAGTACACCCGATGAACATATTGCAGCCTTCATAGTTGCATGTGGAGTTTTGGGGTTGAGCACGAAGACGCCTCGCAAGACCGTTTCGCTGAGACGTTACAGATAATGCCGCCGATTGGTTCTATCACCTTCCGCTACTGGTGCCATCACCGACCGGACTACCATGAGAACTCGGCCCAAAGCCGTTTCAAGCCGGCAGTAAGATGTACATGCCCCGCTTGCCTAGATTTCTCGATAAAGAAAGATCCATCGTAACCCATGAGAGAATTTGTGGCTCGGTTCAACAGATTGATCAACAAGATTCCTCGTAAATACTCGACGGTTGATCAAATTCAAAATGTTTCTTTTAAATGCCCAAACGCCTAAAGTCGCTTATGCCCTAAGAAGGGCTAATCTTGGAACGCTAATTGGATCAAGAACGGGCCGTTAGTGTCGAGGATGACTCGATCATGTCGTGGAAGTTGAGAAGAGATCCTCCTAAATCTAAATCGCCGCTTCTTCCTCTTCCACCTCTCGACCCAATACGATCCATTAGTCCGTAAACTTGCAAATGATCTAGTGGCTATAAAGAAACAATTAGCCCAAAGATGCACCATATGCAGACGCCCGAGAAGAAATTTTCAACCTGAAACCGTTTGCACACTCTCCCACACAAGATCGGCACTTGAAGGACCTCCCGCCAAAGTTCCGGTGAATGCAACTTGTGAGGTCAAGAGCCAAGATGATAATGAAGCTTGTGAGGAGTTCCCGGAGGAATTCAATGATGAGGCGTAAGAACTCAAGGATCTCGAGTCAATTTCTTTACCACCGAAGGCATGATGATGGAGATAACTATGATGAAGTGGTAGCAGATATGAACAAAGTGAATCATTTGTCTGTCATGACTCGAGAAATGCATGAGGCGTAAGGAGAAAGTAACACACCCACGAAGAAATCTAAGGAGCAACCAAGCAACTATTCTCGTAATGCTGTAAGAGGATCTCCTATCCCTACCTCATCCGCACCAAAGGTAAGTACTGTCCATCCTGCTCCCAAAGTTGCTTCTTCTTCTTTTTCTCCTAAGATTGATAAGCCTAGAATTTCAAATGATGATGGCCCATCCACCTCTGGATCCTTTGACATTGTGGATCACCTAAAAAGGACCAAGGTCCAAATTTCAGAAGCTGAATACTACCAAACCCATCCCAAAGCTTTTGCCAAGATGATCCAATTTGTAAATTCCCATTCCAAGACCACCTCTAAAGGCCTTTTGCCCACTCCTCCTTCTATACCACAACCTAGTTCTGTAGCCTGCCGCCACCTCGCCCGTGACAAAATCAAGCCCTTTTATGTAACTTCTTATAGCGGCCATAGGCTCAAGAATCGTGTCATAGATTCCGAGCCTCGATAACGTAATGCCTCGCTAAAGTAGCCCATGCTTTAGGCTTGACCCTTACTGCATTACTTATGGATCTTGCTACTCCATGGAAAGTAAGGAAGTACCTTTGGTTGGAAGGATTAAAGATGCACAAGTGGCTTTTGCTGCTTTACCTGAAAAGAAAGTCTTGGCCACCATCCTAGTAGCAGACATTCCTCCTTCTTACGGAATGTTGCTAAGTCGGAACTTCTGTAAAGATGTGGGTGGGGAGATTCAAATGGATTGGTCACACGCCCTCATACCTGTCAATGGACAAATGAAGAAGTTACTCCCTGAGAAACAGTCTGAGTATATTGTGCAGAAAACTGATGATCCTAAGGCACAAATACTCTATGAAGACATAGGTCATGGTAATTACATGATTCTGTCCCCTGGTGAAATCCAACCCTCCAAAATATCACCCAAAGATCCCAATGGTGTTTGGATTTTGGAATTTGATGGAAGTTGTTCCTCGGCTGGTTCTGGAGCTGGTGTCCTGCTAGTGTCACCTGAAGGCTGCCTACACCCTTTTTCGTTTAAGTTGCAGTTCGAGAATACTAACAATACAGCAGAGTATGAGGCTCTCCTTCTTGGACTGCAAGTGGCCAAAGAACGAGGTGTAAAAAATCTTCTGGCTCGTGGTGATGCAGAGCTGATTGTGAAACAAGTCAGAAGCATTTTTCGTAAAAATGGGAGGTCAAGCATTACCGAATCAGGTTTGGGATTCAATTGAATTCCTTGATGCCTTCTCTATCAAGCAATACCAGAGAAAAGAACAAGCAGGCTGATTCACCGGCCGCCTCAGTGGTCATTATTGATTCCCCATCCGCAATTCTCTCAGACAAGTTCACTATGAAATGGTCCACCGGCCTAGTGTTCCCGACAATACTAATAATCGGCAAGTTTTCAACGATGACCAAAGATCCGCTTCCTTCCCGAACTCAAGGGGAACTTCAACAACTATATTTTGAGGGAAGTGACAACCTGCCTCGTGAGAGTGTGTCCTCTGACCAAGCTGTCACCCTAGGAGAAGAAACAGATCAGGAAGGGTGCATTAAACTCAAAGGAAACAAGATTCCCAAAGGTTTGGTGAGTTTGGAGGAGTTGTTTGATAAACATGACAGATACGTGAGATCTAAAGCTTTATCTGGACCTCAAAGAATCACCGAGTATGATAAAATTGATATTGGGAGTTCTGATGACCCGAAACTGGTGAATATTGGGAAATGTTGCACATCAGATGAGAGGAGGAGAGCAATTGATCTTCTAAGGAAGTATAAGGATGTTCTTGCATATTCTTATGAAGATCTAAAAGCCTTCAAGCCAAAAGAAATGCAACACTCTATCCCTCTCAAACCAGGAATCAAGCCTTTCAAGTAAACAAAGGCAGTATAATCCAAAAATAGCCGACACCATCTTTCAGGAGATCCAGAAATTGTTGAAGGCTAAAATCATTTTTCCCATTCACCATTCAACATGGATTGCAAACATTGTGCCTGTCAGGAAGAAGAATGGTGAGATCCGCATCTGTGTTGATTTCAGAAACCTGAATCAAGCCTCTCTGAAAGATAACTACCCTCTGCCTATGATGGATCAGATTTTGCAAGCAGTAACAGGATCCGAGATGTTATCTATGCTTGATGGATTCTCGGGATACAATCAGGTAGAGGTTGATACTGTAGATCAACACAAGACAGCCTTCACCACTCCTTGGGGTACCTTTGCCTACAAGAGAATGCCTTTTGGGCTGATTAATGCTGGTGCCACTTTCCAGAGAGCTATGGATCTGGCTTTTGGAAGTTTGAAAGGGAAATGTATTGTCATATACCTTGATGACCTGACGGTGTTTTCAAAGACAAGAGCGGATCACTTCGACCACTTGGAAACAGTTCTGCAAAGATGCCGAGAACATGGGATTTCTTTAAATCCTAAAAAATATGTCTTCTGTGTTACAGAAGGGAAGCTATTAGGGCACATTGTCTCCAAGGATGGCATCAAAATTGATCCTGAACGAGTTCAAGCCATCCAGCAAATCCCTCTCCCAACCAGTAAAAAAGGCGTGCATTCCTTTTTCGGTAAGATCAATTTCTTAAGAAGATTCATCCCTGATTTTGCTGAATTAACTTTGAACATCTCTCAGATGATGAAAGGAAAGCAAGCGTTTGGTTGGTCTTCTGAAGGAAAGGAATCCTTTGAGGGTATCAAGAAAGCCATTGCTAAAACTCCAGTTTTGGCCTGTCCTGACTTCAGCAAAGATTTCATCATCTATTGCTATGCTACAGATGACACCCTGGCTGCTGTCTTAACCCAAGAAGACTCTGATGGACATGAGCTACCAATTGCCTTCATGAGCTATATCCTGAAGAATCATGAGCTGAAATACACCATGATGGAGAAGCATGCTTTTGCAGTAGTCAAAGCCGCTGCCAAGGCCTCCGCTTTCTATATCCTCAACTCTCACTCTATGGTGCCGGGTTCCATACGACGATCGTTAAGTCAATTCTTACACAGCAAGAGTTTGGGTCCAAGAGAGGAAACTGGGTGGCTAAAGTCCAGGAGTATGACATTGATATCAAACCAACCAAGCTGGTTCGTGGCAAGGGTCTTTGTGAGCTCATTGCTGAAGGAGCCAAACATGAGTTGCTGGAGGAGAAAGCTGACATTCCTACTGTTCTATTCCTTAGTTCAGTCGATGAATGGTATTCTGACATTGCCCATTTTCTCACCTATGGGGAATGCCCCTCTCATTTAACTGCCAAGGAAAAGAGGACTGTTAAATTGAGATCAGCGCAATATGTACTGTGGGAAAATGCCTTGTTCAAGCGTGGTTTAGATGGGAGATTTCTGAAGTGTGTGGACAAGGAGCAGCAGAGAAAGTTGCTCTCAGCTTTCCATGATCAGGCATGTGGAGGGCACTATTCATCAACAGTCACAGCTCACAAGATACTCCGGGGAGGATATTACTGGCCTTCCTTGTTCAGAGATGCATCCAAATGGGTGGATAAATGCGAGGCCTGTCAAACCTTTGTGGGAAGACCCAAACTGGCCGCTTTGCCTCTCAAGCCAGTTGTGATTGAGGAACCATTTCAACAGTGGGGTCTAGACTTCATTGGTACACTGAATCCTGCCTCTAGTGCTGGCCACACGCATGTGCTAACTGCCACTGACTACTTCACCAAATGGGTGGAAGCTATTCTGGCCAAGAGCACTACTCAAGTTGTATGCAACTTCTCAAAGAGAACATCTTGGTAAGGTATGGTGTACCTAACAAGATCAGAATGCATAATGCTTCAAACTTCTCCTCAACCGAGATAATGGATTGCCACGGGTATGGCATCTCTCTCGGCTCATTCTTCGATTATTATCCCTGTGGAATGGACAAGCGTAATCCACCAACAAAAATCTGGTGAATATCATAAGGAAGTTGGTCAATGAGTCTCAGCGAAACTGGCATAAGAAGCTTTATGATGCTCTTTGGGCAGACAAGATCACACCTAAAAGAGCCATTGGAATGTCCCCCTTTCAAGTAGTGTATGGAGTAGAGGCCCAATTGCAAAGGATGTTGGAACTACCAATTTGCACCCGACGAAGGCCATCAAGACACTAGTTTCAAGTGATGCTCTGGACAAAAGAATCATGTACTCGCACAAACCGAACGAGGATAGATTGGAGGTTGCCGATAATATCTCGCTCACCAAAGCAGAAGGTGAAGGTTCTGTTCGATAAGAAAGCTAGGTCCAGAGAGTTCCAAGTTGGTGATACCGTCTGTTATGGGACAAAAGACATGAACCTCGTGGGCAGCCATGGAAAATTTGATTCTCGTGGCTTGGACCTTTCAAGATAAGACACTTTCTTTGGTAAGGACTCTTTCTATCTTGATTACATGGATGGTTCTCCCTCCCACTTCCTTATAGTAAGGCGATTTGAAGTTGTTCAAGTCCTAGGTGACTAGGGAGTCCCTTTGTACATTATGTATAGTGTTTTTGCTTTTTCTGCTTTTGGTGTGTTTCCCTTCTGTTGTGTGTGTTGCCCTCTGTATTGGTTTGTTTTTGACTCCTTTGCCCAATGGATAAGGCACTGGTCTGCTTCACCGAGTTCTCTAAGTTCTTGCCTTGTCTCATTCTATGAATTTACACCAAGTCATCCCCAGAAGGAGCCAGCTGTTGTCCACTCAAAATTTCCCGCCTCGATAAGAGTAAAATTTTCAAAATTTTGAGTCAAGAGTTCTTCTCTCAAGTGCCTAAGTTGTGAAGTTGAAAAAATCGTGTTTTGGGTCTTTTTGTGTGATTTTCGGGCCTGTCGGAACTTTTTGTCCCATCTGTCCCAAGTACTAAAGTGCATTCTGTTCCCCGATCGGCCGAAATCCCCGAAGCTGTCCCATTTTCGGGCCCGTCGGAAAATTTTGTCCCAAGTGTCCCAAAACTTATTTTGCGTGTTGTTCCAATTTCGGCCGAATCATCCTTCCCGCGTACTTCACACTTTCCTGTCCCAAATGTCCCAAAGTTAAAAAGTGCGAGCTTTCCCATTTTCGGCCGATTTGCCCGAACCGCGTCCTTCGGAACTTTTTGTCCCAACTGCCCCATTTAAAAAAGTGCAAGCTTTCCTAATTTCGGCCGAGCCGGTCAAGTCGCGTACTTCGGAACTTTTTGTCCCGAATGTCCCAAGTCCAAATGGGCCCGCTGTTCCAATTTCGGCCGAAACACCCGAATCGCGTACTTCGCACATTTTCGTCCCTTTTGTCCCAAATGCATTTGTGCGTCCTCTCCCTGTTTCGCCCGAACCGGCCGAGCCGCGTGTTTCGCGCATTCGCGTCTCACCTGTCCCAAGCGTACCTAGTGTCATTCACACTTAGTTTTTCCCGCTCGCTCCAAGTATGATATTTTTCAAATTGGTGGTTGTGTATTCAATGCGCATTAAAGTCATTTCTCTCTCCAAACGGCTATATAACGAGCATTCCCCTTTGCATTTTCGCATTGCTTCCATGCTATCTTTTGCTCGAACCCTCGCCATTTGAAAACCTGCGCGATTCCCCTCCATTTGCAAATTCCTTCCGAAGTCCAGGTCGCAGCTCCGAATCTATCAATATGAAGATCAAGTTTCAGGGACAGGAGCAAATTTCTCCACTTGAGTCTGCCGTTAGCAATATCGGAGACAGTGAAGCTCGTCATCTCGACTTCGGTGATTTTTGGTCAAGAATGACAGATGCAAACCCTACGCCAATGGCACAGATGATTAACGATAGCGGTTTAGCTTTCGACGGAGGATTCCCTATCTCAAAGGCAAGCAGGCCGACATCAGATTTTCACGCGGAGCTCATTTCGACACCGCCTACGAGCGAATTGACAAAACGTACACTGGGAGCTCATCGCTGCCGACGCCGCCGCCATGGAGCTGCTCCGAGGATTCCGGAGATGGACAATGCTATAGTCGTCTCTCTCGGGATCAAGCATGTGCCATGTTCGACCAAGACAGTGATAAATATAAAGCTCGAGTGGCGAAGTCTTGGTTGAAGAACCCTAAGAAAGGTCCTTCTCGTCTGACCAAAACCCTTTTCCGGGTAGATTTCAATGAAGAACTGTCAGACTTCATAATACTGCTGGCTCGGGTTATGGGTTTGCCCTCCACCAATGAATTTCATTTCTGGATGTGCCCGCTCATCAGCATGGTGTGCGAGGGAACACAAAGTATCAACTGGGCAGAGATCATCAGTATGAATTTGGCTGAGCAGCTATCCAACGTCCAACAAACAAAGAAGTTCTACATGACTTCATATCTGATGTATACCCTAGCAGCATCCAGGCAGTGGTTTGGTTTCTCCTATGTAGATGCACACAAAGATGATCCAGTGTATGCCTATTGCCCGCAGTTCACCTTGGAGACCAGCAACCGCAATTTCAGAAGGGTCAATGATGCTTTCACCATGTACGTGGTCAGATTGCTCGAAGGTGATACTGCTAGAAGGTTTTCAGATGAAGCCATGAACTTGATATCGCAGTATGGAGCCTATTTCATTCAATTCAGGAAATTCTCCTATATCAGGCTGGCTGGCTATGAGAGCACCCCTCTGCGGCTCCCCATGTTCTGCAACGACAAAATGGCCCTGATAGAAGTATGCAGGCAACTAGACAAGTTGCACAGAACTTGCAGAGACAAGAAGATTTCTGGCTTGCACTTTCCCATCTCTCTGGGAAACTACACATGCAAAACAGCTCTGGATGCTCGTAACATAGAAAGAGCCCCTGGTCCCTATCATCTGCTTCATTTCTTCAAGCCTAGAACCTGTTTTGACTTGAAGAAGTTCATTGAATAGAACCTCAAGATAATATATCATCATAGGGCAGATACAGAAGACTACTGGGCTGACTGTGCAGATGATTTTGAAGCCAGAAGAAGGCATTGTGGCAGGTTCTCCCTGCAATTGATCCAAGAACTCAGTCTATACCAAGTTCCTGAAGGTCTCCAGGATGATAATTCTGAGCTATACTCTTATGAGTATGAAAATGTGATTAAGCACACCCCTCTGGAGGACCTGGATTGGAACAGGAAAGAGAGAGATGATCTGGCTGAGATCCTTGCTCCAGTCTTGATCAGAACTAGGGTCTGGTTCAGCAAGAAGATCCGAGAATTCAAGAGGCACTGGGAGAATCCAGCTCCAAAGATGATTCAACACCCATAAGGAGGCATCGGCCTGCAGTCCGGAACACCAGTGAAAACCCCTCCTGCCTCAACAACTCGGGGACCTGTGGAATCTACTCCTTCTCCATCTACCCAGGTATACAAGAAGAAACTCAAAGAGGTAAAGAAGGAGCCTGCAGAGAATGATCCTCCAAGAAAACGGGCAGAGTTGCCTATAGGGCCAGAGAACATCATCGTTCTCAGTGAAAGTGAAGACAGTGAGATGCCAACTCCTGCAAGTGTTCCTGAAGATCCAGCAGATAAAGATAAGGAGGTCCAGAGCACTGAACTTCCGGGTGCTACTAATTCTTCTACCGCCATTACCTCCAGTGTTCTACCCACATCTCAGCTTGAGTCAACAGCTGCACAGACCTTGAGTGTCATGAGCTCCCTGTCTCTTGGTCCCCTTGCTTCTCCTGCAGATTCTTCTTCCTCTTTTGCTTGGGTGCAACCTCTGGTTGACAAAAGGAAGAGGAAATCCTCCTCTCAAAGCTTGGGACCAAATTTTGATGTAGCAGCCTTGTTGGGCACCACTCCTTCTCGTGCCAAGAAAGCCAGAACTACTTCCAGGATTGTGTCTGATGCTCAAGGTCAGCAGTTCTTGGAGATTGCCAAACCTACAGTGGATAAGTCAGAATCAGACTTGCTGACATCTGACTTGGAGCTTTCAAGGATCCCTATGGGAGAGTCTACCCCTGAAGGTGAAATTCATAACCTCCAGAAACAGACACCGAGTCATTGGAAGGGTTGAGAAAGGGCAGCAGACTATTGAACAGCTGGAAGAACAAGCCCAAGTTCTCACAAGTTTTATCAAGTCACTTTTGTCTAAGGACAAAGTTTTGGACCCTACCCCCTTGACTGCTCTACCGCCTCCTGTAATTCTAAGCCAAGATGAAGTGCAAAGTATTAAAGATATGCACAAGTATTCTGTCTATGGCAGAGCTATCGAAGCCATGGTAGATGACATGCTTGTTGCCGGACTAAACTTCATCGATGAAGCTTTTAAGCTGCATGGAAAGGTAGAGAATTTGCAAATGTAAGTCGTCCTCTACTATGGGGTAATGGATAAAGAGCTTAAGCTCGGAGTAGTTGCATTGAGACCTTCGCCTCATGGGCCGACAGATGAGAACATCTTACTTGGTGAACAAGATTTTTGATGATGCTAAGGATAATCATGTCAAAATCTTGGGTCTACAAAGCAGTGGAGTGGAAAATCAAAGTCTGGAGGAAGTCAGAGGAGAAATGAAGAATAAATGGCGTAAGGGAGAAGCTTTCAAGACACCTGGCACCGCCGTTGCGCTCAAAGATATGCATTGTCATCTTCAGGATGAAAACTCGCGTTCCCTTGTCCTCGCAAGAAATCAAAGCTCGCCAGAGCTTTTGTCAAAGATAATCTTTTCAAGGAAGACTCCATCTCTAAGGACAAGATAAAGGAAATTTGTTCTCTTCAGTCTGCCATTGAAGAAGCAAACAAAGACTATCATACTCACGTCGAGTTTGATAAAGAGATGGAGAAATGTCTGGGATTTTGGACTCAGTCTGCAACCAACACGTCAGTCCCTCGTGGCAGAGATATAGCTGAGTCATTGAAGAAGTTCAGGCAGCGGATTCTGAAGACAGTGGGTCCCTCCCAATAGCCGGCCACCTGTCTCCTTCTCCTTTCTTTCCTCTTCTTTCCTTTCTTTTCGTATTCTTTGTAATTAGTTAAGGTATTGCAATTGGCGGTACTTAACTATTCTTTGGTTAAAAGAAACGGTTACGAAGAGTAACTGACTTGTAATCTATATAATGGCCTTTCCACGCCATTTTCCGGGGAGGAAGAACTTGGATATTTGCTGAAAGTGTAAATAGATCTTAAAGAAATCAATACAAAAGGGCTTTCCGTTCTTTGTCTATCTGATTCTTGTTGTCTCTGTGTTTTCCTTTAATATTGTGAAGATCATTTTGTTCCTAACTCGTTTAGTCTCTCTGATTGCATACTGTTTAGTTTTGCAAGTACAGTGATCTTGTACAACCAAGAAGGAACTTTGTGTCCTTGATTAACAAATCTGAAGAAGGTTATTTACGGAACTTTGTGTCTTTAAATTTAATCCCATTCAGCTAATACAAATGATCTTGTCTTAAATCTTTTGAAGCTTCGCATACACGAAGAATTATTCTGCTATCTATAATTCTGAATGTTGCTATTCTCGCTCATCTTCTTATTCCCTTCCTCGCCTCCCGGCGTAATCGATGATCCTTGTGGAAAACACTTTCGTAATATCCAAGTTTGACCATAAAATAATGTTCGTGTATTTGTAAATAAGTTTGTTTCGAGAATAAGGGAACCTCTCCCATTAAAGAGGAGGGACTTTTGTCCCCTGATCGTTGCTCTTCTAAAAGTCCTATTTGACGACCAACAGCATGTTTGGTAGTGTATAATTTGAAATTCACCTTTTCGGTGATCATTTGGCATAATTTGGTCAGCTTTTGATTATTTGAAGGCATACACTATGGTTTAGACTTTGAAAGTCTTTTGCAATGATTATTCATTTGATTACATGGGTTGGCCCCTTCTGCATGGTGACTCACCCCTTTGGAAATATTGTCGGTGGCATTTTAACTTGAGTTGAGTTTGATTACAACCCTGGCGGTTTACTTGGAAAGTTGGTGATGCTCCTGGGCCATTGATCTCTGTACCTCTATCTTGATGTCGTCGATCCTTGGACTCATGGTTAGGGTTTCTGACTGCGCATTAATTGTGGTTAGTGGGGAACTAACCATGGTTATTTGTCTCAAGTTCTGAGCATGATCCTCAGCCATTTGATCTTTGTCCTTGATTTTTGATCGTCGTTCTCGAACCATGGTTGAGTTCGAACTTAACCCATACTTGGGCTCGAGGCGGTAAAGGGAAGCTTGGGTCTAATCATCATTTCATTTGGATTTCTGGTATGCGGGTGAAGCCCTGGAAAAAAATTTAATGCCATTGTCGTTCCGTTGGATCTCGACTGTTATGTCTTTGCATGACATTCATTGTTAGTGTTTTTCAAGCTCGGTCTGTATTTTCACCTTCTGCAGATTCATGTGAGCTTCGGGTATTTGAGATCTTCACTTTTGCGGGCTTTCTTTTGATGGCCACCACTCTGTGAGTTTGAGCTCGTTTATTTGGAGATTTGTTGGGTTGTTCATTTTATTTTGAGCTTCCTGCAACTCTTGTTGGTTGTTGTAAGTGTTGGAAAGGGTAATCCCTTTTCTTTTGAACATGAAAATGATTCCATTCTTAGCTGTTGATGTGACACTGATACTTATTTCTGTGCTTGCATTTTCTGGATTTTGTGGCTCAGCTTGGTTGTTTTCAAGTTTGAAAAACCCGTCCTAAACTTGATGATCCTCTCTGAATTCGATGATCTTCTCTAAACTTGATGACTTGAATTTATTCAACTTAAATACTAGTAAGTACTTTCTTTTGCTCTGAACTTGACTTCCTTATTTGACCACTGTAGCCGTGATATTTGTATGGGTATTTTTGGCAATATACATCCCTTCATTGTATATCATCATTATTTTGACTCAGAGTGCCATGAATGACTGCTATGTTATAACCGAATTGTCATTTTCCTGGCTCGAAGTGTGTTTACTTTTACTCTGTTTGAAGCTTATGTGTGAGGTGGTTGTAGGTGCTTCCTCCATTGTTGTAATCTCTCTCTATTTTCCTTTCTGTATATTAACCATTCTGAGCTTTGCAAGGTTTCTTGATATTGTCTCTTGGTACATGTAGTCCATACTTTTGAATTCTAAGGGTGATTCTGTAACTTGTATATATGGCCATTAACTTTATCTATGAATAATTTGGAGCTCCTTCTTGTCCCTTTTGGGAATGATCTTGTAGAATTTTTTGCTCTGTTCTTTGATATTTTCTTACTTCAGTAATTTTGGAAATGTGCTCATATGCTAATACCAAAACATTGTTTCATATTTAAATGCATGGAAACTGTATCTATTGCTTAGGAAGTTCTTCTTTCTTGGGGACTATATTTATTCTTGCTATGAAAATTTTTGTGACTATAAGCTGTAAGTGATCTTAGTCCCATGTAAAGGTTAAACATTTGAATATGAATTTTGCTCACTGAGTTCTTGGTGTTACAGTTGTATGCTTCCTAAAAGACATTTTGTTTCCTTAAAAATAGTTAGCCTGACTTTAATAAAGTCTGTAACTAAAATGGCTTGCCTGAAACTCTACATTTTATATATCCCTTTCTTCAGTTCACCTTTTGAATTGACCCTTTGTAACCTGCAAGTTTCACTTATACTCTTTGATATCTGCAGTAATTTTAAGCAATTCTTGATCTATTTTGATGCCATTATTAGGCATAAGCCTTGATTCAGATACTTTATTCTATTACTTTCACTGCATTTCTTTGATTTTAGTTTGATATAGATGTTGGAAAAGTTGTAAATATCCATTTTACATGGTGAAGCCCTGTCAAAATTTTCCCAGAATTATCTCTCTTCCAAACCATCTTCAACCTGAACATGTTCCTTGCCTGCAAGTATCCCCTCTATTCTGAACCATGTCTTCTTCATTCTAGCATAGTAGTTTATTTTCTGATTTGGAACATAACACTTCATGTTTGAAGCTAGATTGGTAAATAAAATGAGACATCATAGTTGTGTTATCTTGATCATAGCATGCTTTGTTGTTTTTCTGTATTACTTACTTGATTTAAATCATTTCTTTAAGCATGTAGTAGTTAAAACATCATGATGGAAAGTTGTAAATGTCCATTTTACAATGTGAAGCCCTGGTAAAAATTTCCTAATCTTCTCTCTCATCTTGTTTCAGCTGTAATCCCTTCTTCCCATTTAGCTTCAGCTTCTTGAAATCTGATTCTCCCTCTTCTGCTGCAACTAGAACAAGTGTTTCTATCTTCCACTCTCTCTTTTGTACTGTAACCTCTTCCATTTTAGAACAGTTGTTGGAACTTTTAGTTACATTCTTCCTTTTATTGCATGCACTTATGACTTGTCTATTTTTATTTTTGGCTACAACTTGTACCTACACACTTAGGAAAATAGTTAGAAAATGATTAGGCTTTTTGGCCTCTCTTATGTCCATGTTTTCTTCTTTCTTTTCACTTTCTTCTTTTTGAGTGAATAAAGCATGTATGCAGTTTTTCCTTCAAGTAGAATACATCTCCTACTTAGGGGAAGATTCATATGCACGAAGTAGGATAGTGTAGGAATATGATTTGATCCCTGAGCTCGTAACTGACGGTTAAATTTTCTTCTTTTTAGGTACAATGGCTTCTACAATGAAGATGAAAGAGAAACAAAAGATGGAGATGAAGATGCTTCAAACAAAGAACAGAAACCCCAAGGCAATGATGGGTTCACTCATACTCCTTTTCTTTCTCTTTCATGCATGTGTATCTTTCTTTTCAGTAGTTGTATTTTACTTTTAGTTACATCCCATGGCTTGTGTGGGAAACATTTCAAAACTCCTTATGAATATAACATTGAATTATGTAAATGAGTTGTATATTTCTTTTTGCATTTCTACTTTCTGTATGGATTTGTATAATGAACTAAACAACTCAGTAACACAATTGAATGTCTTAATCATGAAGGAAAGAACATTGAATAGAACTTGTAACATTCAGTAACGAACTCGATTTTCTATGATCTGTACTTATGTTTGTTGTTCCAAAACTTTACACTTCACCTATTCTGCAATTGGATGTCCTCATCAAGACAACACAACTGTCCTTCGGGGATTGTGTTCTTTTGTTGAGGATGGTCATGAAATTGTAGACTATGTGATCTGTTACGTTTTGTAACAGCACACATAGCTGCAAATTTCATGTAATCTTTTAAATAAATCAGCAATAACGACATAATCTGATATAATCTCCCCTAGCTTAGGTATACTTCACCAATGCTATCCATCATAACAAAGTTTCGAGTTGCCCATTTTTGCACAAGTGCAAAAATTGTCAATAAAAGATACTTATGCTTACAAAAAAGAATGTCTTTTGGCCTTTTAAATGATGGTGCAATGTTTCAATGTGCAATGGACATGGCTTTTTGTAGCTTGTTAAATAAATGCATATTGGTTTATTTGGATGATGTTTCGTATTTTCAAAAAAATTAGATGAACATCTAATACATCTAAGGCAGACTTTTTAGTTGTGTAGGCAGTTTGGAATATTTTGAATCCCAAAAAGTCTATCTTTTTCGAGTACATAAAGGTAAATTTCTTGGTCACATTGTTTCTAAACAAGGTTTATCTATTGACCCTTTTATAATTGAATCCATATCACAGCCTATCATTTCCTCATCACAAGAAGGCACTACAGAGTTTCCTAGGAAAAATTAAGCTGCGTTAGAAGATTTGTTCCAGATTTTAGAACATTGGTTTAACCATTAATAGTTATGTTAAATAAAGAGAATACTTTCTCTTCGACGAGCGAAGGGAGAGAAGGGTTTAAAGCAATTAAAATAGTCGTCTCTCAAGCTCCTACTGCAAATCCAAATTTGGATAAATATATTATAATGTATGCACTTGCAGGAGGTGAAACAATCATAACCATATTAACTTGGGTTAATGATGAAATTATTGAACAGCCAATTGTTTTCTTTGGAAAAATTTTGCATGATTATGAAACAAGGTACACATTTCTTAAAAACAAATACATTTAATAGTCGGAGGACTAAAGAATTTTAAGTACATGCTTTCAAACAAAAAAATTCACGTTCTTGTTTCTCATCCAAGTGTAAAATATTTCTTGTTAAATAAAGAATTGAATGAGAAGAGAGAAAGTTGGATAACAAAATTCATGGAATACGATGTCAATATCCGTATTGCGAAGAGAGTTTAAGGCAAAGGTTTGTGTGAGCATATAATTATCGATATTGAAAAATAAGAAAGGCGTAATCAAAAGATCTCAAACAAGTATGCTAAATTTATGTATCAGCAATCAGATGTCATGGTGCAACCAGAAAATGAGCAATCTTAGCTTGTTCAAGAAGTTTAGGAATCAAGATGGATGACTGATTTAGTTAACTATCTACAACATGACACTTATCCAGAAGGTATGGACAAGAAAAAAATGAACTTATTTTAGGTTATAAGTTATAATGTATGTCTTCATTGATGGTGTGTTATTTAAAAGAGACATAAATGGAATATTGTTGCGATGTGTTGATTATGATATAATTCATAAATTATTATCGAGAATTCCATAAAGGACTACTACGGAGGTCATTTTCAGAATGTACCACAACCTTAAAAATGTGCTTTCTTTATTGTAAAGGAAATTTTAGCTTCGCTTCCTTACAACCTATTTAAGTTGATCAGCCTTTCATGCGGTGGGGTCTTGAATTTATTGGCATGATAAACCCATCGTCATCACAAGGACACAAGTGGATTTTTTATGCTACTGATTACTTTACACACCGGAATGAAGCAATACCCTCAAAGATGCTAATGATACTATCCTTTTATGAAGGCATAGTTTATAGATTTGGTGTTCCACCAACAATCATTTTAGATAATGCTTTAGCTTTTCTTTGTGTAAAGGTAATAGATTGGGTTGTCAACCACACAATTTATTTAAGTTCGTCATCTAATTATTACCCACAAGATAATGGGTAACTGAAAGTAATAATAAGAATCTTATAAGGATCATCATAAGAACACTCAAAGATAACCAAATAGCTTGGCATCTAATGTTGGATTCAAGCACTTTGGGATAACATTGTGACTCCTAAAAGATCAGTTGGAAATTCACCATACAAACTTGTTTATGGAAGAGAAGAAAGAATTCCTATTTCAGTTGAGTTACCTACTCTAGATTTGCTCAATCAGATGGAGCCACTAGAGAATGAACCATTGTAGATTTATTATGTAGAATTAATGAAGTTACAAGAGTTGAGAGATCGATCTCATTTGAAAATGGAAAAGAATCGAGAATTAGATGAAGAAAACTTTCATAAGTGTTATCTCTATTTTTTTCCCCAACAAAATTGATCAAACACGACCCGTGCAGGAAAGAATTCAAGAAATGGTTCCGTCAAGTGAGCCCACACTTCAAATCCAATAAAGCGAGGTTTGACGGGTTCTAAAATGGAGGAGCATGATCAGGGAAGGAAGAAACAACGTCGAAGAAACCAAAGGCTCGAAGGGAAAGAAATGATGATGGCTCAAAGTATTTGGGATCTCGTAAATGATTTAGAATGAGCCTCAAAATTGGCTAAGTATGGAGGAGACAACGAAAGCTGCCAAGTTTCCAAATGGAACACCTTCAAAGGTAAAATCCTGAGCCGGAGATGCAAACAAGTGTTAGGCTTTCACGTTTCTAGAGCCACACAAAAGTTACACCGAACGTTGAAAATTCTTCGACTCGGTGAAAAGTGCCAAGTGTCGGCTAGGTGCAATTTCGAGATGGGAGCCTAAGGTAAGGACTCAAACTTGCGCCAACCCTCCACATGGCCAAGGGTCAACAGAGGTCAAATCCAAAAGTGGGCCTAAATTGGTTAAGTATAAGAGTGCATTGGAAGGTGCCACATATCTCAATGACACACATTCAAAGGTTTGGCCCAAAGCGTATACTCAAAGGAGCACGAGGCTTCCATGTGTCAACCCAAGACTCCTTTAAAGGTAAAATCTTGAGTGGGTTTCCAATCAAGCACTAGGCCTCCATGTGTCCCTAGTTGTATGTATGGCCTTGCTAAGCAAAAAGACTCACCCAAAACATAAGGAAATTGAGCAGGCATCAAAAGAATCCATGTGGCAGCCCAATGCAACTTCAAAAGTAAAATCCAAAAGTAGTCCCCAAACATGCGCCAACCCTCCATGTGTCCAATTTCCAAAAGACTTGTTTTGATAACTGGTTCCCACCATTTTTGTACGAACCCGATTCAAATATTCAAATTGGCATATCTTTCAATTTAGTGCTCAAAATCCCACAAATTTGGCATCGTTGGGAAGATCCCGACCTCGTCTACACCATGGAGATTTGAAATTTTAATTTTTAAGAAGTTACGAGGGGAAGAAATGAAGAAATGTCTTCCTTCCATTAATACAAGATCTTTTTCCCCAACAACTAGATCGGATTTGATATGATCCACCGTTCTTCCTCCTTCAATGCCTTGAGTAAGTAATTGATGCAGACATGATATATTTGGGGTAGATTTGCAAGATGAATTGATGGCCTATAGTTGAGCCTTAAATTATTTTTCTCACCTCTATCTCCTTCTTCTCCCTCTACTTTGAATCTAAAAGGAAGGGTCGGGGCTCATTGTAAAGGTTGGAAATTTTTGTTTTGCGCCTCCCTTCATCTTCTTCTCGCAAAAGGATTTTTATAGCTTCCCTAACCTATCATTTGGTTGTAATGAAATTTGTGTTTCCTATCCACCGCAATATATCGTATCAACTCCGATCAATAATATATGTGTTTGTGGATGATTCTCACCCTCCCTCTCATGTATTCGTTGTTGTTGTTATGATCTTATTGTAGTTTGGTCATATATGCATGATGCTTGTATTACATTTCGTGGTCCGTGTTAAATTCCAAAATGAGTGTCTAACATTACTTTGGTGCATCACCTTTTAGCTTAGGTTTTTTTTCTTGCATCTCCTCAACCATGTCTCCTTGGTAGAATAGAATAGATTTAGAATAGATCCTCTCGTAATTTATTTTGTTTGCACTTGAACATAGGAATAGGAATCGGCCTTAATCTGGAGAGATATCTCAACTTGCAAGGTCCCACACTTTAAGAGATGTTCCATGTTGTGCAATCACACTGAGATTCTCAACCCATCCGGTTGTATACATTCAGGGGTGTTGTGATTCTATACTAACAATTTTGGCATGCCCGATGGGAGTAGAGGTCTTCATTTTTATTGCAGCAAGATTGATGTGCACTTGTTGCAAGTTTTATCTTTGAGAAGCTCGAAAGTTAAAAATCTGGTTACACCAAAAGGGATAGAATCCAATGGGTCCAACAATCCAAGCTTGTCAAGTTCATGAGAAGAATACAAACAAGGTCAAGAACCAGAGAAGAGGGACTATTTGTTTATCTGCACTTATCCCCAGACAGAGGGAGAAGGGGAAGAAGAGCCCAGAGGTCTCCATCCCCACCAAACAAAAAATTTTCAACACCTCCTCCTAGTAGGTCATTCATTCAATCAACAAGGGTCCTCAGCCAATCAAAATGGCACAACCACCCAACCCCTATGTTGACTTCATTGGCAGCACCCCACTCGCTCTCAATACAAAAATCGAGTCCCAAAGGGGCAGCATTATAGATCATCCCGTATTTCACCGGAGAGAACCAAACTTCTCCTAATGGCCACATTCAAGACACATGTAAATGTCATGTAATCCATGAGATCACTGAGATGGACATTGCAGTTAAGTTTCTAGCCTCTTCACTCAAGGGTAAAGCTTCACAATGGTTCAGGAGTCTAACAACAAGCTCCATTCAGACTTGGGACCATTTGTGTAGAGCTCTCCACAACCAGTTTGGAGAAAAAGGGGATAACATGTCCTTGTTAGAGCATTTGACAACCATCAAGAGGGCCCCTAATGAGAAGCTAACAGATTTCAACTTCAGATTCCAAAGGACATGGGACATGATTCCATTGGCTGTAAAGCCCACAGATGAAGGTTCCTTCTTATACTTTCTTAGAGCTCTAAATTCTGATATTTCTTTAATGATTCAATCAATGGGAGGCACAACCTTACCTACAACTTATAACATTTCCATAAGAGCTGAAAATTGTCTAATTCAGGCTAGAAAACTTGCTCCTAGGCCACCTATGCCTCTATACCTAGAACTAGGAGATCCAAGCACTAGCCAAACACCCACATTAGCTCCTATACCTACTCCTAGGAATAAGAGTTCAAATGAAGCCTCCACCTCATCCTCTAACACCTCAAAAGAGATTTAAGAAGTTATGAAATAGCTGCAAAACCTAGGTAATGAGTTAGTAACTATTAAGAGGAAACAAGCTCAGAGTTCTAGGCCATATCAACCTCAAGCCCAGTATCAGGCTAGACCCCATATCAGCAAAGACAGGCCACCAACTCAGGCTGTAAATCATAATCAAAACAAAGGGCAACCTCAAGCTGCTAGACCTTTTAGGTCATATGACCCAAACACAACTTCAACATCAAAGGCATTAGTTCCATCACACAAAAACATGACACAAGAATATGATTGGTGTTTCCCATGCAATCAACCTCATAGCCAATCAATGTGCTTTAATGGTACACTAAACTAGGCCTTGATGGTACAAACCATTGGTGTGTCGTAAGAGTCTAGTCAAGAAGAAAATCAGCAACAAGGATCTTAGCAAGAGGCACCTCCAAGTGAAACTATGCTTGTCAATTAGCAAGATGAAGACTTCGTGGAATTAATCAAGCTCCTTGTCAAATTGTAGTTGCCAATACATGGTCCAAGAAGAGGAATATTAGAGACGGACAATCACTAAACTCAAGTAATCCTTAACCCTCAATTACTCCACAAGATATTGGCACTCAAAATGTAACTCCCAATATGTAGATTCAATCCAAGCCACCTTCCAAACTCACTCAGACATCAGTTGTAACGACCCATGTGTAAGAGAAAAGTGTGTGAGGAAAGGGAGTGGTAGAAGGACTGCTCATTTAATATCATTGAACAAATGAAGAAGAAAAATGTGAACATTTCAATGTGGGAGTCATTAGCCATTCCGAACATAGATATTTGTTGCAAAATGCTATGGCCAATCAATGGTCAATCTCAAATAGGCACCTTATCTAGCAAGAGAAAGTGCTTACCGATGTGGCTCATCCTGAGGAAAACCATGGAGGACAACAAGGTAATAATATGAAGCCTCCTCGATTTTATGTTTCATTGATCATTGGGGACAAATTAGTACATAATTACATGATTGATTTGGGGGCAAGTAGTTCTATAATGCCAAAACAAATAGCCGATCAACTAGGTCTCGAAGACGAAGTAATATCCAGAGGGGTAGTGCAATTGGATGGTACCAAGTGACAATCTGTTAGGGTCATCAAATATTTGAGCCTTACACCGCATGCCTCGCCCTAATGTGATGTATTGCAAAATGTATCACCATAGATTTACCACCCCATTTTGCATTGTGTTTTTCGAGAGACTTCACCGCTAAGATTGGAGGCTATTTTTCTACCGATTGGTCACACATGGTTTTTAGAAAAAGGTATGGAGCTAAGGCTACAATCAAATCCGAGCCCATTGCATTACCATATTGAGCCTTATGTACCTAGCCTAATCAATGCCAATTGTTCAGCCTTTGATCGGGAGGACCTCCCAAGCACTTGTGAGATAGATACTAAGGTGGGGTCATCCTGAACTGGCTCTTGATGAATGGGTGAACAAGATATGCTTTTGACCCCTTTAAAGAGATGGAGGAGTTTGAGCTAGGAGTCTACTATTTGCATGAGGAAAATCACCCTCTCCCGACATCATTAAGCAAGGCCACAAAGATGATAATGAGGTATGGAATTTATTATTTGATGGCTCAATAAGTAGGAAAGGATCTGGAGGAGGATCTATGCTTGTCTTGCCTAAAGGTATGAAATACTACTCAGCCTTCCATTTCTAATTTTCTTGTTCAAACAACACAAGTAGAGTATGAGGCTTTGGTCCATGGACTCAATTGCGCAAGGAAAAGAGGAATCAAAAACTTATAGATGTTTGGTGACAGTGAACTAGTTGCTAACTGTGTCCGAGGACAAAATGTTTTCAAGAATTCCCGCTTAAAAGATGCAAGAACTGGGTATGGGACCTCATTAAGAATTTTGAAGCATTCAGCATTAAATCCATCCCATGGAAGAAGAATGAAGCAATAGACATAATAAGTAGCAATTGGGGTAGCATTTGATGTTGTGTAGAGTATAAAGAATGATAAATCTCAGCCTCATATCAAATTTTTTGTAAGGTCGGTTGTCCAGAGACAACAACATAAGTTGCAAAAGTCTTTGAAAAGGATCAACAAATTATCAACTTTCTACAATAGGAAGCTGAGTTCTCCTCCAGAATCAAGACAGATTGGAGCAGCCGTATGGTGATCAAGTAGTGGATATGAGGACCAACAAACTACCAAAGGGTCTTGTCACTTTGGAATCAATCTTCAACCCAAATGACCAATTCTGAAAGGAGAAGGAAAATATTCAGGTAAAGGGTGAAGATTCAGAACCCATTTTTATAGAAGAAGGAAAAACATTGCAGATTGGCAGGGTAAGCACTCAACAAGAAAAATCTGAATTTGTTCAACTTTATCAAGAATTCCTAGATGTCTTTTCCTAGACTTATAAAGATTTAAGAGGTTTTAACCCAAAGCTGGCACAACACACCATCGATTTGGATCCAAGAGCTAAGCCTTTCAGACAAAATCAAAGGCCAATAAATCCCCACATTGAGCCTCTCATGAGAAAAGAATTGAACAAGATAATTGAGGCCAATATCATCTTTCCTATCAAGCATTCAAGTTGGGTTGCTAACTTGGTACTTGTGAGGAAGAAAAATGGAGAAATCAGGCTGTGTGTGGACTTTCATGATCTAAACAGAGCATCACTTAAGGATCACTACCCACTTCCATCAATGGAACAAATCTTACAAGTTGTAGCTGGTTCTAAGAGGTTTTCATTGTTAGATGGGTATTCAGGCTATAACTAGATAATGGTAAAAGAGGAAGATCAATTCAAGACAACCTTCACCACCAAATGGGGTACATATGCTTATAAGAAAATACCATATGCTAGAGTAACATTTCAGCGAGCTATGGACATGGCATTCAAAGGCTTAATCAACAACATAGTCCTGGTGTATCTAGATGATATCACTGTCTTCTCAAAGAATGTTGCAGACCATATCTTTCACCTTAGATAAGTATTTCAGAGATGTAGAAGGTTTGGGGTGTCATTCAACCCAAAAAGTGTGCATTCTTCACATGAAAGGAGAAGCTAGCATCCCCGCCCCTTCATCACATTTCGGTGGATCAGCCATTCATGCAGGTGGGGACTAGACTTCATTGGGGTGATTAACCCAAATTCAAGCCAAGTCCACAAATGGATACTTACTACAAGACTATTTCACCAAGTGGACTCAAGCAAGAGCACTAACATAATCAAATGAATCCAACATCTTGGATTTTTTGAAGGAATAGTCACTGAGTTTGGAGTCCCCGGCACTATTGTATAGATAATGCATTGGCATTCCTTGGTATAAGGATCACTAGATGGACAGCTTAAGAATGGTGTGTATCTCATCACCTCACCAAATTATTACCCTCAAGGTAATGGCCAAGCAAAGTCCACAAATAAGAACCTATTAAGGATTATCAAAAGGACTCTTGAATAAAATCGAGGACTTGGCATACATGGCTCAAATTAGCTCTATGGGCTGATAGGATCACATATAAAAGATCAACAAGTAGCTTACCATACAAGCTTGTATATGGAAAAGAGCCAGTATTTCCCATCTCATTGGAGTTACCTACTTTAGAACTCATGAAACAGTTGGAGCTGGCCAAGTTTGAATCTATGGAAACCAGGTATGTAGAGCTAATGGAGGTAGGGGAGGCAAGAGAGCATGTAATGCAAGTCATGGAAAAGGATCAAGCACTGATAAAAAATATTTTTGAAAAGAAGGAAAGAATGAGGATCTTTCAAGAAGGGGACTTAATTCTAAAGTGGGATACAAATCAGGAAAATCTAGGAAAGCACTCCAAATTTTATGCCATCTAGAGTGGACCTTACATAATCACAAAGTACAAGAGTAACAATGCCTTCTAGCTAGCTAAATTGGATGGTAAAGAATTGTAGATCCCAGTGAATGGGATCCATCTCAAACACTGCTACTAGAAAGGAGGTTCCACCCTGTAAATATTAGCATAGGATTTTAATTTCCCTAAGTGCGTATGCACATTGTTTTGTTGTAGCATAGGTTTTGTTTCCCTAAGTGTTGTGGCATAGGTTCTTTGTTGCTCCAGGTTTGTGTCATCATATAGTTCAACGTGCCTCCAAGTGAACGTGTTATTCCCTTCAAACATTTGTAGTAGGGAGACCCATAGTTGTTGTGACAGTTGCTCATTTTCTAATAGAACAAATACAGAGAAACTAAAATCAAGCTCTAAAGGGTCCATTTTCAGAAGAACAAGTATCAACTTCGGGTCACCAATCATGACTCCATGCCCAATGGATATAACAAGGCAACATGATCTCTTCATCTAGCAGGTAGATGCCCCTGCGAGTCACCAAATTGTTATCTCTATTTTTGTCCCTCGACAAAATTGATCAAACACGACCTTGTATAGGAAAGAATTCAAGAAATGGTTCCATCAAGTGAACCCATGCTTTAAATCAAATAAAAAGGTTGTAGATGGGTTCTAAAATGGAGGAACATGATTGAGGAAGGAAGAAACAATGTCAAAGAAACTAGAGGCTCAAAGGAAAAGAAACAGAGAAGGCTCGAAGTCTTTGGGCTCTACAAATGATTCAGAATGAGCCCAAAATTGGCTAAGTATGGAGGAGACAATGGAAGCTGCCAAGTATCCAAATGATAGACCTTCAAAGGTAAAACCCGAGCTGGCCCAAACAAGTGCAAGGCTTCAACGTGTCTAGAGCTCCAAAAGTTTCATTTGCCATTCAAAAGTCTTCGACTTAGTGGAAAATGCCAAGTGTCGGCTAGGTGTAATTTTAAGATGGGAGCCCAAGGCAGGGACTCAAAATTGCACCAACCCTCCACGTGGCCGAGGGTTAAAAGAGGTGAAATCAAGAAGTGGGACTTAATTGGTTAAGTATAAGAGTGCAGTGGAAGGCACCATGTATCTCGATGGTGCACATTCAAATGCACGGTCCAAAGCGCAGACTCAAACAAACATAGCACAAGGCTTCCACATGTCAACCCAAAGTGCTCCTTTAAAGGTAAAATCCTAAGTGGATTTCTAAACAAGCGCCTGTGCCTCCACGCATCCATGGTCAAGATGTATGGCCCCAAAGAAGAAAAAAAGCCTTAGCCAAAACATGAGGAAACTGAGCAGGAAGTGGAAGAAACCACGTGGCATCCCAACGCAACTTCAAAAGGAAAATACAATAGTATTCCCCAAACATATGCTAGCCCTCCACGTGTCCAATTTCCAAAAGACCCGTTTTGATAACTTGTTGCTGCCATTTTTCTATGGACCCAATTCAAATATTCAAATGGGCATATATTTCAATTCAGTGCTCGAAATTCAACAAATTTGGTACCATTGGGAAGATCCTGGCCTTGTCTACACCATGGAGATCTGAAAGTTTAATTTTGAAGAATTTAGGTGGGGAAGAAATGAATAACTATCCTTGTGCATTAATACAGGATCAATTTTCCACAATAACCAGATCAAATTTGATCTCGATACATCGTTCTTCCTCCATCAATGCACCGAGAAAGTAATCGATGCAGACATGGCATATTTGGGGAGGATTTATAGGAAGTATTGATGGCCGAAGCCGAGCCTCAAATTATTTTTCCCACCTCCATCTCCTTCTTCTCACTGTTGAATCTATAAAGGAAGGGTCGGGGCTCATTGTAAAAGGTTGGCAATTTTTTTTGCGCCCTCCCTTCTTATTTTTCTCACAAAAGGATTTGTGGATCTTCTCTAACCTCTCATTTGGTTGTAATGCGCTTTGCTTTCCCTGACCATTGCAATATACTATATTGACTCCTGAGCAATAATATATATGTCTGTGGATGATTCTCGACCCTCTCATGTATTTTTTTTTTCTTTTGATCTCTTATTGTAGTTTGGTCATCTGTGAATGGTGCTTGTATTGCATTTCCATAGTCCGTGTTAAATTACAAAACGAGTGTCTAACATTTCTTTTGGTGCATCACCTTGTTAGTTAGGTTTGTTTTCTTACATCTCCTCAACCTTGTCTCCTTTTTATAATAGATTAGATTTAGAATATATTCTCTACAATTTAGTTTGTGTGCACCTGAATAGAGGAATAAGAACCAACCTTAATCCGGAGAGCTCTCTTAACTCGCAAGGTCCCACACTTTGAGAGATGCTCCATGTTTTTCAATCACACTGAGAGTCTCAACCCATCCACTTGGAGACATTCAAGGGTGCTATGATTCTACACTAACAATAAGAAGGCTAAGTTCATAATATTCAATGAAGGAGACACTGTGTTGAAATGGGATGTTGATCATGAAAAACCAAGAAATCACATGAAGTTTGATACAACTGAGTGGTCCTTACATGATTTTAGCATGCAAAGAACACAACGCTTTTTCAACTCTCAAGGTTGAATGGAGAGGAACTTCCCATTCCTATGAATGGTATGTTTCTCAAACACCGTTATTGAAAATCCTACATGTTGTTTGTTTACATTAGATTTCCTTCAATAAGTGCGCTCCACGCACATTACAATGTTCTTCAATTTAATAAGTGCATTCGTGCACCTCATTTGGTTTACGAGATCTTTCCTAGTTTTAATTCATGTTTTGAAAGATTTGGACCTTTAGAAAGGAATACTTTGATTACATGTTTTGGACTCCATGCCCAATGGACAAAAGCAAGGCACTAGTTTACAAGCTAGCAGAAACTTTCCCTGCAGGATCGCTAGAAATGTTGAAAATTTTTGCACTTGTGCAAAAATGAGCAACTCGAAAATTTGTTACGATGATAGCATTGGTGAATTGGACCTAGGCTAAGGGAGATTCTTTCAGTTCAATATTATTTCTATTGAATTAATTAATGATTACATGAAATATAAAGTTCGGTGTCTTTGTTACAAAATGTAACAAATCACACAATCTGTAATTTCATAATTATCTTTAGCAAAAGAACACAAAGCCCCTGAGGACAAATGTGTTATATTGATGAAGACATTGAAGTGTAGAATAGATGAAGTGATAAGTTTTGAACATCAATCATAATTACGTATTACGCAGTGAATCGAGTTCATTGCTAAAAATTAATGGTTTTTAAAAAGTTATTTCCTTACAATTAATACATTCAATTACGCTTATTGAGTTGTCTAAATCATTATACTATCCATGTGAAAAATGAAAAGTAGAAAGAAATACACAACTTAGTTTCAAAATTCAATGTTTTATTCATAAGGAATTTCAAATGTTCCCACACAAGTCGCTTGATGTAACTCAAAAGTAAATTACAACTACTCGAAGTAAGAGCTACATATGCATGAAAAATTAAATAGAGGAGTATGAAAGAACCCATCATTTCCTTGGGATCATTTTTTTAGTTTATGCATCTCCAGTTCACACTTTGTTCTCGTCTTCATCCTCGCTCCTTAACAAAAGGCGCTGCACTAGAAAATAGAAAAGGGAAAACTGCGCTTTTGAGCTCGTGGATTGATTCATATTCCTATACTTTCCAAATTTGTGTAGGTGGATCTCTTAACATCGGGAGGTCTAACTTACATGAGGGACAAAGGAACAACTCGATAAAAGCACTATTCTCGCAACAACATACATGACTCATTCACTCAAAAAGAAGAAAAAGAAAAACTATGGAATAAAAGAGAGACCAAAAAGCCTAATGTTTTCTAACCAGTTTATCTAAATGTGCATATACATGAGAGAAGAAAGAAGTGATACATTCTCAGTAACTTAAATCGAAAAGCACATTTATCTCGATTCAATGCTAAAGGTCAAGTTAACCAAAATGAGACAAGATTACAACCAAAACATAATGGAAAAGGGAATTTGAGAAAATTTTGAGAGGGATTCGCCATGTAAAATGGACATTTTAGATTTTTCCATCAGAAAGTTGTGAAAAAGATAAACTAATGTACTCATCAAATAGTAATTTGAATAAGGATAAATATTGCAAAAATTGAACCTAGATCAAACAAAGAATAATATAGCATGTTCATATTTAAAAGAGCATAAATGAGAGCTCTAACCTGTTTCAGCTTTCACAACTTATTAAGTAATGGTACACAAGATTTTCTCGAATAAACTTAGATATCACACTAGATGTGAATGAATAACACCAATACAGAAATTCAAATAAAATATCTTGATTCAAAGTGTTGAGGCATGATTGAAAACAAAAGTATCTTATTATAGTTACTTTCCGAAAGGAAAGAGTTTTCTTAACAAAGTCACATGTAAAAATCAAGATAGCCAAGTAAGGTTATGAGAATATCAAGTATAGTAAGAAATGAAAAGTTTCAAGGTGTCGAAAAATAAGACATCTTTGTAAAAACCTTCAAGGTTACAGATCGAGTGAAGTCTCATTCATGACATTCACATTCATCAAGATATGGAAGGTATAGGTCAAGAATGCAAAATATGTATATAGGCCCAACATCAAATTTTGAGAGAAATAAAGATGCGATATCACTTATATAAAATACAATTACAAGTACATTTGGTAACATCAAGCCAACACAATATGCAAGATTCAAAACAATGGAAGTAAGAAGAATGGGTCTCGCTCATGCTCATAGATCAAAAAAATAGGAAGTACAAATAGGGGTGCTGTGTAACCCCATGCCTAAACATGGAAAGAACTCAATGATGCCACTGACGCATATGACGTTGACTGATGCATATGATGCCACTAGAAGAGGAGTTACAATTCCAAATAAGGAATGTAACTCCTATGACGCATTGATGTAAATGACAATGTCAGATTCTATGACAGAATCTGACACTTGTCATTTGACTTCCTAAGACCTATGACTCTCGCAAGGTGAGATGACTCACCTAGGTGATGTGGATGATGACTGGAAAGTCACACACACCAACACCCCCCCTTCATCGAAGCCGAGGAAGAGGTCAAGGTAAGCCAGAACAGAAAAAGAAGACTCCCCTAGACAACTAAGAAAGATGTGTCAATGGGCCCCGACAACTAAAGGCCTGATAAGGTGCCCATGTACAAACAACATCTTTTTGGAAAGAAGAAGAGGAGAAGAAGGAGGACTATATAGCCCGAAGAAGATGGGTGGCTGCAGCAGACCTCACCCCAAGAAGAGACCGCAAGTGAAGAAACTTCACCTCAGTGAAGGGCTTGGTGAAAATGTCTGCAACCTGATCAGCTGTCTGAACATACTGTATGTCGATGATGTTTTCATGTATCAGCTCCCATATGAAGTGCATATGAATCTCAATGTGCTTCATCCACTGATGCTGAATGGGATTTCTACAAATCGAGATAGTGCTCATGTTGTCACAATAGATAATGGTAGGCCACCGAAAGTGGATGCCAAACTCTGTCATAATACCCTGTAACCAAACAACTTCTGTGGCAGTGTTAACTGCTCCTCTGTATTCTACTTCTATCGATGATATGGCAATGGCATTCTATTTCTTGCTGGACCAACTGACAGGACCTGAACCAAGAGTGAAACTATAGCCTGAGGTAGACTTCCGATGATCTAGATCACCGGCCCAATCTGAGTCTGTAAATCCAACCAAGTCAATCTCAGTCCCTCCTAAGTAATGAATACCATCTGTGTGAGTGCCACGAACATAGTGAAGGATCCTTTTGCTACTTTTAAGTGCAGCTCATGAGGCTCCTGCATAAATCTGGACACGATCCCGATGGCATACGATAGATCTGGCCGAGTGTGAGTAAGGTAGATCAAGCTTCCCACCAACTGTCGATAAAGGGTACTCCATCAACCAAGGGGGAAGAGCAATCAGAAACCAACTTAATCCCGGAAAGAAAAGGAGTAGGTGAGGACTTGCAATTGGACATGTGAAACCGAGCAAGAAAATCAAGAGAGTACTTAGGCTGCGAGATCATAATTCCCGAGTCAGATTGTGAAATCTGGATCCCAAGAAAGTAATGAAGCAATCCTAAGTCAGACATGGAGAACTTGTTGGCCAAGGAGATCTTCACATAATCAATGATAGAGGAAGAGCTACCGTGATCAACAAGTCATCAACATAGAGAACAAGAATAAGCATGGAGTCATCCTGTCACAGAATATACACATTTGGGTCAGAGTGACACCGAGTGAACCCTGATGCAAGTAAAAAGGAGTCCATCTTGGCATACCAAGCCCGAGGGGCTTGTTTAAGGCCGTAGAGAGACTTCTTTAATTTGCAAAATGAGGGATGGATCATGGACATAACCTGAGGTTGTTCCATATAGATCTCCTCCTCTAGGTCCCCATGAAGGAAGGCACTCTTAACGTCCATCTGGTGGACTTCCCATCTATTAGTGGCAATGATGGCAAGGGTCAGTCGAATGGAAGTCATCTTCACAACCGAGCAAAGGTTTCTGAGTAATCAACCCCAGCTACCTGGGAGAAACCCTTAGCTACAAGTCACGCTTTATACTTCTCAACTTCTCCATTAGCTCCATACTTTGTTCGATATACCCACCTACACCGAACGATTTTTCTTCCTTTCGGAAGAAGGGTAAGATCCCAAGTGTCATTCTTTATGAGTGAGGAATACTCCTCATCCATGGAAGAATCCCACTCAGGAATCCTAGAAGCTTCCTGGAAAGATGGTGGATCAGAAGCAGAGGTGAAGAAGGAGTGAGGTCCAAGTGAAGTCTGAGTGAGTACGTCTCTCATCCAAAGGATCTCCAACTAAATCTCCAACACTCTGTAAAGTTTTCCTAGCCCAAAGAGGTCCCGAAGGCTCAAAGCTCGAGTCGGAAGATTCTTCACTGAGTGAGAAGGGACATAGTCCTCATCATCACTACTATCAGAATCAGAAGACTCAGAAGTTTGAGGATCGGGAGGAGCAGGGAGAGGTGGAACTCGCTCAACAACATCATCATCTGAAGAGTCAGAATCTGAATCAGTGGGCAAAAGGACCTCAAGTGGAAGTTAAAGTCAAGGATGACTCATCAAACTTCACACTCCTCTCAATATAAAGCTCATGGGTGGTAGGGTTCAACAATCGATATCCCTTCACGCCATCAGGATACCCGACAAAGATACAAGGTTTGGATTGTGGATCCAATGCCTTGCATTTCTTTTTGGGAATCCGAGCCATAGCCTTGGATCCGAAGACTCAAAAGTGCTCGACATCAGGCTTGTGTCCAAACCAAGCTTCAAAGGGTGTCATCCCTCTTACTACCTTGTGTGGAACATGGTTCTGAATATAACAAGCACAATTCACTGCTTCAGCCCAATACTGTGGAGGAAGAGATTTCGAGTGAACCATACAAGTAGCCATCTCCTTTAAAGTTTGGTTCTTTCTTTCTGCAACTCCATTTTGGGAAGGGTTGTAAGCAACTGTACGCTGCAAAGCAATCCCCTAAGAAGTGTAGAAATCCTCAAACCTGTTGCTCACATACTCGCCTCCATTTTTGGTTCGAAGAACCTTGATAGACCGTTCCACTTGTTTCTCAGCAAGAGCCTTAAAGTTTTGAAAATGCTCAAAAACTTCAGACTTAAGCTTAAGAAAATATACCCAAGTATAACGTGAAAAGTCATCAATGAAGGTTAGTATATATAGAGCTCTAGTAAAAGAAGGAGATGGAAAAGGGCCAGAAATGTCACTATGAACAAGATCCAAGGGACGAGTAGCTCTCCAGGATTTTCCCTTGTCAAAGCTTTTTTCAGGGTGCTTTCCAAGGGTACAACCCTCACAAAGACCCTTAGAAAACTTAACTCGGGGTAGCCCATTGACCATTTCATTTTGGCTCAATTGTTCAAGGTAACGATAATTTAGATGCCCAAAATGCTCATGCCATAACTTGCTAACCTCATTTGCATGAGTGAGCAAGGCATTGGGCATCGAATCAGAAGAGAAGTGGGAAAAGGTATACAACCGTGAATGGTGATCTGCCTTTCCCTCAGCCACAGTGCAGTTAGAGTTAAGCTCACGAATAATCACCGAGTTAGGACCAAATTCCACTCGCATTCCTTCACCAAGGTGGGTGATTTGGTAAACCGATAGGAGATTGGTAGAGAGATTGGGAACACTCAACACTTGGTTAAATGTTCCACCTTCAATCTCTACCGATCCACTACCAGAAACCGACACATGAGTGTCATCACCCAACGTGATTTGGGACATGCCACATGGTTCAATGCTAGAGAATTCAACCTCTGAAGAAGCCATGTGGTGCGAGGCACCAGAATCGATAATCCAAGTTGATGATGGAGCTGATCTAGCTACGAGGGCCTTACCTTTCTTCTTTTCATTTTTAGTCTCCTTTGCATTAGAAGACTCACCTTTCTGAGCATTTTGTTTAACGGATTCAGGAACACTTATTTTATTCTTCTCAAGTAAATGAGTTAAGTGATCAATTTGTTTCAAAAACAATGTTGCTCGTCATGGCCAAAATTCTTACAATAGGAGCATTTATACTTTTCCTTCTTCGCTTTAGGCTCAGAAGTCAAAGTATGAGTGATGGGCTTAACTGGGGGTTGGTTGGTCTTGGTTTCTTTCTTAGGTTGGTCCTTAGTTTCTTTCTTCTTTTCATTTTTCTTGCCCTTATTCGCCACAAGGGCATGTGACTTGGATTTTAGAGTCCCCATTTGAATGAGTTTGTCATGTTCTCGAATGAGTTGGGATGAAAAACTATCAAAGGAGGGCATAGTCCAAGTACTACCCAAGGCGGCTTTCGTGGCATGAAAAGTTGAAACAAAAATAGAGTATTCAGGACCTAACTTAGAAAGAATCGACAAGATCAATTGAGAGTCTTTCTTATCCACTTTACATTCCTTTAGAAGCATTCTAGTGTGGACAAATTTTGAGAAGAAGGCCTGTAGGTTTTCAAAGTCACTAGGATTTAACCCTAGTAGTTCATTCTCCAACTCATGCGCTCTCATGTCATCTTGCTTCCCAAACATATCATCGAGCATTTTCCACGCTTGATGAGGTGTTGAGGAAGTTTTGATGTGGAAGAGCAAGTGAGAGAGATGGACATACAGATAAGACCTAAGGCTTCATCACAATGGTTGAACCATTTAGATTTTTTGGGTTCATCAGTAGGTTCGGTCTCTAACCCCATGGTAACTGGTATAACCCTTTACTTCGCAAAACCAATATAATTTTAGATTTCCATTCGAAGAAATTAAAAGGTGTGAGCACTGGTACTTTAGAGATATCCATAATGAAGAGATAGAACCAAGGAATGCAGAAGGAAGGAGAGAGAAAAGAAACAACCACCCTAGAACAAAATTACACCCCCCGAAGTTTGGCACTTTATAATTCAGTGCGTTGATTACAACCAGATGCGACTGTGTTCCGAGAACCAGTTTGTCACTCACCTTGCAATTAGCGTAATAACGCGCAATGGTGGAGACAACAATCAAGGTTCGTAGGGCGCAACAGATCGACACTGCAAGCAAGCACAAAAAGAGAGAAGCAAGAGGGGGAAGAAAGAGCTTTGTGAGAAACAACATCTCACGTCACATGAAAGAATCCCTTTGTCGTAAGACTATGGTGGACGCGCTCACAAGTCCACAAAAAAAGGAATAGAACAAAGCTCAAGAAAAAATGAGCTGAATTAAGCAATACAAAGACACCCCCAGAATGCGGCACTTTATAAAATTAGTGCATTTACAAAACTAATGATCCCATCATCTAGAGTGCAAAAAAACATGCAACTTTGACTAAAGAAGTGCTCAAAACCGAGCAACGAGTCAAAAGTTATAGCAAAAACCAATTCCCGCAACTGATGAGAAAAAGCCAATAAGCCTGCAAACGGATTAAAAAGTGCCCTAAACGCATGCAAAAGGTGTCGTATGTATGCCCATGGAAATGGCATGGAATTTGAGATAGGGTTTGTTTGTAGACATGAGGGGGATTAGCCACCGCCAATCCCGACTCACCCTTCGTCTTCGGCACTCGAGGAAGGTTAATAAAACAAGCCAAAAAAAATTTTTACAATGCCAAAAAATGTAATGTTTTTACCTTATACCTTTTAAAAGTAATGAAACAAACACGTTTTTTAGAAGAGTGATAAGATAAAAAGAATGCAAACACGTTTTTTTTTAAGAAAAGTGAATAAAAACGTATTTTAGAGAGAGATATTACCCGGCAAAAGAATGAGAAAGCCACATGGGAAAAGGGAAAAAAAAATAAAATAGCAAAAAATGCCAAAAATGCCTCAATGTAGAGAAAATGCCAAAAAAAAATGCAAGAGAAATAATGCATGAAAAAAAATGCTTGAATAAGCCAAAAAAAAATGCCGCAGAGGAAAAAGTGTAAAGCCAAAAAGAGAAAAACACCAGACAGCTAAAAAAACACCAAAAGAAAAAGTAACAGGTAGAAAAACACGAGAAAAAAAAAATGCAACTGAACAAAGGAGAAAATGCAGCAGAGAGAAAAAATGCTCGAGGAAAACAAAAAAATGCCCGGAAGAAGGAGAAAACACTGTAAAGGCCAAAAAAAAAAATGAAAATGCTGAAAGTTTGAAAATGAAAACGTGAAGTAAATGCAAAAATGTGAGAGACTTTGCAAAAACGTGAGAGGTTTTGCAAAGGTTTCAAGAGACAAAAAGAGACCAGCAAAAAACGTGAGAGATTTTGAAAAAACGTGAGAGGTTTTCAGCAGGCTCGCAAAAACATTTTGAGACCAGGCAGAGGTAACTTCGAGACAACAAGGAACCACAATGATGAGGAAAAAGCTCGGAATAGTCTGAGTATACACCGGTGAAGAAAAAACAATGATCCCAACCAGTAATCACAGGTCCACGCCAAAAATGAGCTCTTCTTTTACCCTGCAGGCGCTGAATCTGAACACAACCAGCAAGAAACACACAAACAACCCAGAAACAATAGCCACAAAGATCTAGAAATATCCAAATATGAACTCAGCTGATAAGCAAACCAACCAAATACCTTAACTTGCAACTGCTGAAACCTCAATACGAGGTGAGCAATAATTCCAAAATGATAATCGAAAAAAACTTGCACACGAGGAAATGAGAAGAAACCAGAAGTAATAAACAACTGAGAAACGAAGAGTGCACATTTACCGAAACCAGCTCTGATACCATGAAAGAGGGATTCACGAGAACCGATGTCAAAAAGTGATGCACCACAACGAAGTTGCACTCCGATGGTAACGTCAAGCCAACGCAATACGCAAGATTCGAAACAATGGAAAGAAGATTGCAAGTAAGAAGAATGGGTCTGCTCATGCTCATAGATCGAAAAATAGGAAGTACAAATAGGGGTGTTGTGTAACCCCCATGCCTAAACATGGAAAGAACTCAATGACGCCACTGACGCATATGACATTGACTGATGCATATGACGCCACTAGAAGAGGAGTTACAATTCCAAATAAGGAATGTAACTCCTATGACGCATTGACGCAAATGACAATGTCAGATTCTATGACATGAGAATCCGACACTTGTCATTTGACTTCCTAAGGAATGTCACATGGAACACCACTTCAAAACCCATTAAACACAACTAACCTTGAACCTGCAATAAACATCGAGTATGCACAAGATACCATGTAATGATGAGAGGCAAGAAGAGAAAACAAAATAAGCAAATGATGGACTTAAGATGCATCATGAAACATATTTTATTACTCCATAAGTCGTATGGTACATCATCAGTGGGTAAGAGGAAATAAAATTCCATTGCAGAGCCATGAGAAAAGGATTAGACTACACATTCTACCCTATGGAAGAAGGAAAGAAAGGGGGCATGAGAGAAACAATGACCAACCATTAGAAAATGCCCCTCCTTTACTATATATAGGAACAATAAGAGAGAGAGGAGGGAAGAATCTGAAATTTTCTGGGATGAAATATTAACCACCTACCATTAATGCCTCTAAAAATTGGCCTACAATATGTTAAGTCTCACGCTTCATATCTGTTTGGCATGTTAAAGAAGGAACAACGACAGATCAAATCAAAAATGATCTAGTTGTTAAGCAATCAGAAATAAATCCTTCATTAATGGCTTGGAAGACATTTTCCTATTTCTCACCCACCTAACCTTGTCAAGATTAAATTCTCACACCCGATGGCATAGAAGATGTTGAGGCCTTTCCAAAAATTCTTCTTCTACCCAAATCTAAGATTTTCATCAAAAGATATGGTTTTCTTTGTATTCCATGAGTCCTTTCTACCGATGGGAGGCATCTTGTGCTCCGACCCGAGACACATGGAGGCATTGTGCTCATTTGGAAATTGATTTTGAAATTGCCCTCTTGAAAGAGTGTTATAATGACATGTGGCTTTGATCCCCGGCATTGGAATTTTCAATGGCTGATCTTACCTTTGGACCCGGGACACGTGGAAGGTCGCATGTTTGGGAACCCACTTGAGTTTTACTTTTGAAGTTATGTCACGCTGACACGTGGCTCCTTCCACTTACCTTTTGTACTTAGATAATTTGAGCCTACCCCCTTTCGGGCCTGGGACACATGGAAGGACCGTGCTCATCTGAGTCTCCATCTTGGGTTGTGCCTTTGAATTTGGGTAGGATGAGACACATGGCAGCTCGTCCACTAGCTCTCTATAATTAGTCATTTGAGGCTCGATGTTTCTCCCCTTTTTAAATTTTTTGACCTAGACACGTGGAGAGTTGGCGCTCATTTGAGTCTCCACACTTTGGACCTAGCCTTGGTGTTGCACCGATGAGACACGTGGAGGCTTCCGCCGACACTCTTATACTTAGTCGATTAAACCGCTAGCTCGCCCCCTTTTGCGACCTAGGAGACACGGTGAGCCTACGCTTGTTTGGGGTTCCACCTTCGAGTTGGTCTTTGAATTTGTGTCGATTTGACACATGGTACCTTCCGTATTGGCTCTACCCCATTTTTACTTTTTAACTTCTCGGGTCTGTCTCCTTGTTGGACGGGACACGTGGAAGCCTCGCGCTTGTTTAGGAACCGCCTCTTGGGACCCAACCTTGGTTTTACAAAATGAAGACATGAGACATGTGATGCATGCGTGTGGGCCTACTACTTTTCAACGACCGGTGAGACTCCTTCGATACTTTATACACGTGGTGCGTAAGGGCGTCTACCTCCGAGTTAATCTTTGAAGATGCGCGCAACTCTTGAGTGAGGTACGTGGAAGCTTCCATCCTGTCCCTTCCACACTTAGCTGATTCAAGAGCCGACTCTATATCTTTTTTGACTCTTGGCCACATGGAAGCTTCCAATGACTTGATACTTTCAATGGCCAATGAGACCCTCTAAGGTTGTGGACACATGGTAGGCTAGTGCTCGTTTGGAAAATACTTTTGAAACTTGCTTTTGAAGTTGCACGTGGCTAACACGTGGAATCCTTCACCGGTTTTGACTCTTCAATGGCCGCCTTTGTTAAATCTGACCCAGGGAACATGGAGGCTCTATGCTTGTTTGGGAACTCTGTTTCACTACACCTTTTGGAATTGCGTCGAGATGACGCGTGGCACCTTCCGCGAGTCTTTTGTTTGGCCCCAAGTTAACTCGTATGTGGTGAAGTCCCAAACTTTGAGTTCTTTCTCTCGATTATGTCCCGTGTGCTCTGGATCCCTTTATGTCATTGTGGCCTCCTTCACCAACCTCGTGTTCCTTGAGTCAAGCTTACCTGTCCCCTTATTTTGGTATTGATTATAACCTCGTGGGATAGAGCCGACCCCTATGCTTTTCTAGAGTGAGGTCATGTTTGACCAAATTCTTTGGGGAAAATTTGGGATAATAGGTAGATTACTAGAGATTCAGGATATGATGCAGTATTAGGCACATGTCAAGCCAAAAATACCACACAAGATACAAAGTAAACTTGGGGATTCAAGTTATTGAACGATAAAGGTGAATAGTTTTCCAAACAATAAATTTTCATTCCTTTAAATCACAAGGCACCATCTTTGCAATACGCACAAGGAAATATCAAGTAAAATAACTTTCAGAGCACAAAATAAAATGAAGAGGTGAACTACAATCAGCTTTAAAATTATGCATGAAATAGTTTAATAAGAAAATACTTTTCAAACAAAGTAGCAGGATATTGTTTGAGTTCTAAATCAATACAGCCAATGGGATCATTAAATATTTTAGAAGATACACCAAAGCATTGTAAGTAGACCACGAGCTCAGAAACCTATAAATCTATATAAGTATACCAGCCTATCTCGTATCTAGATTCAGAAAGTTTCCATGAGCTTTAACATAAATGAAACACATATTCAGAGCATAAATAAGTCAAATCAAGAAAACACCCAAAACATGGCCTTAACGTTTGGATTCTATAAAGAGAGTAGAAATAACGCAAGATTCCCATAACTCAAAATGACAACCAATTAGAGCTAGAAGGTACAAAAGGGTGATAATGCAACAACAACAGATCACACAAAGTAGCTCAAAATCTAGTAAGATAGCTAATGGAGAAACCCACAAAGAGGTCAAGAAGTCAACATTTATGATGTCTGTTGGTATCCAAATTGATTCTCAATTGGAGACCAAGAAGCATCACAAATTTAGAAAGACATTGAGAGACAAACCTATCATATTATGAGTCATTTTGTAGCTAGGGAGGGAATTTTTCTAACTCTTTGTCACTTAGACATTGGAGAAATGGATAGCACCTTCATTAAGGATTTGATCTATCCTCACTACTTTAGGCCGTGCCTTTCGACCAGGGTGAGAGGACCCATTTTGTAACATTTGTTGGTGAAGGAGAATGAAGATATCCTTCTTTGCACAAATTTGACAAGAAACCTTGAGAAAATATGATCAATGCACCACAATTTAACTCTCACGAGTTGTCACTTCTAAAGAATGGTGATATTTCCTAAACAAGGTTTAAGGTTACTAAAGACATTATGGAATCCTGATTGCTTCTACATATTTTGGTAGTAGAATTTATTCATTTGTGGATACACGGGAAAATAGGGGTACTTTAGGTAGGATTCATAGTTATTTGAAATTTATTGGTGGGAAGTTAAGCAGGATAAAGTTGATTATACCAAATCTTTGAGAACCTTCACAACATTTGGAAAACTAAATGATAGAATGCTTCAAAATAGCTAAAATATTCCTTTAACGAGTAACATGTGCATCAATGGAGGCCTAGATTTCCACATTTTCACACAATCTTTGAGAATTCAACACGAAGGCTCAATCTAAAGACTCAATTAAACATTAAAGACCCCTGGTTCCTCATGCCTAAGATACACTCAAAGGCTTACAAACAATATTTATGAACAAAATGACAGTAAAATGATTTTAAATTGTTTACTCTCATTACTTTGGATGAAGGCTCTTCTCGTAATAAATTGGAAATGCCACTAAAATATCATAGCGATGAGATCTGTGTGATTCAGAGGAATTTTAAACACCAGATTACAATAAGAACAAGAAAAATACTATTAAGACATTCTGAAATGAAGTGGACACAAATTTTCCCAAGATTACCATAGATTAATTCAAGTTGATTAGATTCATCAACAAGAAAAATTTTCTTTGAATAGTCTCGGAGCTTGTCAATGGTTGTACAATCGCAACCAACTTGACATGATAAAATCTAAAACATAAGAGATTAATAGGTTTCTCAAATGGTCTCTCAGAAGATGGGATTTCTCAAATTTTCTCATAAAAATTAACACCCGACCCTTTGCAAGATTATTCTCATTGCATTTATACATTTCACTTGCTCACTCATCTCAATTTTCCCCCAAAAAGAAGAATATTCGAGGAATCCTTTACTTGTCACCAATTTGTCTCGGAAAGTGATGTTTAACAAATTCAAACTCAAAAGCTGCCAGTGTGTATAAATTATGAACTCGGTCACATTTCTCAGACCCTCAACCATGACTGGGATGTCATGCCACAAATTTTTGATAGTCCTTCTAATCATTATTTTATTCTGTCATGTGAGAAATCCCCATTTTAATCATTTTTAGGTGGCTTTGTATAGCTAGGTCTGACAAGCAATCCTTTTCACCTTCGAGGACACACCTTGAGAAATGAGTGCCCTCGCATGGATGCTTGCATTCGTGCCTCTGAGAAATGAGTGTCCATGCATGGATTATTCCACATACTTGTGTTGTGATTCCGAGTTGGCCAAGTGCAAAGAGGAGTCAATGAAAACCTCCACGTGTTTCCTTGGCACAACTGCGAAGGCAAAGTACAGAGGAAAATTCCCAAACAATCACGGGCCTTCCACATGCCCTAGGCCCAAGAAAATTTCCTTTTGGCCTTTGAAAATTCTCAGTATAAAATGAGTTAGTGGAAGCCTCCACATGTCTCCATGGCACTCTTTTGATATGGTGCCCAAAAGCGGAGACCCTAAACAAGCATGGTCTCACCATGTTTCTTAACCCAACAAAGTGTTGAAAGAATTTAGGGACCAAGTGGAACATGCCACATGCGTAGGGTCTAAGAAAGTTCCTTTATACGTTGAAAATTCCAAACAAGGGCATAGTGAATGGAAAACTCCACGTGTCTCCATGGTGCTTCTTCAAAAATAAAGTATAGGGCAGTTCTCAAATAGGCATGGGCCCTCCACGTGTCCTAGGCCTTAAAATTTACTTGAGAAGTTTAAGTATATAGAGGAGCTAGCAAAAGCCTCCACGTGTCTCCTTGGTGTAACTAATAAGGTAGGACCTAGAGGCAGATCCTCAAATGAGCACAGGACTCCCACGTGTCTAGAACCCGATAGAGTTGCATCTGCTATTGAAAAATTCTAAGTATGGATAGAGTGAGTGGAGACCTCCACGTGTCCCTTCGGTGCTCTTTTGATATGGAGCCCAAAAGCGGAGACCCCAAACAAGCATGGGCCTTCCACGTGTCCTGAGTCTAACAAAGCTGCACCGGCCGCTTGAAGAAAAGTTTAAGTATGGGAAGGGCCAATGGAAACCTCCACGTGTCTCCTTGGCGCAATTCCAAAGGTCAAACCAAGAGGTGAATTTTCAGATGAGCGTTGGCCCTCCACATGGAAAATCCTTGAGTCAAGTGGGAAAAAACCTCAAGATGTTTTGTTGACCCACTTATTATCAAGAATGAACACATATTTACAAATGTTAGAGATAAATATTCACGGTAAAAACACACCCGTCGAATAGTAAGATGCAAGGGAACTCCACCATTTATGCCAAGAAATGAATATTTCTTTAAGGATAAAGAATTTGGAAATGATATAAGGCCCAAATGTGATCCACGACCATGGAGAAGGATCTTTCAACAATATACAAATGAAGAAAACTTTTCACGAATCCATTTGGGGAGATAGAAAATACGATGAACCCCAGGAGTAGATTGAAGAATTTTTTAGAGAAAATGGGATGAGATAAAAATGAACACCAAAATTCACTCCGACTCGAGGATGGGCACTCCCAACAATTTCAAAAAGAACAAATAGTAAAAAAGTGCCAAAAATAAACCATTAGGCAATGGAGTCACTAGCCAACCTTCAGAAGAAACTGAGAAACCAAAAAAAATGACCGCCAAGGACCAGGATGAACCAAAACAGAAAAACATGAAAGAAGGAAGAAACCAAAAGACTATAAATTGTACAATGGTGCATACCTTGATTCTAAGAAATCAATTAAGAAATGTTTCAAATTCCTACCATTAGCAGTAATTCAAGCAACTCCCCATCTAGGTATTTTAAGAAGAAGGTATGTTCACCAATCCGAATGTCAATTGAATAAGGGCCCATCCACAATGCATCAAACTTTCCATGTTTACCCTTATCCTTATGCTTGCTATCCCCAAATAGCATAAGATCTCCCACACCGAAAGCTCTTCGAGTCACCTTCTTATCAAATAAATTCTTCAATTTCTCTCTAAAATTTACATTCCTTTGATGAATGCCCTTATTTCTTCATCTAACTCAACAATTTGATTGATACGAGCATCATAGGGGCTAACCTCTTGATCTTATAGTTGTTGAAGAAATTGAAATGAAGATACTTGCATATGCAGGGGCGGTAGGGATTGAGTTCCATACACCAACTCAAATGGGATTTTTCCAATAGCTCATTTAACAATGATTCGATCAGCCTAAACAACAAACTTCAACTTCTCACCCCACTTCCTTTTGTTCAACTCCAAAGTTCTTCTAATTATCTTCAACATATTTTTATTATTGGAATCTTCTTGTCCATTTCCTTGGGGATTATAATTGGACAAATATGTCAAATTGATCCCATATTCGTGCCACATAGCCACCAAAGATTTATTTTGAAACCTCATAGCATTATCAGCAACTATATTTAAAGGCACCCCAAATCTGCAAAAGATATAATTCAGGATAAAATCCATGAAAATTTGGTGAGTTTCCTTCTTGGTGGGGATTGCCTCCACCCACTTAGTGAAGTAATATGTGGCCACTAATACCCACTTATGGCCTACACTTGAGGGATCATAAATTTCCCAAATGAAATCTATTCCCCATTTCCTAAATGGGGCTTCAATTGATATAGGATACAAAGGAAGAGAGCCTGAAGCTTTCAGTCTTCTAGAAAATCATTGGCAACTTTCACATTTTCTTATGAATAGAGTTGCATCTTTAAAAAGAGTCGCCACTAAAAACAAGACCTTAAGATCTTATGAGCTGTGAATTTTCCAGAAAAATTCCCCTCACAAACTCCTCCATGGAGATCAACAATTATTTTAGGGGCTTCATCTTTGGTAATGCATCTTAAGAGAACTCCCTCAGGGTTCTTCCAAGCTAACCCAAAGTCAGTAATGACATATTTTTGGGAAGCTACCTTAAGTGCTATTTTTAATTCTTGCTCAAATATTCAGGAATTGTAGATGTTTGAGATAAAAATGATGTCCTTGTACCATTCAAAATTTATCGGGCCAAGATCATGCAACCTTTCTTCTTCAACTTCATTTACCTCAATTGTCTATAGATTTCTCTTTGCCATAAGTTTTTCCGTGACCTAAACCTTTGACCAATTTTTTGTTTGGATGTCCATATCATACTCTTGTAATTTGTTTACCCATTGACATCTCTTGCATGAAACCTCCATTTCGATAGGATATCTTTCACCATGGTGTGGGGAACATAAGTAATGACTTGGAACTCAAAATATATGGTCTAAAGAACTTTTTTGCTTTTACCAAAGAAAATGCTTGCTTCTCCATGATAGTATAATTTATCTCAACTCCTTGTAATGCCTTCGAAAAGGCAATTGGTCTTTCACCTCCCTCATCATCCTTCCGCAACAACACGATGCAATAGTAATTTCTAAAGCACAAGAAAAAATTGGAAAGCCTTCTTATAACTGAGCTGCTAAAATAGGGCATTATTTAATTCTTCTTTGATCCCAACAAAAGATTTAATAGTTTCTTCTTCCCATTTGATACTTTGATCTTTCTTCAAAGATGCTAGTGATTCGGATAATTAGTTCGTAAAAGTTGGAGATAAATCTCCTAATAAAATTAATCGTCCCCAAAAACGATTGAATTCCCTTATTAGTTCTTGGAATAGGGACTTTTCTAATGGCTTCTACCCTTTCAGGATCAATCATGACCCCTTCCTTTGACACAATGTGTCCAAGAAACTTTTCTTTCTAAACTCCAAAATGACACTTCTTGGGATTTAGTGAAATACCATACTCCCTGCATCTTAACATAATTTTTTCTAAGTGTTGTAGGTGGTCACTCCTTTTTTGAGAAAAAATACAATGCAATCAACATTATCAAATTTTGATTCAAGTGCCACCAAACCTCTCGGGAGTAGTATTAGTCTTCAATTGAATGATGTCTTTACCAAATAAAGTCTCCTTTCCATTGGTCATTGCACAAACCATTGGTCCCCAATCTATACGTTGATCATCAAATTATCCTTGGTTATGTAAGAACCTTTACATCTGGCGTTGTCTTCAAACACTTGTCGTTGTTTAACATTGTCAGGAATATATGGCCTTGTTAATATCTCAATATTATACTCACAATAGGGGATGCAACACAATTTTCAAACTGGACCCCAATACGGCTAACTATTCTCTACAAGTAGTGTACTTCCTATCATGATGTATTATGTTGAAGGATTCAAACATTTCAATGAAATCGTAGACTACATGCTTATATTGCTTCATTCTCTAATTTTTTATTTGCATACAATTTTCTAACCTACTTGATAATTAGCTTTGAATATCCTTTAACAATGATGTCTCTAACACCATATTTCCAAATAATTCTTAAACCCAATAACAGTGCTTCATATTCTGTAATATTGTTAGTGCACTCAAAGTTGAGTTTAAAAGAAAAAACAAACTCTTCCTATCCTGGAGATATCAGAACAATACCAGCACCATTTCCAAATTTAGAGCAAGCCCCATCAAACAACAAATTCCAAGGAGAACCTACTTGTTTAAGAAAATTGCATTGATCAATTTAATGCTCTTTACCATCAACAAATCCAACAAAGTTATCAGCATCAATGTCAGTGTATAACACTTCATAGGAAGCGTTATTGGGATCCTTAATGAGATGTAACATCTTATTTTCACCATACAACTTTACAAGGATGCCCTTAATAGGTATAGTGGTAAAAACATATCCATTTGCACACTCCCACCCACACTAGCAGCCCACTTTCTTGATAACAACATTCCCCATTTGGCAGGGCAATCAACAATAACAACATCTAGTTTTAAGTTCTTACTTGGGTATGCTGTAAGTTGCACTATCAAACCCTTGACACATCCAACCACTGGAACCTCTCTAGAATCCATGGCAGTGCACTTCCCATAAGCTAGCTGTCACTTTGATATCTAATTCATTCATGACCTCAAGAGGCATAACATTACATGATGCTCCAGAATCAAACATATAGTTGTGTAACAACATGTCCCTAATAATCAGAGTATTGAAAAATGGATCCACATTTAGTTGGGACTCAACAAAGGATGTTCCCAAATATAATTTAGGTGGCTCACCTAGTTCTTCCAAAGACTTGTTGTTTTTCTAACTCTACAATGGTAGGAGGAGTCTCAACATTGTTTACATTTCTGCCTTGGGTAATCTTTTCTTCTTTCAATCCCAAATACTCAAAGGCTCTTTTCTTGTGCTCAAGAATCCTAAGTAGCTCAAAAATTGGAACAAAAATCTTGATCTGACTCAAGACTTGGGAAATGTCATAAGGAATGTATTTGGGCAAGGCAGCATTTGGAGGAAGACTAACAAAATCATCTGATAGCAAAGGATTTTTCATGGTTTGAGCATGGGCAAGGGATACCAATTCTGTTTGGGGAAATAAGGCCTTTGCCAGATGTATCTTTCTTAGGAGTTTCTTTTGGGATATTGGTGAGAACTAGAGTTTTTGGTTTAGCCTGAGGCCCTACCCCTTTAACAAATTTACTCCTAGTGTTATATTCTTTTCTTGGGAAACCACAACATTCATTAACAACTACCTATCCTCCTCAGAAGGGATTCCTCCATCATACTTTTTAATCATTAATGCCCTTAAGTATTCAAAATCATTATTAGGAAATCCAAAAAGGTTGTACCATATCTATTTCAAAAGTATGAGAGGGAGGAAGGGATAATACCTGGTGAATGCAATCCCAAAATCTACATCATTTTCGCACCGATTAATACTGGTGGTCAAAGTTACTCCCCGATATGAACTCAGAGCAATCCATCATGTATGCATCATCATATATCTCATCATCATCATCTTCCTTAACTTATTTATCTTCATCGCATGGCGAATGGGATAAGAAAAATCTGTCACACCACTCCATATCATGGACCTCTTCCATAGTAGCAAACTCCCGATAGCTAAAGGATCAGCACCAATCTATTTTCTCGAGGTTGGGGCTGTTTATTTCCTAATCCCACAGGCCCTTTACCCCTGTCATTTGATTTATGATCACCTATGGGATGATTTAAAAATATTTCTTGACCTTGTGGCTTGTGTTGGCCTTGAGAACCTTGTCCAATCCCCTTCTCCGGCCCGACCAAATTGTATAGGATATTTCCTTAACAGCCCGCCAATGTTTTCACAACCTCTTCTAGATCCATAGACTTACTTGACTAAGGCTTCTCTGGATTGATCAGCTTGATACCTTCCCTCTTAGGAGGCTTACCAACTACTTTGATATTGTTTTCAATCTACAAAGCCATGGTGAAGGCCTGCCTCAATGTTGTTGGGTTCTTATCCCTCAAATAATAGGAAACCTTCTTATCAAAAGCATCAGAGTATTTTATTAAACAAGAAACATCACTTGGCCTCAGGATTACAAGTAGCCTATTCAGGGTCTTATTGAACCAAGTATTGAAGTCATGAACATAATCATTAGGATTCTTCTTGATATTTTCAAATTATGATAAAAGAAACCTAGGGTCTACTTTATCTCCATATTGCAATCTAAAATCATTTTTCATTTTTTCCATGAATCAATGGAGTTTTTTGGAAAATATTTATACCATTCACATGCATCCTCCTCTAGAGTATGAGTAAACAACTTTATGTACACATCCTCAAATTCATTCTCAAAGTCTTCCATCATATTGACAAAAAGCTTTAAGTGCTGATCACTAGTAATAACATTATTTCCTTAAAATTTAGGTAGTCTATTTCTAACATCTTGGGGCACAACATTTGGATATCCAGCCATACCTCTGAAATCTATAGGACCAAAAGTGTTCACAACAAACGGAGGTCTAGGTGGGGGTTGGGCCATATTGTTTTGGGGGAGGTGATCTTACAGAGAAACAAAATGATGGGGAGTGAGGGGTCTGTGGGGCACAGGAATGCAATTCTCAAAATGAATTTTCTCTAAAAAAATTATTTCTTGGAAGATCCTATCAGCTTTAGAGAACACAGGGACAAAATGAGATGTAAATTTTTCAAATACAAAAGAATGACCCTCTCCAATTGGAGAATTTAGATCTACAAAAAGACTACTTGATTCAAGCACTTGAGGAAGTATGGAAATCTTCAATGACATGTTGATCAGTTTCCACAATTGATAACTCCTTTCTTGATTTCTGATCTCCAACAACTTTCCAGATTCTTCTTCCTTCAGAATTTGTCTTTCCCAATTCTGGAAACAACTTTTTGGTAGGGTATTTAGTGAAGAAAGATATTCTTCCTTCCAAATTTGCAAAGATTAGTGATAAATTTCAATTAACAGAGGTTAAGACACTAGCATTTATCAAAAATTAATTTAAGACAGGAGTTGCCACTAAGGATTTTCATCTTAGTTGTGAAAATGCACTAAAATTGATCTCATCAAATGTCTGTCAACACTAAATTCATGCAAAGCTTCATAGACTGGCCTTCCTTTACTCCGTATTTAACATTGATGATTTAAGCTTAGTGCAATAAACCAACAGAAATTGGAAATATTGCATGCAAAACTTGTAACTTTACTTGATTCTTACAAATCTGAACACAGGATGACATTTCAACAACATATTTGTAGTTTAAAATTTGTAAGAAGCATTCACCAGGGTTTTTATGCATTTTTGATGGTGTTCAAACTTTACACACCCCTATATGTCACTGGAAATGACGTCAATCGGGTGTTGGAATCCAAATTGATTCTCCCTGAGACTCGAGAAACATCACAGATTGCAAGAAGACACCGAGAGACAAACATATCTTATTATGATTCATTTTATATCTAGGAGGGGATTTGTCCGACTCTTTTCACTCAAGCATCAAATATTTTGATAACACCTTCATTAAGGGTTTGATCTATCCTCACTACTTTAGGCCATGCCTTTCACCCAGGTGAGAGGACCCATTTTTAACCTCTGTTGGTGAAGGAGAATAAAGATATCCTTATTTGCACAAATTTTATAGGAAACGTTGAAAAATATGATCATTGCATCATAATTTAACTCTCACAAGTTTTCACTTCTAAAGAATGGTGATATTTCATAAACAAGGTTTAAGGTTACTAAAGACATTATGGAATCTGATTGCTTCTAAATATGTTAGGGTATAATTTATTCATTTGTGGATACACAACGCAAAAAGGGGTATTTCATGAAGGATTTATAGTTATTTGAAATTTATTGGTGGGAAGTTAAGCAGGATAAAGTTGATTATACCAAATCTTTGAGAACCTTCACAACATTTGGAAAACTAAATGACAGAATGCTTCAGAATAGCTAAAATATTCCTTCAACTAGAAGGTGTGCATCAATGGAGGCCTATATTTGCATGGTTTCACACAATATTTGAGAATTCAACACGAAGGCTCAAGCTAAAGACTCAATTTTAAATTAACAACCCCTGGTTCCTCATGCCTAAGATACACTCAAAGGCTTACAGATAATCTTTATCAACAAAATGATAGTAAAGTGATTTTAAATTGTTTATTTCATTACAGGATGAAGGCTCTTCTCATAATGAAATTGCAAATGCCACTAAACTATCACAAGGACAAGATCATGTGTGATTCAGAGGGATTTTAACACAAGATTACAATAGGAACAAAAAAAACTACTTATAGACATTCTTAAATGAAGAAGACAAAAATTTACCCAAGATTAACACAGATTAATTGTAATTTTATTAGATCATCATGCTAGGGAAAGTTTCTTTGAACAATCTCAGAGCTTTTCAATGGTTGTACACTCACAACCAACTTGACATGATCAAATCTAAAACATAAGAGATTAATAGGTTTCTTAGATGGTCTCTTAAGAAGATGGGATTTCTCAAAATTTCTCATAAAAATTAACACCCGACCCTTTGCAAGAGTATTCTCATTGCATTTATACATTTCACTTTCTCACTCATCCAAAATTTTCCCCCAAAAAGAAGAATATTCAAGGAATCCTTTGCTTGTTACCAATTTTTCTCAGAAAGTGATGTTTAACAAATTCACACCCGAAAGCTACCAGGTGGACAAATTATGAACTGATCATGTTTCTCAGACCCTCAACCATGACTGGGATGCCATGCCACAACTTTTTGACAGTCCTTATAATCATTCTTTTATTATGTCATGCAAGAAATCCCCATTTTAATCATTTTTAGGTGGCTCTGTATAGCTAGGTCTAACAAGCAATGTTTTTCACCTTCGATGACACACCTTGAGAAATGAGTGCCCCGCATGGATGACTGCATTTGTGCCTCTGAGAAATGAGTGTCCGTGCATGGATTATTCCACATAATTGTAATGTGATTCTGAGTTGGCCAAGTGGAAAGAGGAGTCAGTGGAAACCTCCACGTGTTTCCTTGGTGCAACTATAAAGGTAAAGTGGTGAGGTGAGAGGCAAGTTCCCAAACAAGCACGGGCCTTCCACATGCCCTCATCATAAGAAAAATTGTCTTTTTCCTTTGAAATATTCACAGTATAAAAGGAGTTATCAGAAGCCTCCACATGTCTCCATGGTGTTCTTTTGATATGATGCCCAAAAGTAGAGACCCTAAACAAGCGCGAGCTTACCACGTGTCTCGGCTGAAAAATTTGTTGAAAGAATTTAGGGACCAATGGAAGGTACCACAAGCCTAGGGTCTAGAAAATTTCACTCGGTCATTGAAAAGTCCAAGCAAAGGTAGAGTGCAGAGAAACTTCCACATGTCTCCATGGTGTTTCTTCAAAATAAAGTATAGGGGAGTTCTTAAATAGGCGTGGGCCCTCCATGTGTCCTGTGCCTTAAAATTTTTCTAGAGAAGTTTAAGTATATAGAGGCACTAGCGGAAGCCTCCATGTGTCTCCTTGGCGCAACTGCTAATGTAGGACCTAGAGGTGGATCCTCAAATGAGTGCAGGTGCCCCACATGTCAAGAACCCTACATAGTTGCATCATTTTTGAAAAATTCTAATTATGGAAAGAGTGAGCGGAGACCTCCACGTGTCCCTTCGGCACTCTTTTGATATAAAGCCCAAAAGCAGAGACCCCAAACAAGCATGGGCCTTCCATGTGTCCTGAGTCTGACAAAGCTACACCGACCGCTTGAATAAAATTTTAAGTATGGGCAGGGCCAGCAGAAACCTCCATGTGTCTCCTTGGTGCAATTCTAAAGATCAAACCAAGAGGTGAATTTTTAGATGAGCACCGACCCTCCACGTGGGTAAGCCTTGAGTTGAAGTGGGAAAAAACCTCAAAATGCTCCCCCAAACCATTTCTAATCAAGAATTAACACATATCTATAGATGTTAGAGATAAATTTTGATAGGAAAAACATGCTCGAATAGTAAGATGCAAGGGAACTCCACCATTTGTTCCCAGAAAATGAATCTTTCTTTAAGGACAAAAAATTTGGAAATGATATAAGGCCTAACTATGATCCACGACCATGGAGAAGGATCTTTTAACAACATACAAATGAAGAATAATTTTCATGAATCCATTCGGGAGATAGAAAATACGAAAAACTAGGAAGATTGAATAATTTTAGAGAAAATGGGGCGAGATCCAAATGAGCACCAACAACGCCAAAAAAATAACAAAAAGGGAGCTCCACTTACTAGAAGAAGCGATGGCCATATGACCTCGTAGAGACAAGATCAAGCACACTCATCAAGTAGAAGTTTTCCAAAGTTATCAAATGGTGGTCGTGTTTCTCATCCCCTAGCGGGGAGGATTTCAAAAGAATAAGATCTTAGAAATAATCATACAAAATGTTGAAAATCCCACATCGAAACAATACATCACAGAAGAAATGACACATCGTGCCTCAAAACCTTGAAGTGGTGATTTATCTAAAGACACCAGAGGTTTAATGCATGAGAGAAGCCAAACTCGGAAAAACATCAATTCTAAAGAAAGAAAAAGTAAAAATGAAATTCTTGGAAGAGCCTCTTAATGACATCCACGAAACTCTCAAACAGAGCTTTGTAATGAGCTAATATAACTCACGGTGGAAAGTAAAGATATGGAATGCAGAGATCTTTGAGGTGAATTAATGATGTTGTGGAACAAATTTTCCAGGGCTTTGCCCTTGAAATGAAAAATGAAAAGTAAACGATGTTTTAGGGTAGGATTGTTTTAAAAACCCAACTCGACCTCATGTAAATCTAACTCAACCCGAGTTAAAGGATCGAAGGATGAGAATCAATCAATACGAAGATAAAAGGCTGATAAATGATACCAACAATAAATGTAAAACCCTAACCACAGCCGAGTTAACCTAGAAACGAGAACCACCGAAAAATCTAAGGTGTGAGTCATCATCGAAAGCGGGTAACTCTTAATTATTCTAGTATAATTGCAATTGACCTTATAAGGTCTATGTTCAAATGGATATTTCAATATGCCGACCAATCATATGTATGCAATGATCTTACCAAAAGTGGTCCAATATCCAATATGCCAATCAAACAAAATGAGGCCCATGATTATAGTGACATGACTATAGTCTAAGAAAAATAATCAAGGTGGTCACCTTTTCAAACAATGATGGCACTAAAAGGTGAGTTAATATACACACTTATGCCAGTTAAAGGAATCACACTACCTTAAACAAATCAAACTACCTCAACTTCCTCAAATGATAAAATCAAGTAGAGGTGGCATATCAATGGAAGGAAAGTGCCTTTCCATCATGAGCCATGTGGTCCCCACTTTCTTAAGTGGTATGTTTCAAGGTTTAATATTACATATTATCACAAGAGACAAGGAAAATTATGCATGGAGATGTCAACATCAGGTCCCCACACTTTGGGTGAATTTTGTAAAGTGTTAAATCAAAATAATTATCTTTCTCTCACACAGAACATATTATTTTTCATGTGAATCCAAGGGGGAAAGTGGATAAAAACTTGAGATGTCACATCAAGCACTAGAAGAAAAACATTATATGTATTGGAGAAGACTTTCTCATCAAGCAAAGTGTATTATTAGCAGAATTATTCACCCAACTTTATTAAAAATAGAACACTCAACTACAGTTTGACTGAGTTGTATTTTTGTAACCAAGGCTATTAATGCATCATTATATTAGCATGCTTACTTTTATTCCTTTATTTATTCATGATAAAGGATAAAAATAGGATGCATGGGTGAGTACAATTTTTAGTCTATTTTTAGGATGGGTGGGATGAATACTTTTTCTATATATTGTGTGCATTGGAAAAGCACAAAGGAGGAATTTTTAGACACGGGAGTCTTAGGCGATTTTACCAGCTTTTCCTCCGAATGAGAAGTATATTCTTCCTTTCCAATTATTTTTAGTCTTTTGTATGTCTTATTAATCCTTTTGAATGTTGAATTCCCAGATTAATCATCTTACCCTATTGCAAATTCAGGAATTTTTGCATGATATTAATGTGCTTGTGTAACTTAAAAATATTGTTGTGATACTTTCCCTCAATGCATGAAAGTGTTTTCCCTTATATTTTGTAGAAATCTATTGGCTTGTACATCCAGAATTCATTATTATATCGATTGTGCATGTGCTTAGTCAAAGACATGACATAAATTTGGTGTATCACCCTAGTTTTGAATCCATTCATAATAATCTTTTACCCTCAAACCCCAGAAAATTAGTTTAGGATACATCAATAAGGAACCAGCCTTGATACCGGAGAATCACCTCAAAATAGGTATACCCACAGTCCTAAGGTGTTTCCATTGTATCTATGAAGAGAGAGATCAATTTTGCAAGCTAAGATCACCTGCAAACATCTCTCTATAGGGTGCACTTTCGAGAGATAACGAAACCATCTTGAGAAAAATTGATGGAAACCAACATTACCAACACCTATATGACCTTTTTTTCATGTTTCGGATGTGTCTCTCCCCATTTTTCATATATGAAAAATGATATGCTAAATGTTAGACAAGGAAAAATGAAAACACAATGATATCAAGAGTCAAAAATAACTTACTTGACTCAATAGCTCCCCCGAGACATAACTTGGTCCTCTTTGACTCCTTCGGCAACATAATGATGATCCATAGACTGTAAAGATCCATAAAAAAGCTTCCCCTCAGCTTATAATCTCCATAATTTTTCTATAATCATGTTTCTCATGATCTTCTTGGTCTATATCATTCTCAAAACAAACAAATCTGCCTCTATAGCTACCAAAACAACATTTAGGATACTTTCCTAAATGAACATCTTGATGTATTTGAGTAAAAATTTTCAAATCAATAGAAACCCAATCACAACATGACTCGACTACTTATGACTCCCCCTATGTTCATACAATCATGTTATAACTAGAAATGCAAAAACTTGGACTCTTACCCTATTTGCATAACTTGAACATTGATCGAACACTTTACATCTGTCTTGAATCATTACATCTATATTCTTATACTTATTTGCATATGGTTATACTTGTTTGAGTCAAAAACCACTTCACCTTTGAAAATATCCACAATCATTTGTAGTACAACTCTGGCAGCCTATTTTTAACTTCCAAACTTAATTTACAACAAAGCATGCTCCACATGATCTAATGAGATTTTGTAGTCCTTCACACATCTATAGATATGCATTTTATATCTCCATATAGTTATAGTACTTGCAACACATCTTATCATTTAAGATTCCGATTATCGATTCATGTTTTCTCTTCATTCCACTAAAAAAATTAGAGTACAAACAAACTACCTCTAACTTGCGAACCTTCTCACATTTGTACCTTACAAGTTTTCTTTCATTTCACAGTCATCGAACCAAAAACAAGACTAATTGAATATTCTTTACTTTTGATCTTGACACCATGCAATAAACTGATATTCAAAACAAACTTAGTTTTACATACATTCTAGACATCTAAAATTCTTACTAGAGAAGAAACTCAAGCTCCCCCTACCTTGATAGGTCATATCAGACATGTAGCATATTGTATCTCCTCATACAAAAACCTATAACTCTCATATGTAGGCTTGATAGATTGGACATCAACTTAGAATCACATTTTTGTAGCCAGTTAAAAATTAGCAGAATCACAACAAAAATGATGTAAAATTGTAGAAAAATATCAACAAAAATTCCATGACAGAAGCAAGAACACCAGTGGACTCAATTAACTCCATTTATTGTCTCCAATCATCTTTAATTGACGTAGGAGTCCTTTTATACTTCTTAATTATGACTCGAGAGACAAACATCACCTTTAAGTATACATAACAAATAACCACCCATGAGGCATGCTATTATTCCATATACAGACTATAGCTTCTCTTTTAATCAACTTCATTCTTGAACTCGAGTCTCCTAACCTTGGGATTCTTCCAAATTTTTCCTTATAAAGTACCTATGATGATATTTTTCATACATCTTAAACAATCCTTCAATTCATACAACATTTGAACATCTTGAAAAGCACAAAAACATTTTGACCTCCCCTAGGAGTACACATACCTCTTGAAAAAATATTTCAAAAAAACTTCTTAGTGTGAACATAAAAATATGAGTGATAACATAATATTTTATTACAAATTGGATAGACAAAGACCTCAATACAAAAAGATAATGAATATAACAATGATATTTGAAGACTCACATGACAACTCGGACTAAGGGTATGCTAAGAACAAAATAACATAACTTCAAGTAATATTTCTTCCCTTAAACTCATGGATGATGTCTTGAGAGGAATTTGAACATGAAAAAAACCTTAGAATCACCTTTTAAAGACCTTATACCCTCATAGACCCATTATTCAAACTTCACATCAATTCCGGACAACGAGACGTATTGTTTAAGATCAAGAACTTGGAGTTTTTAAGTCTAACAACTTTTGACTCAAGGCTACAAACACTCAAAGATAAAGACAACTTGACACATGTCAAATCCCATTGACTGAAACCACCCATGTAGACCATGTCATGACAATAAAATTAGACTTATAATTATGAAATTAGAGCGAAAACATGACACACTCAGACACCTACATGATTCAAAGACTCAAAAACTCATTGAAAGACCACTTAACATAAGTTATCACACTTGAAGTGTTCCAAACACCTACGTGCTTTAACTTCTCATGCATAGAAGCATTGAATCACAAATGATCTTCTTCAACCAATGCAAACATACTTACTTGACCTTATTTGGGCTTGATGACATTTTTTTAAACCTTGACGGCACTAGAGTTCTCTTTCACATACCTCAATGGATTAGAATTCATGGAATGCAATTCAAACTGAGATTAAAATTTCTTAACCTATTTTATCTTTACAACATCTTTCTTGATTATATGAGAAGACATGACCAATACATCTTCATTCTTGGGACTGATTTTCTCCTTGAACTCTTTCTTTTCTTGTCTTGAATGTTTGAAACCTTCCATTAACTCCTCAAGATTCACCATGGTAAAAATACTATTATTGTGTCCCTATTTTTGACATTTGAAACTCACAACACAATTCCTCTTTCTTCTTGAGTCAAACACACTCATGTTTCTTAGGATCTTCTTGGTCTATATCACGATGAAAAGAAAAAATATGTTTTTATAGCTACCAAAACCACATTTAGAGATACTTTCCCTAATCAACATCTTAATTTTATGAGAGAAGAACTTTAATAATAAACAAAAATGTAATCACAACATGAATAAACTATTTATGACTCCCTAGGTACATACAATCAATATCTAACTAGAAATGTAAAACCTTGTGCTCTTACCCTATTTTCATGGCTTGAACATGTATCAAACACTTTATCTCTGTCCCAAATCAATACATCAGTGTTATTATTCTTCTTTGGATATGGTTATACTTGTTTGAGTAAAAATAAACTTCACCTTTGAAGTGATGAACAATCTTTTGTATTAAAACTCTACCAACCTATTTAGCAAAGCTTAAATACCTAATTTGCAACTAAGCATGCTCCCCTAATCTAATGAGCTTATTTAATTCCTTCATAGGAATGTATATATGCATTTTTAATCTCCATACTATTATAGTACATGCAACATAAATGATCATTTAATATCCCAATGATCTAATTTAATATTTTCTTCATTCCACTAAAATAATTGTAGTACAAAACAAATTCCTCTCGACTTGTAGAACACTGCTCACACTTATGACGTTTCAATTTTCCTTTCTTTTCAAAATCATTGAACCAGAAACCTAGGTAATTGAATCTTCTTTAATTTTAATCTTGACACCATGTAATACACTAAAATTCAAAACAAACTTAGCCCTACATACCTTCTATATATTTGAATCTCTTAAAAGAGAAGAAACTAAAGCTCCCCCTATTTTTATAGGCCACATCAAACATATGTAGGCTTCAAATATTTAACATCAACATAGAATCAATTTTTTACCTGTTAAAAAGAAGCGAATCACAACAAAAACGCAACCAGATTGCGGTAGAATGTTAGTAATAATGTAGCAAAGCATAAAAAGAGCACCTTGCAAACTCATTTAACTCTATCAAATTTCTCAAATCATATTTAATCAATATAGGATTCCTTTTATATTTATTAAATACCAATCAATAGACAAAAACTCACCTTTAAGTCCATGTTGCACATGACCACCCCTGAGGAATGTTGTTATTCCATATACAGACTGTAGCTTCTCTTTTTCTCAACTTCATCTGGAACTGAGTCTTTTAACCTTGGGATTCTTGCAACTTGTTCCTTTTGAAGTACCTTTGAGCCTCTTTTCATGCATCTTAAACAAACATTAAATTCATACAATCTGTTTGTTGGCTACCTTACGTAATACAAAAACACTTTGACTTCCCAATGGGTGTATACATACCTCTTGAAAAAACATTAGGAAAACACTTCTTAATGTCAACATAAAACTGTAACTTATGGCACAATATTTTGATAAAAGTGAACATAAAAATACCTCAAGATACAAATATACTGAGTATAACAATGATCTTTTAAGACTAGGATGACAACTCACACTAAGGATATGTTAAGAACACACTAATATCACTTCAAGTAATCGTTCTACCCTTCAACTCGTGGATGGCATCTTGAGATTAATTTAAACATAACATAGACCTTAGAATCACCTTTTTCAAGACATTATACCATCATATAACCACAATTCTAACATAAAATCAAGTCCAAGACAAAAAAAACATATTGTTCAAGATGAAGATCATTGAATTTTTAACTCTAACAACGTTTTACTCAAGATTTCAAACATTCAAAGATATAGACCACTTACACATCTCAACAACCATTGACTAAAGCCAATTATGCAGAGTATGTCATGATAATAGAATCAAACCTATAATGATGAGCTTTGATGACACCATGACACACTAAGACACCTGCACAAATCAAAAACTCAAAAATCATCGAGAGATAACCTAGCATGAGCTTATTCACACTTGAAGTGTTCTAAACACCTAACTCCATAACTTCTCATGCACAAAATCATTGAAAAAAAAATGATATTCTTCAACAAAAAGAAAACATTCTTCCTTGACCTAATTTGGGCTTGATGACATTATTTTCAACTTGAAAACACTGGAGTCTTGTTTCATAAACTTGAATGGTTAAGACTTCATGGATGTAGTTCTGACTAAAATTCAACTTTCTTGACCTCTTTGATTTGAAAAACATCTTTCTTGAATATAGGAGAATACCTAACCAACACATATTCATTATTAGGACTGGTTTTATCATTCAACTTTTTCGTTTCTTTCCTTTTGAATTCTTGAAACCTTCCATTAACTCTTGAAGATTCACCTTGGTATCAAAAACTAGTTATGTTTTCCTATATGTGACATTTGAAACACATAACAACATTCCTCTTTCTTCTTGACTCAAAAATACTTAAGATCCAACTAGAGTCCTTAGATATTTTTCCATACTAAGTAACGTGAATGGAATTCACCTTTGAAGATACCTCCAACTCTTTTGAAGATATACTTTTTCAATCTCTACTTCTATGACCAAGATCATGATTAAATAGAAATATCTATTGAATGAAGAACCATCCCTTATATAATTAGGTTTTTAATAGGATTATACCTTCTCAAATCATCCTTATTAGTCACCTTCTCATCAGATTTTAAACTTTGAGTAGCTTCACCATCTTTCTTTGAAAATTAACCTTTAAACCTGTGCATGTTTTGTCACGAGCCAATCTTTGGCTCTATAAGATCCCTTTAAGAGATTCATAGATATTTTTAAACCTTTCATAGTTCTTCAATATACTTGATGCTTCTACTAAATTAGATTGTATGGATTTCAATATGTCTTCATACCTATAACAAACGACTTATTTACACCTTTAGGTATTTTAAGAAACTTTTAACTTGTAACTACAAACCTTCGATGGCTTGACCAGAGCACTATCTCCATATCATTGATCTAATCTTGTAAGAAATGAATCAAAAAATGATATACTTCATTCATATTCCTTAATACAACTTCAACATCCGAATACTTACCCATTACTTGTGCTCTAGGATCTCCTCAAGTTTTAAAACTTTTTCACAATGACCTTCTCCGATACTAATTGTTGGAAAAAAATGGAATGATAAGGGGGTGAATAATTCCTTACAAAATTTTAAAAATTTAAATATTTTCTTATGAAACCATAAACCATTCGTCCATTCATTAATGTGTATAAATCACCATACAACATACATACACATATCCATGAACAAGAAAGAGAATTCCATAACACAAGATATAAGTGGGAAAATATTAATGGGAGGAAAATACACTAAAATTTTTGATGATATTACCCACAACAAATACTCAAGTGAATATTACACATTACATTCAATATTTCTTTAGTGATGCACTACCCCACAAGGAAAACCAACCCCTAAACCCTTGTTGATATTACTCAAATCAAGTGAAAATAATGACCACTAAAAATATGTTGATACCACAATGGATTGTGATCCCAAAGTTCAGATCCAAATTCCTTCAAACCCTCATTCAATTTGCTATCTTCTTCAACTCGCTCTCCCTAGGTCTTTCACACATTGTATTGGATTTATACAGTTGAAAAAAATTATATAAATAATTCTTAAACCTATAAAAATCTGATCAGATCTCAAAAAATTCCCTCATACCTATAACTCACTCTCTCCTAGGTCACACTTTTCACCCATGCACAACTAGCCCACAAATGGACTCAAAACACTAGCTTTATGGCATTATGTTCTTTCTAACCCAAGGTAGGTCACTCCGTAATGAATAATTAGACAAATAAATCATAATAAAATTACAATAAAATCATTACAATGGTCACATATGACCCATATAGGTTGGACATGCTCAAAAACACTATTCGTGCACCAAAATACCTCAAAACCCCGTCATTAGGATGAGAAAATCTACTCTCACCAAGCACATGATTATTAAAGCTCAAAATTCACCATAAATTTTTAATATAACATATAAGTACCATAAATGGTCTCACATTTACTTGTACCAATGAAATAAATCATTAAATTGGCTCACTAGCTCATATCCTTCACCAAATAACATTTTCCAGTGTCTTGATTATACCTTTAGGCATCAAGACCTCTAAATATGAACTAAAATATGGGATTTGACTACTCTATGGAATTCCCATGACCTTTAAAACCCATTCATACATGTTATATCTCTTGAAACATCCACAAGTTCAATCCACATCTACTTTCCTCTTTGCTAAATCATGTTGCCTTAAAACCTATTTTGTAAACTCAACTTGTTTTCACCCTTTCTTCCACTTCCAATACCTCCAAATAACTTAAATATGAAAAAACTATCCCTATTAATTTTATAGGTAATATAAACAATAAATTCTTCCATTTCATGCCTCGAACCAACTCAAACTTTTAGCTTTAATAAAAAAACCTGCCTTACGAAAATCAACATATCATCTTCCTCACAAGCTGACCTAAAAGACACATAAAATAAAATCACCAAGACACAATCCATATATAACTATAAATACCTATGAATCATAATTCAATAACATATTATAACTCATTTAAAATCCAAGTGGAAGGCCTTCAACCAAGCCAATCTCGTAAACTACTTCTTAAGCCTTTTAGGACTCAAGAACTGACATTAAGCCCAACACACTCCATCACCTCAAAAATCACTTCCAAACTTAATAAAAGCATGTAACAACCTTATAAATTATTTCTAATAGCTCATAAACCTTCACAAATAATGAAAAACTTAGAATCATTACATTACCTCATTAAGCCACTTGACACCGCTTAGAAAAGGCATCTTGTGATCTTGACCTTCAAAGAACATATCATAACTTTTTCATACCATTTAAAAATTTACGGTTTTTTATACCTTTTGAAATCTCTCTAAAATAGGATAAAAAAAAATTAATGGATTCCTAACTCCTCTTGTAGCTCTGTAATTCTAATTTTACTCAGGATGCTCCAAAATGCCCAGAAACCTGTCTTCACAAATAGGGAACACTTTGCACTTTTTATTCAAAAATTACCTAAAACATTCATACCAATATACAAAAATATAAGGTCTAAAAATTATTTCAACTTATTTGATAACTTTGCCTTAAATTGGACTTCTTCATACACAAGAATTTTTCAGGTTGGGATCACATATCACCACATTATCTAATTTACCTTTCTATAAATATGGAATATTGTTCTATAACATCCAATCATAAATTTTTCAAAACCAATCAAAAGACACTTTTATACTCACTTTTCTCCAATTTGTTGTTAGCTAAGGTTTAGCTAGGGTTTAAAACCACTTTACCTTCTTAACGATCATTCATAATAGTGAGACAATAAACCCACCTCATTAATTTTTTGAAAGTTTCCTAAATGACCTAGTAATGTATTCCAAATAGTTTAGGTCTCCATGCAAACAATACAATTCACAACAAACATCAAAATGTCCACTTTATATCTTAAGATTGATATCTATTAATAATTTTAAAATATGTGTTTAGGATATTTACACTACTTTAAAATGCAATCATTCTTAGATTTATAAGTGTAACATCCCAAATTTCTAGTAAGTTAAATTAACTACGGTTACGTCTAATCAGGATTAGATGAGATCATAATTGTGTGTAAGAATTCATTTGGTTCGTCCGTGTCATGACCCCACGACCTGGCTGCGGGGCATGACACATTAACAGTAACCCCACACCCACCTTGATGATCCTTCCTAAACGTGATTAGGCCTTGATCGTAGGTAAAACGGTTCATAAACGATAACGAATATTTCAGATTATTTGTATTTCAGTTACTTTATTTTAATCAGTTTAGTCGTATTTTGTTTTGTTCGAATTTTTCAATGACCATAATAATAACTGCCTCTGTTTTATTTGACGATGCTATGTCAAGCCAACTTTATGAGAATATTTGAGTTATTATTTATGGACTTGGTGATTTTCGTTTATTGGAATGTTTCGTATGGAACGTGGAAATTCAAATAATTATGATTATAATATATTATTAGTACTTATGTGGACTTGTATTGTGATGATTAATTTTAACTTAACCATAAATTTGGATAACAACTTAAATAAAAATAAATAAAAATTAAAACAATGCAATAATAAATTCTAAAATTAGTAATATATATATATATATATATATATATATATATATATATATATATATATATGTGTGTGTGTGTGTGTGTGTATATATATACATATATATGTGTATATATATACATATATATATGTGTATATATATACATATATATGTGTATATATATACATATATATATATGTATATATATATACATATATATATGTATATATATACATATATATATTCTAGAAGGATTTGGCATGTAAGTCAAAAGTTATATTAAAAATATATATATTAATTTTAATATTTAAAATTTGTGGGTTTCGTAAAGCGAAACACCTCCACATAGCACAAGTATGTGGCATGCATTAATGCATGTGCCAACATTGGGAAGCCAAAAATTCTCGAATATGTTGCCCAACTATAGTTTCTTTCATTATATTTGTTTCTTTTATTTCTCCTTGTCTATTTTCATTCTTCCCTTCTAGGATACCTGCGTGAGTTTTGGAGGAAGGAAAGATTCAACTTGTTAGAGCTAGAAGAGTAAGAGGTTGTTGATTCTGGGTTTACTTCAGGCATGAATATCTTCTCCCTTCTCTGCTGCATTATTTGTAAAAAAAAATGAGGAATTACACATTCTGTTTTAATGCAAATCAAAGGAATTTGTGGAAAATTGTTGATTTAATTGCTTGGAGATGAAATTTGAAAAGGAAATTGATGGATTTTGTATTCTCTTAAGTTTTCTTTGTGTGGTTTTAGATAAACCGGAAAAAAAATGTAGATGGGGTTTTGGGTTTTGATTTGCAAAAATAAAAATAGAATGAAAGTTAAAATTCCTTCTTTGCATTAAAATAAATTGTACCCAAAAAGAAAAGAGAGGGGTTTTTCTGTATTGGAAGAAGGAAAACATTTTTGTGAATTTGTGTGTTTCAAATCGATTTGTGCTTGTGGGTTTTCATTTTTGTTAACAAAAATTGATTGTGTTTTCTGTAAACAAATCGATTTGGGTATACAAATCGATTTGCATAAATGAATCGATTTTGGTAACCCAATCGATATGGATATGTAGCTGGTTGGGGTTTTGTACTTTTTTCCCCTCTTGGTTGTTATATGCAGGTCTGATTTTTTTAATTTATTGAGATCTTTTGAATGAAAATTTGTGTATGTCAAAGCTCTAACATAGGGCTGCATTTTCAAGAAATCTTTATTATGCGCATCTAAATCGGTTCATGTATAAATGAGGGTGTGTTGTTAATTTGTGAATAACTACAAAAATGACATTTAACCTGTAACTTCCGGCTTGTCAATACGACATAAATTCTTGCATATTTTATGTGAAAAGAAATTGCTTGTCTTGGTAAGGGCGTGAAAGTCGAACAACTTGGACCGAGTCGTACCAAGGAGTAATTGGTGGCATGATTGGGTTTAATATAATGATATTGTATGAAATAAATTATTAGTTGTTATTTTACTAGTAAGAGTATGTTTAAATGATGTAATCATGGTGCTGCTATATTGTTTTGTTGGGTTGTTCATTTACCAGAAAGAACATGTTTAAATGATATAATCGTGGTGTTTTTACATTGTTTAGTTGGGCTGTTCATATATATAAGAAAAATGTGTTTTGATTGTTTGGAAAGGTATATTTTGTACGTTTTATAGAGCTGCTCATTAACTGGAATTAATATGTTTTATTTCTCTTGTTAATGATGTTCTTTGACGTTTTATAGAGCTGCTCATTGACTGAAAATATTATGTTTTATTTTCTTTGTTAATGATGTTCTTGGATGATATGATGAGCTGCTCATTACCTAGAGAGAATATGTTTAATTGGTATTTGGAAATGTTGATTTCGGACAGTTTTGTTAAGTTGCTCGTTGATTAGAGGGAAACATGATCGTTGAAATAGAAATTGGTTGTTCTATTTGTGTGCATTCATAGCTGCATCTTTATGGAAAACATGTAGTAATACTTTCTCAGCTGTATTATCATGCGCTTGTTGATAAAACAACATTTATATCTTTCATATTTTATTAAATAATTGCATCAGAAAATGGAGGCAATATTCATGCCAGTTCATTTTGAATAGACATCATACCACTACTCTAGTCTTGCAGGACAATTAGCCATCACATTCAGATATGCGGAAACTCATGTCTTGAGAAGTTTTATCGTAGCATGGATCTAAATGAGTTACTTGGATTTCAATTTGTAGAAGGATGATATCCTAGAATTTTGACTGAATTTATTGGGATCTTGGACCCATTGTTAATATTCAAACCTCACTATGTGTGGGTTACAGTATCAGTTATATATTTTTCCTTGACGGCATATGTAATTTATGTTTTTAATAAAGAGATGATTACTTTATACGAATAATATCTCAATATGAGTAAATGATAAATACTAGAATTAAGAGGTCTTACTTATCATAAATTGTTATATATATTTATTTGATATTTACCAATGTATGAAGCCAAAAATTGGACAATTATTATAACATTCAATTGTCTTGTAATTTCTAAAGTAAAAATCTATTTAGTGGCATAGTTGATCGGAGGAATAATTAAATATATATTAATATATATTTAATTCGGCCTTCCAGTAAACTTGACATTAATTTTTTAAGATTGTAAAGCGTATCGTTATAAAAAGATAATTTAAGGTTAAAAATCAAACATCAAGAAAAGAGAAACTAGATAGGAAGGTAATTAGATGAAAATATCCATTAGGCATATTAAGGGATAAGTACATACATAATGCTGAAATAGTTACATTTCAGCATAACGAATTTACTCATCTCATAATGATCCTAATTGGCCTTGGCATCTATCTCGATATAAACTCTTACAAGATAATTTTAATTGGAAATAAAGTAAATCCAAACTATAAGATCGAATAAACGGTGAAAGGGATAGTTGTGAGGTGGCGAGAAGACTTAAAACTCATAAGACTAGTGTGTTGTCTTGAGTTTAGCTATAAGCTACATGGAAGATAACTTTAGCCAAAGTAATGCATTGATGGTTGTGCATTGTCTGATCACCTAGTCCTCCAATTAAAAAAAAAAATTATCAGTAACCTGATCATGGGAATTTGAACACGAACATGAGGTAGGTAATGGTCATATACAGAATTTGAAGTTGGGAAACTAGCTTTGTGGTAGACCCAAGGACTTTCACATGGTTCCCATGACCGATTAAGGTTAAGCTGAAATGTTACTAAGCATTGTCACTTGAAGTAGTGACGAAGGGAGATAGTGGAGATCTGGATACACCCTTCTCACCACACATGGATTACATGGTTGTTGTCAGATAGATCAAAAAAAAAAATCTGATTTAATGTATTTGATTAAATTAATATGTATGATTATGAATGTGTATTTTGTTGTTATGAAAAAAATCTCATTTTCCAGCTCTTGTAATTTTGAGCGTTACATTTTGGTATCAGAGCCAGAGGATCAGACACTTGGACATTAATAGGACACACATTCTAATAAAAAGTATCCTCTTTTATAAAACAGGAAACTATGGCTAGGTTTGTGTGAAGAGCTAATATCATGAGTGACAGTGGGGTAAATAATGATGATGTGCCAAATAATACAATTGCTAAGTTAGAAGAAATCCTCAACCTTTTGAATGACACCTGAAACTGAGTTGCTGCCATAGAACAACAAGGTCAGAGGTGGTGAAGAAGATGAGGATTGCAGGGATGAGAATCAGGGTGATGAGCAACATGATGATCAACCCAAGCACCTGAATGAAAGGGAAAATAAGAAAGCAAGGTTGTCTGCTGAGTTAGCAAGGCACATTAAAAGAATATCCCCACATTAATTTGATGGTACAACTCTTGGGCATGGTGCAAAAATTGGCTCTCTAAAATGGAAAAGTATTTTGAGATTAGGGACTTTTCGGAGGGGACAAAAGCGGTATGGGGAGCCTACCAATTGTCTCATGAAGCATCTTCTGGTGGGATAAGCTGGAAAATGGAACTAGGAATTGATTCCAGTATGATCACGTGGAACAATTCAAGGCCTACTTCCATCAAAGATGGATACCTCAACTATAATTTGAGCAAAATATGGTAAAATTCCAAAATCGATTCAAGGAAAGTACTCGATTCTGAGAATATTGGGAACATTTCATGTGATTGCTGAAATATGTTCATATGTATCAAAAGGATGAGAAGTTTAGAGTGAGAAAATTTATAATGGGATTGAATTCTAGAATTGGTGGTGAGGTAGATGTTCATGGACCTACCTCGATGGAAATAATGTTTAAAAAATCTATCAAGTAAGAACAAAAGTTGTGGAGTATTTATGCCTCTAAAGAGGAAAAAAAGAAGGAAAATAGTAATTTTTAAACACTAGCGCATGAAGTAAACCAACATGGAAAAGGGAAACAACAAGCTCGGAGCTTGGTAATAAAAGAGGAATAGTGGGTATAACTATTGTGAATAATAAAAAATGGGCAATAAGGAACAAGTTTCAACAAGGAATAAGATTGAGAGAAAAGGACCCTTTGGGTGGATGTTTTAAGTGCGGTGGCAATCATTTCACTATCAATGTCCCACAAAGAGGACAATGGAGTAACCAATAGAAGGGATCTACTTTTGTAGTAAATAAAGGAGGCAACAACATAAGATTTATGTTGCAGTACTATAATAAGCAAGAGAAAAATAAGTGACTCAATAGAAACCTTAGGTAAGATTTTTGGAGAACTTGTTTCTATTTTATTTGATTAAGTTCATGAGAATGTATTGTTTCATATAAAGTAGATGATAAACTCAAAATAAGGGCTGAGTACATGGAACACACTTGGACTATACAATATGCAAATAATGTTGTACATAGAGTGAATCAGTGTTTCTTTGAGACACCACTAGAATTACTTGAGTTCACGACAAGAGTAAATCTGTATGTGGCACCTCTTAGATCCTATGATGTTGTCATAGGTATAAATTGGTTAAGTCAACATAATGAAACCTTGGATTTCTTAGGAAAATGTGTAACTGCTAAGATGATTAGTAGAAAACAAAAAGTTTTAGGGTGTTAAAAGAGAGTTTGTCACTTGGTAGATTTACGCCATGTAGCTAAAAAAGAAAAAGCGAAAGGGTTACCCTCTATATGTTGTAAAAATAATGATTGGAACAAGAAAATGAGCCTGAAATTGAAGCATTTCCCATCCTAAAGGAATTTAGAGATGTGTTTCCAAATGAGTTTCCCAGACTTCCACCTAAGCATGAATTTGACTTCACAATAGATGTCAAACCAGCAATGGAACCGATCTCCAAGGCACCGTAAAGAATGACAACAACCAAATTAGTTGAGTTGAAAGCTCAATTACATGAGTTGTTTTCCTTGGGTCTGATTAGACCAAGTATATCACCATGGGGTGCACCGGTAATCTTCATGAAAAAGAAGGATGGGACCCTCAGATTTTGTATTGATTACCAAATGCTCAACAAGGTAACAATGAAGAATCGGTACCCACTACCCTGAATTGATGATATTTTTGATCAAATGGGGGCACAAAAGTGTTTTCCAAGATAGATCTCAAATCCAGTTATCATCAATTGTAAATCAAGGATGAATATATCCATAAAACATCTTTTAGAACAAGGTATGGGTATTACAAGTTTAGAGTTTTTCCTTTTGGTCTAACAAATTCACCTGCCGCTTTCATGAACTTGATGAGCAGTGTGTTTAAGAAATGCTTAGACCAATTTTTACTTATCTTTCTCAATGATCTATTAATATACTACAATAACGAGGAAGAACATGGTGAACATTTAAGGATTGTGTTGGAAATTCTCATAAAACATAAGCTATATGGAAAATTATCTAAGTTTTTTTCTATTAAGACGAAGTACAATACTTAGGCCACATAATAAATAAAAAAGGAATATCGGTGGACTGTTCAAAGATCAATGCCATCATGGAATGGCAGCCTTCGAAGGATGTGCATGAAGTGAGAATTTTTATGGGTCTAGCAGAGCTACTTATCAAAATTTCGTAAAGGACTTCTCCAGGTTAGCGGGACCTATCACTTTTTGCAAAAGAAGGGTAAGAAATTTTTGGGACAAGTAAGTGTGAAGAAGCTTTTAGGGAATTAAAAGGTAGACTCATAAGTGATCCGATGTTGAAAATTCCAGATCCAACCAGGAACTTCTCGGTGGTAACCGATGCTTTAAGGAAGGTTTGGGTGGAGTAATACTACTTGATGGGCATGTGGTAGCTTTTGAAAGTAGGAAGTTGAGAGTGCATGAAGTAAATTATGCACCACATGATCCCGAGATTGCTTTGTGATTATTCATGCGCTACGAGGTATGGAGGAACTATTTTCTTGGGAAAGCTTTTGAACTCAAAACAAATCATCTTGGGCTCAAGTACATCTTTACGCAACCAAATCTAAATGTAAGGGAGAGAAGACGGCTGGACTTCCTAGAAAATTATGACTTTAAAATAAATTACATTAAGGGAAAAGAGAATAGGGTGGCTGATGCCTTAAGTCGTAGAAAGCATATTGTTGCTATAATTACATGAAGAACCCAGTTCAAGGATGAAGTCAAAAATGAGTTCACCAATGACCCCTACTACAATCATGTTAAAACATTTCTAGAAAAAGATCCAAAAACAAAAGGGATGATGGTTTCAAGTTGGAAATAGATGGGATTTTGCATTATAACAACATAATATATGTACCAGAGGGTAAAGAACTTAGAAATAAAGTTATGAGAGAATTTCATGATGCTCCTACTCGGGACACCCAAGAGTAACAAAGATGATGAAGGACATCAAAAAACAATACTTCTAGAAAAAGATGAAAAATGATGTGATTCTTTACGTCTCACAATGTCTAGAATGTCGGCAAGTAAAGGACGAACATTCATATCCGGCATGACTATTATATCCTCACTAGCGTGCGTAATATAAGTGGTAAGCTATAAGTATGAAAACTGTCCAAGGTCTACCTATGTCCCAAAATAAACATGATGTTATACTATATTTTGTAGACAAATTAACTAAAGTGGCACATTTTATAGCGAGGTAATTTAAAGAATAATTCACCCATACTAGTAAAAAGGTTTGTGTAAAATTTTTACAATTACATGGAGTTCTGAAGTAATAATTTCATACTGGGGACTCAAGGATGACGTCCAGATTTTGGTAGACTTTGTATCTTGCCTTAGGGAAAAACCGAACATAAATTCATCATACCATCCTGAAACTAATGGTCAAACCGAAAGAGTAAATCAAGTGTTAGAAGATTTAATAAGAATGTATTACATGGATCAGCAATACAAATGGGAGGAGTACCTTCCCTTGGTTGAATTTTCCTATAATAACACTTACCATTCTTCCATTCAAATGACTCCTTTTGAGGCCTTATATGGTCGTACATGTAGAAAACCTATAATTTGGTATAATATTGAAGATAGAGTCTTGATTAGACCAGAAATACTTTCAAAAATGGAAAAAAGGTTAAATTAATCAAGAAAGATTGAAAGAGGAAGCAAATAGATAGAAAAGTTATGCAGATTTAAAAACAATTGATAGAAAGTTTAACGTGGAGATAAAGATTTTCTTAAGGTCAAACCTAAAAAGAGTTCCATTTTGTTTGGTGATTCAGCTAAACTCATGTCCTAGGTTTGTAGGACCATTTGAAGTCTTAAAGTTCATTGGACCAACAGCCTCTACAAGCTAGCGCGCCTCTGCTCTATCCATGTTTCACAATGTATTTCATGTATCCTTGCTTAAGAAATATGTACGATTTAACACATGTACTTAATTCCGATTCATTGTAGGTTCTTGATCCAGGAGTAATCATGGTTGAGCCTATAAGGATACTAGAAATTTGCAAGTTGTATAATGATTAGGCCTTGATCATAGGTAAACGGTTCATAAATGATAACGAATCTTTTAGTTATTTGTATTTCGGTTACTTTATTTTAATCGGTTTAGTCATCTTTTGTTTTGTTTGATTTTTACAATGACCATGATTATAACTTCCTTTGTTTTATTTGACGATGTTATGTCAAGCCGACTTTATGAAAATATTTGAATTATTATTTACGAACTTGGTGATTTTTGTTTATTGGAATGTTTCGTATGGAAAGTGGAAATTTGAATAATTATTATTATAATATATTATTGGTAATATGTGGACTTGTATTGTGATGAATAATTTTAACTTAACCATTGAGTTGGATAACAACTTAAATAAAAATAAATAAAAATGAAAACAATGCAATAATAAATTCTAAAATTGGGAAATGATTTTAGTTCTTATTTTATGCATTTGGAATGTGTGGGACCTTGCATCTTTTGTTTCTAACGTTCTTGAGAGAAATAAATTCTTCATTGGGAGCAAAAATGGCATTTTCACGTTTCTTGCAACTTCCTATGTTCTTTTCCTAGTCAAATTATTGCTCGGAAAGGTGAAGCTATGCGTTTGCTTCTCATTGGATAAGGCCAGGGACGAGTTCCTTTTGAACTTATCACTTTTAGTTATTTTGGAAAAACCTCAAATTTACCCCACATCCCCTTGACCCCTAATTGGCCGGAGCAATTTTGGCGGAAGTTCGTGGTGACGGATCAATTTTATTCTCTAAGGAATTACGGCAAAAGGGTGAAAAGTTCTAAAAGACCCGCGGCCCTGCCCAAGTGAAAGGATAAATTCCAAGTTGAAATCTACAACAAATCATAAGGGGACACATTTTCATGTTGAAAAGTCAATGGCGGAGGCATGGATTTTCGAGGGAAAGGTTGGAATTTTTCCCTTTTCAAAACAGATAAAAAGTGAAGCACGTCCCCGCAACCAATCAGGCAATGCCATGTGTTGAAGAATTAGAAAGGGACACGTGGCTATTTTTTTAGTTCACGGGCGCTTTGGCAGAGGACTTTGGGAATTTTAGCCTTGTTTCCACAAAGGGATAAAATTTCTAAAATGGCTTGTGGCCCTGCTCATGTGAATGGAAAATTTATAAGTTAAGGCCTGCAGACAATTAGAAAGGGACACGGCCTACGTTGAAAAGTCAATGGTGGTGGCACAAACTTTTGCAAGGGAAAAGTTGGAAGTTTTCCCCTTTTCAAAACTAGATAAAGTATAAAGGCTGCAGTGCATTCCTGCAGCCCAGTGAGGCGATGCCATCTATTAAAGGATGAAATCGAAATAATGGGCCTTCAGGGGAAATTGAGAATTTGAGCCTTTTTCACCAAAAGTTTAAAATGTTGCTAATTGATCCGTGACCCCTTTTTCCAATTGTGGTATGCCACGTGTTCACGTTGAAAAGTCAAAGTGGGTCGACGGAGGTTTTGAGAATTTGAGCTTTATGTTAAAAATAGTTTTAATGGAAGATTTGAACCGCATTTCCTAAGCCACTCGAGATGGTGCCACGTGTGTGACTTTTGGCGGAGTTGTGGGGGCGGAGCGAAAATGAGAAATCGTGATTTTTCTCCCAAATGTCAAGAAACATAGTTTTCTCCCCGGGTTCATCATTGCTTAGATCTTGCCACGTGTAGGGTCCAAATTTGAAGGTGAAAAGGGGAAAGAATAGCCAAATGCACTCATCTTATTTTTAACGCCATTAATGACCGAGCTGGAAAATGAAAAAATGGATTGTTCTTCATTATTTTTTCTCTATATTCTTTTCATTTCTCCATGATATGCATTTTTGGTTTATTATTGAGCCAAATTGATAAGTTTGAGGGGATGTAAAGTTTGATCATCGAGAAAATGGAGTTTATCGGGTATACGTGATAAAAAAGGAAAAAAAATTACCGAGTAAGCACTTGAATGCTATGAAAGTGGTTAAAAGGTGGAAATGGCATGGCCACATAAAGAAGACAATCATGAGATGCCCCTTGCTAAAATAATCATGCTCAAGACTGAAATATTCATTTTTTGAACCTCTAGTTTTCATGAGTGTGTTTGTTTCATGTCACTTTCAAAATCGGATCTGCAACAAACATTATTCCTTTGAGATATTCTTTTCATGGGGAAAGAGTATGGATGTATATGAATTGTTATAAGAACATGGTTTTGGCCACGGAAAAAAGGGATTCTATTTTTCTGCGAAGGTTGTAAATTTTGAAGTAATTCAATACAGAAGTTCTTTCTTTCTTTTCTTATTTTCCTCTGTTATATCTTTCTCTCTCCTTTCTCGATTCAATGGATCTTTTGTTTTACATTTAATAGAAACTTTGTGTTCTAGTCTATGTGAATATTTAGAACTTTTGTCTACAGACCTACGCCGGTAGTGACGTAATTGATCCTTTTCTATATTTTCTTGGTTCAATGTTAGTAGGGAGATACTCTTCTATCTATATTTCCCAAAAGCATTGTTGTTTTCTTCCTTCTCCCATCTCCATATTCTTCTATTCCTTCTGATTGATAATATTTAAAGTATGAAAACATTCCAGTAAATCAGGGTCTAAACATTGAGAGTTATATATCTCGTACATTTGTTTTTCTTGCTTTTCTAAGGGAACCTCTCCCATTAAAGAGGAGGGACTTGTTGTCCCCTGATCGTGGTTTCAACCCATCTTCCATTCAAACCAACAGGTTTTGGTGACTCAGTGGGGAATTAATTGAAAATGGATTCCTATTTTTAATAACAAGTTCTTAATCATTTTGATCCAGTGACTCCAAGATACACTCGGGGTAGAAGAACCCTTGGGAGGAAGACCCTCATTTCCAAGTTTTTGATCATCAAGGTTTCTCTCTCCCCACATCAACAAGGAAAAGAAGAGGAACAAGATTTGTAAGCACTCCTCCTACTAGAGACACAAATTCTAGGAGTGACATCCCTCAAGATCAAATCAGTCCTAATTTGCATGCTTTGATTCTCGCTGGTGTTTGAGTTCCTCTCCAAATAATCTTTCCAAGGATGGCAGCTCCTCTTCCTTAGGGCCAAAGGGTTGGGCCTCTTTCTCTTCCCAAACCATTGCATGAATTTCCTAGAGGAAATAGAAATAATTTCCCTAAATTCATAGGTGATGGGAAGGTTCATCCAGATGAACATATTGCAGCCTTCATTGTTGCTTTTGGTGTTCTCGAAGTTGAACATGAATATATATCTGTTAGAATTTTGTGGAGACATTACAAGATAATGGTGTTGATTGGTTCTATCATATTCTGCTCTATCCATCACCAATTGGAACACCATAATGACCGGTTTGAGCATCATTTCAAATCTGCTAAGGATGTACATGCCCTCTTGGCTCTGATTTCTCAAATCAAGAAAGAGTTACATGAGCCCATGAGGGAATTTTGGCCAAATTCAATAGTCTAGTTAACAAGATCCCACAAAACACACGCCCTATGGATTAGATTCACAAAAGTTTCTTCCTTAATGCCCAACCGCTTGAAGTGAGCTATGCACTTAGGAGAGCTAATCTTCCCACCTTGGATGTTGATTTGATATTTTTTATCAATGTTGAACATGATTTGATCATGTTTGGAAAGCTAAGGAGAGATTCATCCAAATCCAAAGCATCTACTTCTTCCACATCTCCTCTTGGAGCTAATGCAGATCAGTTAGTACAGAAACTTGCTAATGATCTTATTTCTCTCAAGAAGTAGTTTGCACAACATGCTCCATATTGGGATGTTCTAAAAATAACTTTCAACCTAGGAATCGGTTGTCCTCTACTCAGACCGGACTGCAATTGAAGGCCCACTAGTTAAAGTTCCAGTCAATGCAACATGTGAAGTGCTGGAGCTTGATGATGGGGAGGAGGATAAAACACTGTGAAGAACATGAAGAAGAATTTGATGAAGAATTAGAATATTTGAGTGGATCTCATGTCCATTTTCTCACCACTAAAGGTTTAGATGAAGAGGATGATTATGAACAAAGAGTTGCGAGAGATGAACAATGAATCATATGTTGTCATGACTCGTGAGCAAGTCAATAAGAAGGAGAAAGTGGTGTAGTCTACTAAATTATATAATGATCATTCCGGTGATTGCAAGGAGAGGAGATCCTATTCCAAATTCTTGCATGCCCAAGGTAAGTTTTTGTTCATTCCTCTTCTGCTTACTGCTCCTAAAACTTCTTGCCCTTCAAATGATAGAGTTGATAAGTCAAAAAGTCAAAGAAACACTGTGTCCGATTCCATGGTTGTCTCTGGGGTCTCTACGGATCCCTCATCTAGCCCAAGATAAATTCACCATTGAGATGATTCATAGGCATAGTGTGCTACGACAATGAAACAATCGAGGTCTTTAATGATGATCAACACTTTCTTTCCTTCCTTGAACTCGAGATAATTTTGACCAGATTGTACTTTCAAGGAAGTGGAAATCTTCCTAGAGAGAGTGTGTGCCCCAAATGAAGAAGATAATAAAGAAGAAATGGATCATGATGGATGCATAAAAAAATGAAAGGTAATAAGATACCTAAAGGGTTTGGTAAGTTTGGAAGAGTTATTTGATAAACATGATAGGTACATCAAGTCCAAAACTTCCAAAGGAGCTCGTAGTTCTGTTGACTATGAAAAGATAAACATTGGGAGTCTTAATGAACCCATGTTAGTAAACATTGGAAAGTGTTGCACACAAGAGGAGAGGAAAAAAACAACAAATCTATTGAAAAGGTATGTTGATGTTCTTGCATATTCTTATGATGATCTCAAGGCTTTTCACCAAAAGAGATGCAACATTTCATTCCTCTAAAGCCTTGAGGATCAAGCCCTTCGGAAAAATTAGAGGTAGTATAACCTAAAATTGCTGATACAATATTTCAAGAGATCCAAAAGTTATTGAAGGCTAAGATCATTTTCCCCATTCACCATTCAACGTGGATTGCTAATATTGTGCATGTTAGGAAGAAGAATGGTGAGATCTAGATTTGTGTTGATTTTAGGAATTTGAATCAAGCCTCTTTGAAGGATAATTATCCTCTCCCGTAATGGATCAAGTGTTGCAGGTTATTACAGGTTCAGAAATGTTGTCCATGCTTGATGGATTCTCAGGATATAATCAAGTAGAAGTAAGTGTTACAGATCAACATAAGACTGCCTTTACCACTCCTTGGGGCACCTTTGCTTATAGGAGAATGCCTTTTGGCCTCATCAATGTTGGTGCCACCTTTTAGAGGGAAATGGACCTGGCCTTTGGCAGTCTCAAGGGAAAATGCATAGTTGTATACCTTGATGATCTGACTATGTTTTCAAAAACTAGAGCTGATCATTTCCAACACCTTGAAATTGTCCTACAAAAAGTGTAGAGAGCATGGCATCTCCTTGAATCCCAAGAAATATATCTTTTGTGTCATCGAGGGAAAATTATTGGGGACACATTGTCTCAAGGAGGGAATCAAGATTGATCCGTAAAGAGTCTAGATGATTCAGCAAATCCCTCTCCCCACAAAGCAAGAAGGGTGTGCACTCTTTCTTTATGCAAGATCAACTTCTTGAGAAGATTCATACCTAATTTTTCTCGAACTTTGAACATAGCCCACATGATGAAAGGGAAGTAATTTTTGTTGGTCCTCTAAGGAAAGGTTGCATTTGAAGACATCAAGAGAGCTATAGCAAAGACTCCAATCTTGGCATGCCCCGATTATAACAAAGACTTCATTATCTATCTATGTTATGCTACTAACCAAAAGTACTCTAGCTATTGTGTTAACCCTAAGAGAATGTTGAAGGTCATGAACTCCCATAGCATTCATAGTTATATTTGAATTATAAGTTTGGAGAAAAGCTTTTGGAGTGGTGAGCTGAAGTAGTCTCACTACATGATGGAGAATTCTATTGTGCTTTTACAATACAACTATTAAATCCATTCTTACACAAAATTTGGAACCAGAGAGAGGCAATTGGGTAGCCAAAGTTCAAGAGTATGATCTGACATCAAATACATCAAGCTAGTTTGAGGAAAGGGCTTATGTGAACTCATTGCTGAAGGATCTTATATCTAGAGGAAAATTGATATCCCTGTTGTTCTTTTCTCACTCAACAATGAATGGTTGCCGGCATTGCACACTTTCTTACTTATGGAGAATGTCCATCTCATTTGAGTTCGAGATAAGAGAGCCATCAAATTAATGTCACACAATATGTGTTGTGGGAAAATGCATTATTCAAACGAGGGATAGATGGAAGTTTTTGAAATGTGTTGGAAAAAGATTCTGACCTTTCATGACCAGTGCCTATGGAGGTCATTTCTCTTCTTCAATCCCACAAAATCCTCCGTGTTAGATATTATTGGCCTACCTTGTTCAAAGATGCATCAAAGTGGGTAGGAAAGTGTGAAGCATGTCAAACCTTTGTTGGAAAGACCAAAATTGGTTCTTTACCTCTCAAACCGAGTGGTGATTGAGGAACCTTTCAACAATGGGGTTTGGACTTCATTGACACTCAATCCACCTTCAAGTGTAGGGCATACTCATGTTTTTACTGCCACTGATTATTTCACCAAGTGGGTGGAAGCCATTCTAGTTAAAAGTACTACTTCTGAAGTAGTATGCAACTTCATCAAGGAGCACATCTTAATAAGGTTTGGGATACCAAACAAGATTGTCACTGACAATGCTTCAATTTTTTTTTTTCTTGAGATGATGGATTTCTACTATGGATATGGCATTTCCCTTGCACACTCTTTAGATTACTATCCCCAAGGGAATGGGACAAGCAAAATCAACTAACAAGAACTTGGTCACCATTTTTAGAAGCTTGTTAATGACTCTCAAAGGAATTGGCATAAGAAACTATATGATGCTTTATGGGCTGATAGAATTACACCTAAGAGAGCCATTGGAATGTCTCCTTTTCAAGTGGTATATGGAGTTGAAGCTCACTTCAAGTGACATTAGAACTCCACCTTGCATTTGATGAAGGCCATTGAGGATGCCACCTCTGAATTTTTATCTAACCTCTTTCCTTTGCCAAATCATCCCCAAAAGGAGCTAGTTGTTGTCCTCTCAATTTTCCCCACCCTTTTGAATCTAATTTCATGAAAATTGGAGCCCTGCCATGGAAGAAATTGTGTTTTAAACTCCTCAGATGCTTGTTTTCATTTCCCATGATGTTTTTAATCAAAATTCCTCATTCTTTTGCCGTTAAAATGTTTTACCTATTTTCAATGGATGGAAATGATTTTAGTTCTTCTTTTATGCATTTGGAATGCGTGGGACCTTGCATCTTTTTTTTTAACCTTTTTGAGAGAAAGAAATTCTTCATCGGGAGCAAAAATGGCATTTTCCCATTTCCTACAACTTCCTACATTCTTTTCCCCATCAAATTCTTGCTCGGAAAGGTGAAGCTACATGTTTTTTCCCATTGGATGTGGCCGGATGGGTTCCTTTTTGAACTTATCACTTTTGGTGATTTTGGAAAAAATGTCAGATTTTCCCGCATCCCCACCGGTCCCTGATTGGCTGGAGCAGTTTTGGTGGAAGTTCGGGGTGATGGATCCATTTTATTCTCTAAGGCATTACGGTGAAAGGGTGAAAAGTTCTAAAATGACCCATGGCCCCGCCCAAGTGAAAGGATAAATTCGAGTTGAAATCCACAACAAATCAGAAAGGGACACGTGTTCATGTTGAAAAGTCAATGGTGGAGGCATGGACTTTTGGGGGAAAAGTTGGAATTTTTTCCCCTTTTCAAAAAGATAAAAAGTGAAGCACATCCCCGCAACCAATCAGGTGATGCCACGTGTTGAAGAATCAGAAAAGGACACATGGCCATTTTTCAGTTCACACATGCTTTGGCAGATCGACGGAGGACTTTGGGAATTTTAGCCTTGTTTCCACAAAGGTGAAAAGTTCTAAAATGGCCCGTGGCCCCGCTCATGTGAAGGGAAAATTTCTAAGTTAAGGCCCGCAACAAATTAGAAAGGGACACTGGCCTACGTTGAAAAGTCAACAGGGCGGGGCATGGACTTTGGGGAAAAGTTGGAATTTTTCCCCTTTTCAAAAAATAGATAAAGTATAAAACTGAAGCGCATTCCCCACACCAGTCAGGTGATGCCACGTGTCAAGGATGAAATCGAGAAAATGGGCTCATGGGGAAATTGAGAATTTGAGCCTTTTTCACCAAAAGGTTAAAATGTTGCAAATTGAGCCGTGCATGACCCCTTTTCCAATCGTGGTGTGCCACGTGTTCACGTTGAAAAGTCAAAGTGGGTCGGGCAGGAGGTTTTTGAGAATTTGAGATTTTTGTTAAAAAGAGTTTAAATGGTAGATTTGAACCACATTTCCTCAACCACTCAGATGGTGCCACGTGTCCGGATTTTGGTAGAGTTATGGGGGGCGGAGCAAAATGAGAAATCGTGCTTTTTCTCCCAAATGTCAGGAAATGTAGTTTTCTTCCCCAGGGCCATCATTGCTTGGATCTTGCCATGTGTAGGGTCCAAATTTGAAGGTAAAAGGGGGAAAAGATAGCCAAATGCACTCATCTAGTTTTTAACGCCATTAACGAACTAGAGCTCTACAAAACACAAAAATGGATCATTCTTCATTCTTTTTCTCTCGTATTCTTGTCATTTCTCCATGAGATGCATTTTTGGTTTATTATGGAGCCAAATTGATAAGTTTAAAGGGATGTAAAGTTTAATCATAGAAAATGGAGTTTATCGGGCATACGCGATAAAAAGGGAGAAAACTTACCAGTAAGCACTTGAGTGCTATGAAAGTGGTTAAAAGGTGGAAATGGTAGGACCACATGAAGAAGAAAATCATGAGATGCCCCCGCTAAAATAATCATGCTCAAACTAATGAAATATTCACCTTTTGAACCTCTAGTTTTCATGAGTGCATTTGTTTCATGTCACTTTCCAAAAGTGGATCTACAACAAACATTATTCCTTTTGGATATTCTTTTCTTGGGGACAAAGTATGGATGTATATGAATTGTTATAAGAACATGGTTTTGGCCATGGAAAAAGGGATTCTAGTTTTCTGGGAAGGTTGTAAATTCTGAAGTAATTCAATACAAAAGTTCTTTCTTTTCTTATTTTCCTCTGTTATATATTCTCTCTCTCTCCTGCTCGATTCAATGGATCATTTGTTTTGCATTCAATAGAAACTTTGTGTTCTAGTCTCTGTGTAATCTTTAGAACTTTGTGTCTACAGATTTGCATCGGTGGTGAAGTAATTGATCCTTTTCTATATTTTCTTGGTTCAATGTGAGTAGGGAGATACTCTGCTATCTATATTTCCCAAAAGCATTGTTGTTTTCTTCCTTCTCCCATCTCTATATTCTTCCATTCCTTCTGATTGATAATCTTTTAAGTATGAAAACATTCCAAAATATCAGGGTCCAAACATTGAGAGTTGTATATCTGTACATTTTTTTTTCCTACTTTCAATAAGGGAACCTCTCCCATTAAAGAGGAGGGACTTGTTGTCCCCTGACTGTGGTTTCAACCCATGTTCCATTCTGAAACCCAACAGTTTTTGGTGACTCCACTGGGGAATTCATTGCAAATGGATTCCAGTTTTTGAATAACAACTTTTTGATCATCTTTGATCTAGCGACTCCAAGATACACTCGGGGTAGAAGAACCCTTGGGGAAGAAGACCCTCATTTCCAACTTTGGATCATCAAGGTTTCTCTCTCCCTTCATCAACAAGAAAAAGAAGAGGAACAAGATCTGCAAACTCCCCTCCGCTAGAGACAAAACTTCTGGGAGTGACATCCCTCAAGATCAAATCAGTCCTAATTTGCATGCTTTGATTCTCGCTGGTGTTTCAGTTCCTCTCCAAACAATATTTCCAAGGATGGCAGCTCCTCTACCTTGGGGCCAAAGGGTTGGGCCTCTTGCTCTTCCCCAACCATTGCATGAATTTCCTAGAGGCAATAGAAAGAATTTCCTAAATTTAGAGGTGATGGGAAGGTTCATCCTAGATGAACATATTGTGGCCTTCATTGTTGCTTGTGGTGTTCTCGAGTTGAACATGAAGATATCTCTGTTAGAATTTTTGTGGAGACATTGCAAGATAATGTTGTTGATTGGTTTTATCATCTCCCTTGGATCCATCACCAATTGGAACACCATGATGACCCAGTTTGAGTAGCATTTCAAACCTGTTGAGGATGTACATGCCCTCTTGGCCCAGATTTCTCAAATCAAGAAAGAGTCACATGAGCCCATGAGGGAATTTGTGGCCAAATTCAATTCAATAGGCTAGTTAACAAGATCCCACAAAACACACACCCTATGGATCAGATTAGAAATGTTTTTCTTTAATGCCCAACTCCTCGAAGTGAGCTATACTGCACTTAGGAGAGCCAATCTTGCCACTTTAGATGTTGATCAGATATTTTTTGTTAGTGTTGAAGATGATCTGATCATGTCTAGAAAGCTAAGGAGAGATTCATCCAAATCCAAAGCATCTCCTTCTTCCACATCTTCTCCTGGAGCTAATGTAGATCAGTTGGTACAAAAACTTGCTAATGATCTTATTGCTCTCAAGAAGTAGTTCACCCAACATGCTCCTTATCAAGATGTTCCTAGGAAGAACTTTCAGCCCAGAATCAGTTTGCCCTCTACTCAGACCAGACTGGAAATTGAAGGCCCACCTGTTAAAGTTCCATTCAATGCAACATGTGAAGTGTTGGAGCTTGATGATGAGGAGGAGGATGAATCTGTGAAGAACATGAAGAGAAGCTGATGAAGAATTAGAAGAGTTGAGTGGATCTCATGTCCATTTTCTCACCACTGAAGGTATAGATGAAGAGGATGATTATGAAGAAAGAGTTACAGAGATGAACAATGAATCATATGTTGTCATGACTCGTGAGCAAGCCAACAAGAAGGAGAAAGTGGTGCAGCCTACTAAAAGATCTAAGGAGCCTCCTATGGTCATTCCAGTGATTGCAAGGAGAGGAGCTCCTATTCCAACTTCTTCCACACCCAAGGTAGGTTTTGTTGTTCCTTCCTCCTCTATTTTTGCTCCTAAAACTTCTTGCCCTTCAAATGATAGAGTTGATAAGTCAAAAGTTTTCATCTACTCCTATCAATGATGCTCCATCTACCTCTGGTTCTTTTGACATTATTGACCATCTCAAGAAAACTAAGGTCCAGATCTCGAAGCCTGAATTCTACCAAACCCATCCCAAGGCCTTTGCTAAGATGGTAGACTTTGTAAACTCCAAATCCAAGCCTTCATCCCCTAGTTCTAAAGGTCTCTTGCCCACTCCTTCTCCTTCATCTCAACCAAGCCTTGTGGCAGCAATCACTTCATCTGATGGGAAGATCAAACCATTTTATGTCACTCTCCTCATAGCTGGCCACAAACTCAACAATTGTGTTATTGATTTTGGTGCTTTAGATAATGTGATGCCTGCTAAGGTAGCTCATGCCCTAGGCTTAACCCTAACCCACACTTTTGGTTCATGTTACTCAATGGAAAGTAGAGAAGTGCCATTGGTTGGGAGGATCAAGGATGCACAAGTAGCCTTTTGCACTTTTGCCAGAGAAGAGAGTTTTAGCCACCATTTTGGTAGCTGATATTCCCCCTTCCTATGGTATGTGCTTGAGTAGAAATTTTTGCAAAAATGTTGGAGGAGAAATCATGATGGATTGGTCACATGCTCTTATTCCAGTGAATGGGAAAATGAAGAAGCTATTACTGAGAAACAAACTGAATATATCATGCAAAAAATAGATGACCCAAAGGCACAAATACTTTATGAGGACATTGGTCATGGTAACTACATGATCATGTCACAAGATGAGGCTAACCATCCTAAGGAAGTGTTTCTTGATCCTAATGGCATTTGGATCTTGGAATTTGATGGAAGCTGCTCCTCAGCTGGTTCTGGAGCTGGTGTGGTGCTTATTTCTCCTGAAGGGAAAATTCACCCTTTCTCTTTCAAGCTCCAATTCAAAAACACAAATAATATAGCTGAGTATGAGGCTCTCATCCTCGGTTTAAGCATGGAAAAAGAGATGGGGATCAAGAATCTCCTTGCTCGTGGAGATGCAGAGCTGATTGTAAAACAAGTCAGAGATATTTTCAAGTGAAGAATAGAAGGTTGAAACATTACAGAATCTAGTTTGGGATTCCATTGAGTTCCTTGATGCCTTTTCAATTGAAGCCATGCCAAGGGAAAGAAAACACAGGGCTGATTCCTTGGCTGTCTCGGGGTCTCTACTGATCCCTCATCCAGATTTCTCCCAAGATAAATTCACCATTGAGATGATTCATAGGCCTAGTGTGCCTGACAATGCAAACAATTGGTAGGTCTTTAATGATGATCAACACTTGCTTTCCTTCCTTGAACTCAGAGATAATTTTGACCAGTTGTACTTTGAAGGAAGTGGAAATCTTCCTAGAGAGTGTGTGTGCCCCAAATGAAGAAGATAACCAAGAAGAAATGGATCATGATGGCTATGCATAAAACTAAAAGGTAATAAGATACCTAAAGGGCTGGTAAGTTTGGAAGAGTTATTTGATAAACATGATAGGTACATCAAGTCCAAAACTTCCAAAGGAGCTCAAGTAGTCTACTGACTATGAAAAGATAAACATTGGGAGTCTTAATGAACCCATGCTGGTAAACATTGGAAAGTGTTGCACACAAGAGGAGAGGAAAAAGTAACAAATCATTGTAAAAAGGTATGTTGATGTTCTTGCATATTCTTATGATGATCTCAAGGCTTTTCACCAAAAGAGATGCAACATTTCATTCCTCTAAAGCCTGGGATCAAGCCCTTCCGGAAAAAGTAGAGGCAATATAACCCTAAAATTGCTGATACAATCTTTCAAGAGATCCAAAAGTTATTGAAGGCTAAGATCATTTTCCCCATTCACCATTCAACATGGATTGCTAATATTGTGCATCAAGAAGAAGAATGGTGAGATCCAGATTTGTGTTGATTTTAGGAATTTGAATCAAGCCTCTTTGAAGGATAATTATCCTCTCCCCATAATGGATCAAGTGTGTTGCAGAGTTGTTATAGGTTCAGAAATGTTGTCCATGCTTGATGGATTCTCAGATATAATCAAGTAGAAGTAAGTGTTGCAGATCAACATAAGACTACCTTTACCACTCCTTGGGGCACCTTTTCTTACAAGAGAATGCCTTTTGGCCTCATCAATGTTGGTGCCACCTTTTAGAGGGAAATGGACCTGGCCTTTGGTAGTCTCAAGGGAAAATGCATAGTTGTATACCTTGATGATCTGACTGTGTTTTCAAAAAATAGAGCTGATCATTTCCAACACCTTGAAACTGTCCTACAAAAGTGTAGAGAGCATGGCATCTCCTTGAATCCCAAGAAATATATGTTTTTGTGTCCGAGGGAAAATTATTGGGACACATTGTCTCCAAGGAGGGAATCAAGATTGATCCAGAAAGAGTCCAGATGATTCAACAGATCCCTCTCCCCACAAGCAAGAAGGGTGTGCACTCTTTCTTTGGCAAGATCAACTTCTTAAGAAGATTCATACCTGATTTTGCTGAACTTACTTTGAACATAGCCCACATGATGAAAGGGAAGAAGACTTTGGTTGGTCCTCTGAAGGAAAGGTTACATTTGAAGACATCAAGAGAGCTATAGCAAAGACTCCAATCTTGGCATGCCCTGATTATAACAAAGACTTCATTATCTATTGCTATGCTACTGAAAGTACTCTAGTTGTTGTGTTAACCTAAGAGAATGTTGAAGGTCATGAACTCCCCATAGCATTCATGAGTTATATTTTGAAATCCCATGAGCTGAAGTACACCATGATGGAGAAACATGCTTTTGCAAAGTGGTCAAAGTTGTGAAGTAGTTTCATTTCTACATCCTCAACTCTCATTCTATTGTGCTTGTGCTTGATACAACTATTAAATCCATTCTTACACAACAAGAATTTGGAACCAAGAGAGGCAATTGGGTAGCCAAAGTTCAGGAGTATGATCTTGACATCAAACCCACCAAGCTAGTTCGAGGAAAGGGCTTATGTGAACTCATTGTTGAAGGAGTTGATGCCAAATTGTCCAAGGAGGAAGTTGATATCCCTGTTGTTCTTTTCCTCAGCTCAACTGATGAATGGTATGTTGACATTGCACACTTTCTTACTTATGGAGAATGTCCATCTCATTTGAGTGCCAAGGATAAGAGAGCCATCAAATTAAGGTCTGTAATATGTGTTGTGGGAAAATGCATTGTTCAAATGAGGGATAGATGGAAGGTTTTTGAAATGTGTTGACAAAGAGAAGCAAAAAGAAATTGTTCTCAGCCTTTCATGACCAAGCCTGTGGAGGTCATTTCTCTTCTACTGTCATAGCCCACAAAATCCTCCGTGCTGGATATTATTGGCCTACCCTATTCAAAGATGCATCAAAGTGGGTAGGAAAGTGTGAAGCATGTCAAACCTTTGTTGGAAGACCCAAATTGGTTGCTTTACCTCTCAAACCAGTGGTGATTGAGGAACCTTTTCAACAATGGGGTTTGGACTTCATTGGGACACTCAATCCACCTTCAAGTGTAGGGCATACTCATGTTTTGACTGCCACTGATTATTTCACCAAGTGGGTGGAAGCCATTCCAGTTAAAAGTACTACTTCTGAAGTAGTATGCAACTTCATCAAGGAGCACATCTTAATAAGGTTTGGGATACCAAACAAGATTGTCACTGACAATGCTTCCAATTTTTCTTCTATTGAGATGATGGATTTCTGCTATGGATATGGCATTTCCCTTGCACACTCTTCATATTACTATCCCCAAGGGAATGGGCAAGAAGAATCAACTAACAAGAACTTGGTCACCATTGTTTGGAAGCTTGTTAATGACTCTCAGAGGAATTGGCATAAGAAACTATATGATGCTTTATGGGAAGATAGGATTACACCTAAGAGAGCCATTGGAATGTCTCCTTTTCAAGTGGTATATGGAGTTGAAGCTCAACTACCAGTGACATTAGAACTGCCAACCTTACATTTGATGAAGGCCATTGAGGATGCCAACTTTACCAATTCATTGGACAAAAGAATTATGTACCTCCAGAAGTTGAATGAAGACAGATTGCAAGTGGTTGATAATATCACTCATCAACTCAAGGTAAAAGCTCTATTTGACAAAAAGGCTAAACCCAAAACTTTTCAAGTGGGAGACAATGTTCTTCTTTGGGAAAAAAGGCATGAACCTCGAGGCAGCCATGGTAAATTTGATTCCCTTTGGCTTGGTCCTTTTAAAATTAGACATTTTTCTGGTGAGAACTCTTTTTACCTAGATTACATGGATGGTTCTCCTCTCCCACTTCCTTATAGTGGGAAATTTTTGAAGTTGTTCAAAACCTAGGAGTTTTTGGTCCCTCTGTACATTTTGTATAGCATTTTTCTTTCCTTGTTTTTGTTTTGGTTGGTTTTCTTTTCGCATTTCTCTTTGTGTTGGTATTGCTTCTTTTTTGACTCTGTTGCCCATTGGCTAAGACACTGATTCGATCTGATTACCAAAATTCTCTAAGGTTCTTGATTTTACCTCTTTCCTCTGCCAAATCATCCCCAGAAGGAGCCAGTTGTTGTCCTCTCAATTTTCCCCACCCTTTCGAATCTAATTTCATGAAAATTGGAGCCCTGCCATAGAAGAAATTCATGTTTTAAACTCCTCATATGCTCGTTTTCATTTCCCATGATGTTTTTAATCAAAATTCCTCTATCTGCCGTAAAAATGTTTTACCTATTTTCAATGGATGGGAAATGATTTTAGTTCTTCTTTTATGCATTTGGAATGTGGGACCTTGCATATTTTGTTTTTAACCTTTTTGCAGAGAAAGAAATTCTTCATCGGGAGCAAAAATGGTTTTTCCCATTTCCTGCAACTTCCTACGTTCTTTTCCCCATCAAATTCTTGCTCAAAAAGGTGAAGCTATTTTTTTTCCCATTGGATGTGGTAGATGGGTTCCTTTTTGAACTTATCACTTTTGGTGATTTTGGAAAAAATGTAGTTTTTTACCCCGCATCCCCCTAAGTCCCCCGATTGGTTGGAGTAGTTTTGGTGGAAGTTCAGGGTGACGGATCCATTTTATTCTCTAAGGCATTATGGTGAAAGGGTGAAAATTTTAAATAAAATGACCCCCATGGCCCCCCAAGTGAAAGGATAAATTTTGAGTTGAAATCCGCAACAAATCAGAAAGGGACACGTGTTCATGTTGAAAAGTCAATGGTGGGCATGGACTTTTGGGGAAAAGTTGGAATTTTTCCCTTCTCAAAATAGATAAAAAGTGAAGCACATCCCCACAACCAATCAGGTGATGCCATGTGTGAAGAATGAAAGAAAAAGGACACGTGGTCATTTTTAGTTCACAAGTGCTTTGGTGGACCGGTGGAGGACTTTGGGAATTTTAGCCTTGTTTCCACAAAGGGTGAAAAGTTCTAAAATGGCCCATGGCCCCACTCATGCGAAGGGAAAATTTCTAAGTTAAGGCCCCATACAATCATTAGAAAGGGACACATGGCCTACGTTGAAAAGTCAATGGCGAGGGGCATGGACTTTTGGGGAAAAGTTGGAATTTTTCCCTTTTCAAAAATAGATAAAGTATAAAACTGAAGTGCATTCCCACACCCAGTCAGGTGATGCCATGTGTTGAAGGATGAAATCGAAAATAATGGGCCTAGGGGAAATTGAGAATTTGAGCCTTTTTCACCAAAAGGTTAAAATGTTGCAAATTGAGCCGACCCCTTTTTCCAATCGTGGTGTGCCATGTGTTCACATTGAAAAGTCAAAGTGGGGAGGAGGTTTTTGAGAATTTGAGATTTTTGTTAAAAAGAGTTTAAATGGTAGATTTGAACCACATTTCCTCAAGCCACTCAGATGGTGCCACGTGTTTGGATTTTGGCGGAGCTGCATGGAGGGTGGAGCAAAATGAGAAATCATGCTTTTTCTCCCAAATGTCAGGAAATGTAGTTTTCTCCCAGGTGAGGCCATCGTTGCTTGGATCTTGCCACGTGTAGGGTCCAAATTTGAAGGTAAAAGGGGGAAAAGATAGCCAAATGCACTCATCTAGTTTTTAACGCCATTAACGAACCAGAGCTCGCAAAAACAAAAATGGATCATTCTTCATTTCTTTTTCTCTGTATTCTTGTCATTTCTCCATGAGATGCATTTTTGGTTTATTATGGAGCCAAATTGATAAGTTTAAAGGGATGTAAAGTTTAATCATCAGAAAATGGAGTTTATCGGGCATACGTGATAAAAAGGGAGAAAACTTACCAGTAAGCACTTGAGTGCTATGAAAGTGGTTAAAAGGTGGAAATGGTAGGACCACATGAAGAAGAAAATCATGAGATGCCCCCGCTAAAATAATCATGCTCGAACTAATGAAATATTCACCTTTTGAACCTCTAGTTTTCATGAGTGTGTTTGTTTCATGTCACTTTCCAAAAGTGGATCTGCAACAAACATTATTCCTTTTGGATATTCTTTTCTTGGGGACAAAGTATGGATGTATATGAATTGTTATAAGAACATGGTTTTGGCCATGGAAAAAGGGGATTCTGGTTTTCTGGGAAGGTTGTAAATTTTTTTTACATTGTTTAGTAATTTGGGTGTTTTTTCATATATATAAGAAAAATGTGTTTTGATTTGTGGAAAGGTATATTTTGTATGTTTTACATAACTTGCTCATTAACTGGAATTAATATGTTTTATTTCTCTTGTTAATGATGTTATTTGACATTTTATAGAGTTGTTGATTGGATGGAAATATTATGTTTTATTTTCTTTGTTAATGATGTTCTTGGATGATATGATGAGCTACTCATTACCTAGAGAATACATTTAATTGGTATTGGGAAATGTTGATTTCAGATAGTTTTGTTAAGTTGCTCGCTGATTAGAGGGAAACATGATTGTCAAAATAGAAATTGGTTGTTCTATTTGTGTGCATTCATAGTTGCATCTTTATGGAAAACATGTAGTAATACTTTCTCATCTATTTTATCATGTGCTTGTTGATATAACAACATTTATACCTTTCATATTTTATTTAATAATTGCATCATAAAATCGAGGCAATATTCATGCTAGTTCATTTTGAATCGACATCATACCACTACTCCGGTCTTGCAAGAAAATTAGCCGTCACATTCGGATATGCGGAAACTCATGTCTTGAGAAGTTTTATCGTAGCATGGATCTAAATGAGTTACTTGGATTTTAATTTGTAGAAGGATGATATCCTAGAATTTTGACTGAATTTATGGGGATCTTGGATCCATTGTTAATATTCAAACCTCACTATGTGTGGGTTACAGATATCAGTTATATATTTTTCTTGACGGCATATGTAATTTATGTTTTTAATAAAGAGATGATTACTTTATACGAATAATATCTCAATATGAGTAAATGATAAATACTAGAATTAAGAGGTCTTACTCATCATAAATTGTTATATATATTTATTTGATATTTACCAATGTATGAAGTCAAAAATTAGACAATTATTATAACATTCAAGTGTCTTGTAATTTCTATAAAAAAAATCTATTTAGTGGCATAGTTGATCGGATGAATAATTAAACATATATTAATATATATTTAATTCGGCCTTAAAGTAAACTTGACATTAATTTGCTAAGATTGTAGAGCGTATCATTGTAAAAATATAATTTAAGGTTAAAATTCAAACATCAGAAAAGAGAAACCAAATAGGAAGGTAATAAGATGAAAAGATCCATTAGGCAAATTAAGGGATAAGTACATACGGAATGCTGAAATAGTTGCATTTCAGCATAACGAATTTACTCATCTCATAATGATCCTAATTGGCCTTGGCATCTATCTTGATATAAACTCTTACAAGATAAGTTTAATTGGAAATAAAGTAAATACAAACTATAAGATCTAGATAACAATGAAAGGGATAGTTGTGAGGTGGTGGAAGACTTAAAACTCATAAGACTAGTGTGTTGTCTTGAGTTTAGCCATAACCTCGCATTAAATGAATAACTTTGGCAAAAGTAATGCATTGATGGTTGTGCATTGTCCACCACCTAGTCCTCCAATTAAAAAAATTATCGCATTATGACTTGATCATGGGAAGTTGAACACTGAACATGAGGTAGGCAATGGTCGGATACCAGAATACGAAGTTGGGAAACTAGCTTCGTGGTAGACCCAAGGACTTTCACATGGTTCCCATGACCTAATAAAGGTTAAGCCGAAATGCTAGTAAGCATTGTCACTCAAAGTAGTGATGAAGGGAGATCGTGGAGATCTAGATACACCCTTCTCAGCCGCACATGGCTTACATGGATGTTGTCAGATAGATCAAAAGAACAAATCTGATTTAATGTATTTGATTAAATTAATATGTATGATTGTAGCTATGTAATTTGTTTTTATGAAAACAAACCTCATTTTCCAGCTCTTGTAATTTTGAGCATTACAATAAGGTTTTGAAATATAAATTTATTTGAATTTGAAGATATTATTTTAAAAATGTACCAATCTAAAACAATCATAGTCTAAATTATGTTTTAGGGAAAACTATATCACATGGTGATCTAACAAGTATAATAAAAATCTATATCTTTGAATCTTAGTACTAAAACAAATGCAACTTTATTAATAATTTAACCACTTTCCATACATGTCATTGTTTTTCATATTTGTTTTTTAATAATATCATTAAAAAAATATTTAAATAACGAAAAGCACTTTTCGGTCATGTGTTTTGTTTATGAATTTGATTTCATTTATGGTAATGTTTAATGAGACAACTCGCTATGTATATAATTGAGAAATGAAACCTTGGGCTTAATTTGTTTGTAATTATTATCAATATTCATAAGAATATCAATTTAATATTTTAGCTTATAGAGTCATATAAGTATGGAAGAGAATTATATTAATGAATACTATTATCAACCTAAAATTGAATGTTAAAATTAAAGCATGGAGAGGGGCCACATGTGGTGCACCTTAAGTTGAGGCATCCATAAAATCAATTGTATCCTATGTGGGATCATGAATTTTGCACCAATATGTAGCTTAAGTTTTTCGTAACTTATATTTTTCTTTGACGTGTTTAATTAGACAGAAATTCATTTTTTGAATTGATTTAAAATAGTGCATTTGAGCTACACTAAAACTGTGGTGGAAACCAATACTTATATATCAGTGATAATGATTTAACATTGGCTATTTAATAATTATAATTTTTACATGTCATGATGTGATTAGCTATTCTACACAATTATTATGTCAAAATTAAATAACTACTAGATAACAATATAACAACTATTAGATGGGACTATGAAAACTATTGGGTATCATGTGATAACGACTTATGTCCACTATTTGAACATGTTTAAGTCTTAGCCCCTCTCCATTATTTTTGTAGGAATGGGTTTTCAATATTTTTGTACAGGTGCATGTGTTTTGACAAGGAAATTATTACACGTACTATTATGGAACCATAAAAACGATATTGAATTGTTTGGATGATTTTGAAAATTAGTTTTACATGTGCGTATGTATTGTCACAATAATATTCATTTGAATAAAGGAAAAGGGCCTATATACAATCAAGCATGTTTCCCTTTATTAACAAAAAATCTCAGATGTCCCCTAGTCTCAATAAATTTGTAGCACATCTAATAAATTAATGATGATTACGAATCCTCACAAAATATGAAACCACTTGTGGAAGTCGACATTGTAAACATATAGTAAATACTATATTGTTGATTAATCTTTACCCCGATCAAGACAATAACCCAAGTCGAAATTATAGTGGCGAAACATCCAAGGCGTAAATAGTTTTCACTATATAACCAATTGAATCGACTCAAAATCCGTCAAAAATCAAAGAACATGTATAATATAGTGAAATGGTGAAGAACTTTTTACGGAAAAGCTTGATCCCCAAAATCCGCTTTAAAAGGCACGAAATTGCAATTTTTTGTAGTGTTGTCTAAAAATAGTAATTTTGTGGAATTATCACATATGTAATTCATAGAGGATGAATAACCTCGTATCCCTTGAGATTGGTGACCTTCCACCTTCTTCTATATGTATCTTCATATTTCTAAAAATAGTATATAAATAGATGTAACCTATAAGGGGAAGACAAACATCTCCTTGTAGAGATATCTATTGTAATCAAAGTTTTCTAAGAAATATACATCTCTTTTCAAAGATGGTTTTTATGTTTACATCTTGCACAATTGTTATTTTGTCCCTTAATTCAAAAAATCCCCGAGTTTTGGATCATACCCAATGAGGTGTTTGGTAAGAGATGAGCTAGGAACATGGGATACGGATACTAGAACAAGTGACATTCACATAGAATAATTCAATTAATATAAGCAATGGGAATATTTTGTTTAGATAATTATATAGTAGAAGCTCACACGGAGTAATAGATTTTATAAATGCCATTAATGGCATCTAATAGAAAAAGTCACGGAATCTAGTAGCATGACAAGTAAATTTTATTGTATACATTAAATTAGATGACTATTTGACATCCAATTTTATTATTTTTAACTTTGAGAAATCAGCAAATGAAAGAGTAATATCATGACCAAATACTAAAATTTCAGCCTATTTTGAGATTGCTATGTATCAATATTTTCAAATAAATATGTTTAAGATATTTGTATTAGTTTAAACTACCTTCACTCTCAAATTTATTAGGTTTTGAAATAATTTTTTATTTTAAATTAAAAATATTAATCCAAAAATAAAACAAAAAATATTGTGGCAATCTAAAACATTCATAGTACAGATAAAGTTTATGAAAATGTATATCACAAGGTGATCTAACACAAAATTAAAAAAGTGAGACTTAGAATCTTAGTATTTCTACAAATGCTACTTTCAATGCATGCTTGTATTTGTCTTTTTTTTGAGGGGGTGGAATAATGGATAGGTTGACTTGCATTATAAGTTCCTTGAATGGTAACTAGAAGGAATTATTTTTCAATATTAGTTGTACAAGTTCATATAATTGTGCCTCTTGTTAGGAGGTAACTCACAAAAAAAATGGGACCTACATGACATAATGAATGAAGCAACTTGTTTTTTTCTTAGATGGACAAATTGTAGAAATTTCTAACACATATAATGTTCATCATATTTGAAACTGCTTGTGGAAATTGAGGTTGCATTTTGGTGCTTTAGAAATAAATAATAAATATTGATTTCTCAATTAAACTAGAAATCCCACATGAAATGTGTGATGGAAAAACTAAAAGGGATATGTTCAAGAAGTGAAATAGGATGATGCGGTGTTGTTTGTTAATTGTGCAAATGAGAAATTGAGACAATTTGTTCAAAAATGATTACTAACACAAATTCTTGACATTTAATTTCTCTTATGCTTGTTAGGTAAAGCCAAAAGAATGTCATGCATATGGAAATAAGTAATAGAGTAAATAATGTTTTGGATTTGAAAATAGAATGAAATTGTTTCACGTTAAATCCTTCAAATTTTACTTTTTCAATGCATCCTTCATGGTAGCTCCAATCATTGTACATTGGAGTGGAAAAGGTTTACTTGGCATGAGGATGTGTTGAGTAAGATTAGGCCAACATAATGTTTTTGTGTGAGAAAAAAATCAAAAATAAACTATAGTGGGTCCATTAATTGCAATATTTATGCGATGAAAGATGATGCATGAACAAGTAGAACACAATAATGGGATTATCTCATAAAATTAATAATGTAGTGGTTAAGGAGATTTACATGTAGCACATAAATTTTTAAGTAACTATTGAGTAACAATAGTCAATGTAATCAAAAATAGTGAGGATTTTGAGATTCACATTCTAGCATGGCATTTTAGGCCCCGAGATTTAAAAGACTGCATGAAATGTAGCATGCTATAAAAAGGGGTAAATATAGTATACATATACACTAGGTAAAAAATCATTATTATTGGATTATAGTTAAAAATTAAGTGAGTACAACTCATTTTATAAGTTTTTTCCATGATATACTTTTATATCCATATACAGAACAATGGAACGTCCATAAAGCCTTAGGTACAGAAGGAAAAATAGGGAACAAGAAGGACTACAATAAACAAGTCCTGAAGACACTAAATTGCAGAAAATATATTTATATTTATTGAAAATAAATATTTACATATATAATAAAGTCATCCTAGAAGAAATATCATGACTAGAAAGAGGGAAAAGGAAACAAAATGAAATTGTATTATGGTTAAAAATTAAGTGACGACAACTAATTTTATAATTTCTCTTGCCATGATATAGTTTTATATCCATAAGTAGAACAATGCAATATTCAAAAATCATCATGTAGAAAAGGAAAAATAGGGAACACGAAGGATTACACTCAATAAGTCTTGAAGACAAAAAATTGCAAACAATAAATTTCTATTTACTAAAAACAAATATTTACATATATATGGGAGTCATCTCAGATGAAATATATCGATAAAAACAACCCCAAAATTTCTAGATAATTTTTTTATCAAATAGAATGACCACGTACATTATCGATACGAGATTAAGCCAATATAATAGAAGAGGCAACAACATAATCGTTTCCCGAGCTTTTAAAATTACATAAAAAACACGGAAAAATCATTGTGGAATCGAAAGATAGGAGAAAATTTTCTATCACTCATATTGCACATTACAAAAAAGATGCCGAATATAGTTCTTTCAACTAAGGGTTATCTCAGATGTGGGAAATATCTTTTCGTCCTATCACAAGAATTTCTACACCTCAAGATAAAAATCTTCAGTGAGCCTACTCCAAACGATGATAGCTTCAAAATTACATGGTTTCTTTGCTTCCCAGAAACCTATAATGACGCAAAACCAATTATCTCCTTTTACCAAGAAGTGTTACATGGAAACCTGAAATAGATTTTCACAATTAAAAAAACATTACCTTTTTTGAACCGTAAGAACAAGGTGAAATGAGAGAGACTACCATGGTCTAAAAGATTTTTACAATGTCAGCCGCCGTCGATTATCGCTAAACCCATATGTAAACTGGCGTATCTCCTAAACCACATGACGTTTTTTTTAACATCATTTACATAACCAAAGGACAAAAATCTATGAAATCAAATTTCATGAAAAATAAAACAAGAATCCAATGGCTTCATACCATAATAACAATAATAATAATAATAATGATAATGAAACATTGCACTCAAGCAATGGTCACTACCTAATGTTGTTAAAGCTAATTGAAATTAATTCTTCATTTATGAAGTATATTAGCTCTGTCTCGGAACTCCAATGTTGATAAATACACTCCCTATGTGACAAATCAACCTGCATGTTTTGGGAATCATATGATGTGTGACAGAAAAAATCTAGATCTATTAAGTTTTGCAGATCGGTTGAGTGTTGTAGGAACTCAATGGCCATCAAAATGCAATCACAAAATGTGGCAACATGCCCTAAATTAATTTGTATGGCTCATTGAAATAAATTAAAACCATCGCTACCAAACCACTATTAATCCATCTCTGTCTCCGAAAAATCCTTCATGATCAATGACCAATTTTACTCCTTAATAAGCACAATCCGTGTGCATCCCTTTCATTGGTTGATATTTCCCTCTTTCTTCAGGATCCGTGAAACAGATCTGGCTCACCCCCAAACATACAATTTTTAATACATGTCATTGTACAATCATCAGAGTCGATCCCAACTGAGATACATCTTTCTATGTAAAAATGTGTGGTAATTTGTAAGGTATTTATAAGACATCAATTTGTAAGGTATCCATTGATATTGGAATGCTTTGTTATCTGTCTTTTACGGTAAGAAACATTGTTGATGGTGTTTGGCGAGATAAATGAGACTTAAATTTTGTTGTCGAATGGAAATTGGTCATATGGCCCAGATAAACTTTTTCTCGAGTTGTATATTTTCTGAAAATATTTTTTTCTTTTAAATAGGAAAAACTATCAACATGCCACATTACAAAGGTAGGGTGATGATATTAAAAATTATATTAACATATTAATTTTAGTATTTAAAATATATTGAAGTTACATCTTGAAGGTATTAAAATGAAAGAGAAATTAATTCTTGGTTACATTTAATTAAGCATAGTTAATGAATATAATTATACCTAAAATCTATAATATCTGATTCAATATTGTACAAGTTTTCTTAATTTTATCGCAAACTAATAATATTTGAATTGAATTTCAATATTGCATAATCAATATTGTATAATTATACCTAAAATCTATAATGAATTTGATTCAATATTATAATAGTTTTTTTAATTTATTGCAAACTAAAAATATTTTTAATTTGAAGTTCAATATTGTATAATTATATCTAGAATCTATAATGAATTCAATTAAATATTGTATAAATTTTCATACTTTTATCGCAAAATAAAAAATATTTTGAATTGAAGTTCAATTATTTATAGAAATGAAATAGTTTGTTAAATATCGACATTTGCATTTTTATAAAATATATTAAAATGTAGACTTATGAATTTTCCTACTTTATAATATTAAAAGATAGTATTAAACTTAATTAAACAAAAAATAGACAAAACAAAAAAACAAAAATAAAGCTTAACTTTAAGTTATTTTTATTAACACATGGTGTGAATGTGTCAACTTTACATATGACATTGCAATATAATTGTACCATTTTTACTATTGTAAATGCTTGTAAAGTAGTGTTGTGCAAGGAAATATTACGTAAAGGCATGAAAATAAGTATATGAGCATGTGGAAATCACATAGGACTTGCATAATTTCGTATTATAGTGCGTAATGTTGTGTACGAAAATATTGGAGTAATAATGATGATGTGTCATCAATACTTGTTTTATAGATAAATTTTTGAAAGAATATTATGATTGATGACTTGGCTCATTGGATCCTTGGTGATTAAGAAGAATCTTTTAATTTGTTACTTGTAAATTTATGAGATATTTTATAATTTGTTTACCCTTAAGAGTGAATTGTATAATCAATTATACCTCTGTGTGTATTTATATGTGTGTGTGTGTGTGTGTGTGTCTGTGTGTGTGTGTGTGTGTGTGTGTTGAAAATTTTTGCACTTGTGCAAAATGGGCAACTCGAAACTTCAAGTTACGATGGATAGCATTGGTGAAGTATACCTAAACTAGGGGAATTTTTTCGAGATAACATTTATTCTTATTGAATTAATTAATGATTACATGAAATCTACAACTATGTGTCTTGTATACAAAACATAACACATCACATAGTATACAATTTCATGTTATCTTCAGAAAAAAGGACACAAAGCCTCGAAGGACAGTTGTGTTTTCTTGATAAAGAAGCGAATTGTAGAATAGATGAAGTGTTAGGTTTTGGAGCGAGAAATCGTGACTACAGATTACATAAATCGAGTTCATTCTTGGATGTTACAAGTATTCTTTAATGTTTTTCCCTTCATGATTAAGAAATTCAATTACATTATTGGGTTATTTAGTTCATCATACAATCTATATCAGAAAGTAGAAATGCAAAAAGAAATACACAACTCAATTTCACAATTCAATGTTTTATTCATAGGAATTTCAAATGTTCCCACACAAGCGTGTGGATATAACTAGAAAGTAAAGTATAACTATTGAAATAAGAGGTACACATGCATGAAAGAGAAAATAAAGGAGTATGAGTGAACCCATCATTACCTTATAGTTTATCCTTCGGTTGATGCATCCTCATCTTCATCTTTGTTCCCTCTTCATTTTCATTCTTTGAAAGCACCATACTTGAAAATAGAAAAGAGAAACTATCGTTAAGAGATCGGGATTAATCCATATTCCTATACTATCCTAATTCATACATATGGATCTCTTAATAACATGAGATAGATTACTTAAAGATCAAACAATATACATGATTCACTCACTCAGAAAGAAGGAGAGAGAAGAAAAGAAAACCATGGACATAAGAGAGGCCAAAAATCCTAAATATTTTCTAACTATTTTCTCAAGTGTGCAGGTACAGGTTATAGCCAAGAAGAAATAAATCATATCTTACAGTCCTCACTATAGATAAAGATTGTAGAGTTCAATGACTTCTACCCTATGGTACATGAAGCAAATGAGTCATAAGTACATGCTAGAATGAGGGAAGAATGCAACTCAAAGGTGAAGCAGAAAAGGATCAGATTTTGAAGGATGAAGTTAACTAAAGGATAAGATTACAGCTGAAATAGAATGAAAATGAAATCTAAGAAAATTTTGACAGGGCTTCGCCATGTAAAATGGACATTTACAACTTTCCATCATGTTGTTTTTAACTAATACATGCTTTAAAAGTTGTATGTAAATCAAATAAGTGATACAGAGAAGTAGAAAAGCATGCCATGATCAAAGATAATAGTTATCAGATTTCAGCCCCAACAACAAGCCATAAAGCATCTAAATGAACTATTATAGTGTCAGATTAAGTTGCAAGTGTAAACTTTCAGATTGCATATACATAAATACTACATAAATGCTACAATACCAATGAATAACAGCCATGCTAATAAAGAAAGATTCAAGATACAAGGTTGATACAAAGTGTACATGGTTGCGGAACAAGTAAAGCACCCAAGAAATAATTTCATGAGGACATATCATAAATTTCATGATTTACAGTTAGTCATTTCAATCAAAGTACAACTATTAAATGATCATTTCAGACTTTAGGTCTTTATGAGTTCAACTCAAGCGAGTGCTTCCAGTTTCAACATACAAGTGAATGGAGTAAAAAGTAATAGAGTACAGAATTACATGAAGAAATACAGAATATGAACTTCAAAAGCATGATAGAAAGAGATCAGTGAGAGATGAGATTGAGGGAAAGAAATACATGTTTCAGGTGTTGAAAGCTATAAGAAGGCTAGTAAGTGCCAGAGAATACAAAGACAGAAGTTCCAAAAAGAACCAACAACTATAGGAACATATATGAAATACAATAGTGACAGTATTAGAGCTTCAGAGGCCAAAGAAAAATTATGAAGCTCATCACAGTCACCAGAGTATTCAAATAAATGCAATTTCCTTCTACAAGCTAGATGTAACAACAAATACCAGACCACAGTGTTCCAATAGAAATGGGAATTGTATTTAACATTTAGAAGCTATAAGTATCAAGGATTCAATTAAACATTATGAGTATGTTACAACTATCATCTTCAGAATTAAAGAATGTAATAAAATGTTTAAGTATTGGAGTTTCCAAGACCAGAAGATAGTTATACTCAGCTCCTAAAAATGCCCAAACATATGGCTCAAGTAGGGAATCAAAACCACAACTCAAAATGACAAAGCCGAGCCTACCAGTTTTCTCATAATCAAGGTCTAAAACAAAGAAGATCAAAAGGTTGCTTCACAGTCTAAAACAGAGAAGATCAAAAGGTTGCTTCATAGAATAAGGAAGACTTATGAGTTTTAAAAATACAATCCCATCTACTTTGAAGTGAACAAAACTCAGCAATTACAAGAAGTAACTCTCAGTCAAGAATAGAGTGGTATTCCTAATAATGGACAAAATTTCAAAGAAAACCCAAAAGCATGAGCAACCTAGAAATAGAAATAGAAGAACATGCATGTTTCAAACTCACGGTCAAGTTTTGTTCCAATTTTTCAACTTTTCCAGAAACCATTATAATCCTAAAAAAAAGAGATTGCATAGAATCGAAAAGAATGAAGGAGTTTGAATACCCACATCAATAAACATTTAGATCTGGAGATTTTCAAGAAAATAGGAATACCCATTTAGTATTCAGAACACAAACTCAAACAGAAGAGATTTGAATAAAAAATGCATACATATCCGAGTTAAAGAAATATTCAAGTATTTAAGAAATTTTTATTCCCATTTAAATCAGTTTCAAGTTACAATATAGAGGAAAAGGGTACATATCCGGCTTTTATCAAAACCATTAATGGGTATCAAGAAATAAGAGAAATAAACAAGAACTCACCAATTGAATTGAAGCTTTTCAAACCCTCAAAGTTTTAGATCAAACAATGAGTCACGAAGTGGTTTTCGAACTCATGGTCACCAGGAAACACAAAATGATGAAGAAAACAAATGTATTAATATGTCGTTGTGCCTTCAAATCGACCTCGATTGCTGACCATTATGACTATAATTGATAATTATTTCACAAGCTGTAAAATGATAATAATGATAATAATAATAATAATGACATTATGATTGTATTATCGATCAACGATTGTATTTTATTATTACCTTCTTTATATCGATTGTTATCGATATCATCCTCTGTTATCGTTAAACTATCCTCTTGATTTGTTTGTCGCTCCCGCTGATCGAGCCTCGTTGCGCAAATGAGGAAGAGTAGGTTTTGTGGTGGCGCCACGGTTTGGGAGTGGCGTTCGCGTAAATATTTCTTTTAATCGCTCAACCCACCCACTTTTTCAGGAGATACAACATGGTCACGAGCCGACGCATGGCTAGTTAGCTTGACTGGGTGTTTTAGGCTTCAAGACTACACAAGCAGTATTAAGGCTCGTGTAACCATTCGCTTATTGTGGTGCCCCTTTCCTTTTACCGCTGGGGCATACCTGAGATCCAAAAAAAATAAAAATAAAATAGAATAACGATATAAATAGAATGAGTTTTAGAATAAAATAAATAAAAATAGAATAACAATAATAATGAAAGTAAAAATTTTAAAAAAATAAATTTAAAAAAAAAAAAAAAAGGAAATGGAGTGGAGGGCGTGGGAAGGCACGTGCTTTCTTGGCAAGGTGCAGAAGTTTGGTGAATGTAATTAAGTGTTTGACCAAATGAAGGAATGGGACAGCTTTTCTGAGAGAATTGAAGGCAGGTGGGTGAGAGTTGGGTCAGTTTGGCAGGGGGCGCCCTCAATAGCTGTCACGGTCTCACCAAATGCAATAAACAATGACCAGTACACTCCTAGCCTGTGCCTATACCAGACGTGGAGCGTAGAACTGAAATTCTCCTAGGAAAGTGCCGTGAGGAATTAACTGGCTATATGCAGCAGCTACAGGGTGGAGAAGTAAACTTATCTCAGAAAATCAGTGGCCTCCAGAGAGAGATAAGCGGCATACAATGCTTTGCCGCAGGTGATCCCAAGGAACCGTTGGTGTGGATCCTGATGTTCTGGTTGCACGCAACCACAGTCGAGATCAGTTGTTGCAAGATCTTGCAGCTGTAGTAGAAGTTTTTTTTTAGCGCTCCAACAAGCAGGTTGTCCAACTTGGTTGTTATCTGTTTAGCATCGACCTGCATCCTCAAATTCGAGTTCTCCTTCAAGGTATTTGTTTTTCAGTATCGACTATGTGACAGTGAGCGGCTAAGCCATTAGGTATACTTCCTTCCGGGAGTTGTATTGAATGCCTGTAGCCACGATCAAACTTCATATTTTTCCTGAGTTTTCACGCATACCATTCATACCGAATGAGCAACTTCTGGTGGACTCTCTGGAGGAAACAGTTGACAATGAGCGTGTGCGCGGTTGCGGGCTTACTAAGCAAAGGCTGCATGAAAGTATGCTTGGAAGTCTGTATGATGAGGCCTTATAGAAGGCCTGGACTTTGATAGCCACCCTTACCTGTCAAATGGAAATTTCATGACAGCTAGATATTTTAAGTGTCGTTATTTCACGCCCTTAGAAAAAAAAAAAAAAATTAATGGTGTCCGAATCTTCTTAATGTTATATGCAAATTTTACAATGATATTTTTACACTGGAGGTGTTCTCCCTATGAGAATACCCCTATCGGAAAACGAGACAGTGATCTCCTTAAACACGTGCCAGAGAGGATGCAAACTCAGGTGAAATTTGCACTTTTCGCAATTGTGGGGTTGTATGGTCGTATTTACAGTTTCTTTTACAGTAAAATAAGGTCAATTTTTTTAAGACAATATCCCAAGCATATGGAAAATTTTAGGACTTCAAAATTGTTAAGAATGTTCAATGGTATTTATTGTTGGATTTTATCATCTGAAAGGGCAATATAGAAAAGGAAAAAAAAAAAAAACCATCAGGAGAATATTACCCGAGGGTAAGATAGACCCTCAAATTTATTCCCTGGAGTGAGCTGTAATAGAGCAGAGCAGACAAACCGTTACTGTAGGCAGGGTTCAACTTTGCAATCTTTTGAGGCCGATCTGTTTCATATCAGAATATTCATGAAACACAATTTGCTCTGCTATTATATGAGCTTCTTCAACGTGTCACCAAGTTGGCAGGCATAAAGTTTTCTGTTGGAATAATCACGCCTTACAGGCTGCAGCTGAAACATTAGCACCGAGTGTTTGATGTTGTCCTCAATCTAATGAAGGAAAAGGTTTATTGATCATCACGGTAGATGCCTACCAGAGCCTGGAGGTGTGTAATCAGTATATATCTTGTGTCCGAGCTTCAAATCATGGGGTTGTCCTTGTAGCTATTTTTTTCCGCGTGTTGTGCGTGTTTGGGGCGCTAGCACGAGCTCGCAGAGCACTTCGGGTTAAGGGCAAGCCGCTGCATTGAAACAATCAGATGCATTGAGATGGCATTTTAAACCAGGCATGTTAAACCTGCCCTTGCAATCTTCTGCTACCCTTTTATTATGTCATGAATTGAATGTCCTTCTATTTTCTTTTATCTGTTATGGCATTTAGAATGGGCTTTTGCTTTTTCCTTGCTCCTCAATTAATTGCTCTCTGGCTTCGAAAATGGTTTTTGTAGCATAAAATTATTTCATAATGGACAAAATGAATGAACTAGGTAAACAGTAAAACTTAACCTTTGTTTATGTTATTAGTTACTGCAATTGTCTGATCAATAATGGTAATTTATGAAAAGCTATCTCAAACCGATTACAATTCTAATTCCAGTTTTAAAAAAAAAAAAGATTGGCTAGGTTGCTTTATGACTGCCTGATAATGCTTTTATTCTAAATGGATGTAATAGTGAAAGGTAGAAATTAAAATTGTAGAGTTTTCTCTTTCTTGGTAAAGTGTATGATGTTATAGACATTCTATGTAAATTATTTTTCCTTGGGAATCGAACTCTGTAGTAGCAGATGTTTTCTTTGGAGCGACTATGAGGATAGGTCGAGTAGACTGTCGTGAGATAGATGGGTATGCCCAAACTATTCTTATGTTGTTTTAGAGACGGAAGAGAAGGCATAGTTCGTAGGAAGAGTATTTTGCCTTGTATTCCTCCTTCGCTGACTGTTAACCTTGTGATTGGTGACTCGAGTTGGGTCACGGTAGAGGATCTTGTGTCGATTCACTTATATTTTCAACAGACGATCCCTTGCTTGTTTAAATTCAAGTATCGAATGAAATGGGTTTCTATTAAATCCATTTTGTAGCTTAGCAAACCCTCAATAATTCAGGTAGGGTCTTTCTGAGTAAGTGCTGACTGAGGCATGTATGAAAATAGAATGGTTACCTTTCTTCGAATTGGGTTAGACTTGTATGAAAATGGAAAAGGTAGGAATCGACTCAGTTACATATTTTAGTGGGCTAAGTCCTTATCTCTTACAATGATCATACGAGGGGTGGATTACGGGTTTATTACTGATTATGTGATGTAAGATAATAACAACCTTTGGTGAAAATACTTCTTCTTGATCCTTGCCTGTGTAATCCAACTATAGTTGTTGTATGTAATTTTAGTTGGATAGAATCTAATTTATTTAACTTCTTGATGAAAAATAATTAGGTTCGGTGAGAATTGCTTGGTATATTGAACCTTCAGATAGTTAGATATAATGTTGTGAGTATTATATGTATGTTAGTTTATTCAAATTGAGTGAAGTTAACTTTAATCTTTGAGTGATTTGTGTTCATATATGGTTGGGACCTATATTCTTCCTAAAACATGGATGTGCGTTAATGCAGTCTTGTTAACAAGGAATTTTGAATATGTGAAGTCTTTTGACTGATCTTTATCTTTTGGTTAATAATATTAGAATGATGTTTGGGTGTTAGATTTCAATCACGTAATCCATAGGATTACATGACTGAAATCTCAATACTCTCAGCCTGGTTGTCTTCACCAATAAGGTCTCACCTTGTTTGTCTTTGGAATATCTCTCTCTCTTGAATATTGGGATTCCTCCTTGTTGGCTGGTATAAATCTCGTCATCTTGTGAAACATATTGATTAGTGGTTTGTGATTTGATCCATTCTTGAGTTTAGAATTTTACTTTCATGATATTATAAAATGTTAGCTTACTATTGCTATGGGTAGTCTTAACATGCTCAGTTCTTGCGAACTGACTTTAGTTAATATTTGTGCAGATGGATTATGCGAGTAGACTAGAGGAAAAGAGTGTTAAAGGTTCATCTGTACAATTTATGAAGTTCCTTGTAAAAATGTCGAATGTATTGTAGAGTATTGTTGTTGTAACTGTTGAAACTTTGGCTTGTTTGGTTATCATGTGAAAGATGAAACTTGATTACCGCTTGGTTATGGGATATTCTAGTGTAATTTTAAATCCTTAGAATAGTAGCGTGGCATGTTCCATGTTATTACGCTCTTGTTCCCTAGTCATGGGTTAATAGAGATAGTATGTTCCTTTGGTTTGTGCATCGTGTTGGAATGAATTGATGTAATCTTGTTTTGTTTTCACAAACGAGTACTGTTAAACTTTGCTCTTGAGTTAAAATGTTGAGTTGTAAATCCTTCTAAGGCATAGTAGCAATGAGTTTATAAGTACTATGAAGTGAGCTGGATAGTCCTTATAAAAGTTAAACTAAAATTTATAAATATGAATATATTAATGTAGATGTGATCTACTTGATAACCTTTGAGACCTGGAACAATCAAGAGGAAACTATCTTTTGTAACGAAATATGACTACTTATTTCTTTCCCGAGCCAAACCTATAAACACTATCCTTTTACGGTGAAACCTTAAATGATCTCATGGTGAAATCAATGGTTAGATTTTAGAAAATGATAGGATTTAATAAGTAGGAGTGAAAGTGATTAATAAAACCTTAAATATCTCTCTATCGTTTGAAATGTTCTCCTTTGTCAAACTTAATAAAGTAAAGTCTAGATGGAACATTTAACCAATCTTGATAAACTCTTAACCTCAATAAAAGACGGATAGTAAACAATGTGACCTTGAAGCTAAATTCTGTTGTCCTGTTCCGTTAACCCTTACCTTGATTCATGGTGATATTTCTTAAGCAAGGTCAAAATTTGATCCTTAATCAAGAAGGTTATTGTTATGAACCCTAAGCGGTACTTTCCCTCAATCGGAACTTATGCTTTCACCTATGCAATAGAGGTGTGGAACATGTGTTAGTGGCTTGAGTAAGTTTAATTAACCTTGTAAGAAATGGAAAATGTTCTAAAATCAAATGAATAAAAAGATTTGGACATAAAATTGATGATCCTAGTTTAGAAAGCTTGGCCTTAAGCTATTTAGTCAATAGTTGAAAAGAAAGAAGTTCTCCCTTGTGAAAAGAATTGTGTGAATCATTACATGAAATTTTATAAGAACGTAAGTTAAGAATTAAGAGACATTTTAGTAAACAAGAAAATTTAACAAGAATTTTCTCATGGGATGCCCTAAATGTAAGTGTGTCATGTGGTTGGACTTCCATGTTGTCTTGTCAAAAAGAAAAAAAAAAAAAAATGTATGTATTGTCCTTGATAGGTGTGAACGTCTCCGTGCTGCCTTTATGGCCATCCTTGTATCAAGTTGTTCACAGTGTTAGTTGTATCCTTGGTGACGACATGTTGCGTCGTGTTATGTGTCAAGCAAGTCAAAAAAAAAAAAAGTTATCCTGTATTTCACTGTGTTGTATGTGTTGGTATTTTTGGGTTGTTACATTTTGGTATCAGAGCATAGGTTCATGCTCTCGAACCTATGGGCCAGATTGGTGTTATATGATGATGTTACATGGTGGTGGTGGTGTTACATGATGATACTGCATGATGATGATGATGTTGCATGATGGTGGTAGATATTGGAAGAGTAATGTGCTTTAAACGTGATGTGATTATTGTCGTAATTGTGATATTGTGAACGCACATGATGTGTATGTCACCTTGTGCGTGTTTGTGATCATGTTGATGTGTTGGGGATGGGAGTATTCTCTCTCCTTCTTGTGGATTCTATGAAGAGTTCACGTGTGAATTATTGTTTGTGATGTGTGAAAAGAATTATATAATGTGGATGACATAGTGTTAGAGCATTGTGACATATTGTGATATGTGGGTGTATCAATGTGTTGTATGACTAGATTGATGTTAAAAGAAATGAGTTGTATCATGATGTTTTTATCTTGTTTTGATGAGATGTGTGTATCACCTTGTTATGTAGCAATGGATGTTATGTTGTGATGTACTATGTTCATCGTATGTATGATTGTGCAAATATGTAATGCTTTATGTTGTGATTTGGGGTCATACGGTGAGTGTATGAACCCTATCGTATGGTGATTGCACTTTGGGTGTAGAATGTGGTAAAGTGATGTGTTACACTCGGTGAATGTATGATTGTGATCTACCTTGTATATGTACCACCATATGGTAGTTATGTGTGTGCCATCGTTATGTTAGTAATGTTGTTGTATGTTATGTTGTGAACCTTACGCTAACCGACCCTGAGGGTAATCGGTAGAAGTGTATGTTGAGAGTGAGGAATGGTGTACCATGGGTCAATAACTTGAGCTGAAACTCGGTTTAGTAGATAACATGTGATTCTTTCCTCTCTCCCTATGTGGTTGTATGTATGCAACCTTAGTGTATCTATGACTATGTTTAGCCTTGTCGAAGTGGTGGCGGGATGATTCAGATGGAGGTGATGACAGTTGTATTATTGATATGTATTTTATGAGCTGAGGCTCGATGTTCCGAGTGCTAGCAACTCGTTGAGTACCCCTTTGGTGGCTAGATAAGGCCACACAGTTATCGTAATGTGACATTATTATAAGTTGATTTTATTCGTAATTGATTTTTTTTTACTTTATTTGTAAGGACCAGCAGCTTTTCTTGATTGCCATGCTTTACAATTTTGGGCATTTCCTTGGTTTGTGGCACTAACATGGGGATTTTGATACTAACTATGGCTATTTGGCCATTTATTTTTGCTTGAATTTGGGTCTTCTTTTAAATTTGGAATTTTACCGCCTTGCCCAAGGCTTGTACTTTGCCACTTGGCACTTTGATTGGATTGTTGTGCTGGTTCTATTGTCGTGATGTGTGGAATAGGGTCATGGGATGCACCATGGAATGGTTGGACCTATGGACCCGCTTCGTTGTATAGGGGTACGCCCCAAGGAGTACATATAACTAGCGGGTTGTTGAACCACGCGTTATTATGTCACTTGGGTTAGGAGTGTTCGAACTCTATGTGTCTTGGACCATATGGTCAACCGGCCTCCTTGAGGGAGGCATAAGAGTTTGAGGGAGGCATAAGAGACTTGAGGGAGGCATAAGAGACTTGAGGAGGCATAAGAGTTTGAGGGAGGCATTGAGGGAGGCATAATGATATTTGTCTCTGTATGGTTGATGTTTCGGGATATATGTTGAGTTATTGTGATGTTTTGGTAGTGGTTTTTTGATGTATGTGTTACTCATATGTCGATGGATGTGTGTTGTGATGTTGTGGTTATGTCATTGATTCCCTTGTGGACACTATGTACTGTAGCATGGTTTGGTGTTATGTGAGTTTTCATTGATGCAAATTGAGGAAATGTCTGGTGGATTGTAGTACTCTTTTGTTTGAGTATTTTGTATGTCAGTCATTGATGTGTGACAAGTACTATGTTATGTGGAGTGTGCCTATTCTATTCCGTATTTGTGTAACCTTTTGTGGTGTAATACAATCTTGAAGTATATACTTGTGTACTTGTGAATCCTGTAGGTCTTGTGAACCTGATAGGGTGTTGTGTTAGCAGCTCATGTTGGGCACCCACAATAAGGAATAAACCAAAACTCTTCAATGATGAAATTTTTAAAAGAAATTAAACTAGAAATAATGATAATGGAAAGAGACTAATGAAATGATGAACAAGAAAGAACTGCCAATCTTCACAGAACATTGAAAGTTAAAAATTCTACCAAATGTTCCTAAGGCTACCTTGTGACCGTGCTTTAATCAACTAAAATTTTAAACCATAGGGTGTACTTTCTCCTTTACCTATTCTTGGTTGCGAACCATTTACTTTCCTCCGTGTAATGTCGCATCGAGGACGATGCTTTCTTAAGGGGAGGAGAATGTAATGCCCTATTCTACGTTACACCTATTCATCCTGTGGCGATCGAGTGCTAAGCATGGAGTGTCGTTGTGCCTTCATCGACCTCGATTGCTGACCATTATGACTATAATTGATAATTATTTCACAAGCTGTAAAATGATAATAATGATAATAATAATAATAATGACATTATGATTGTATTATCGATCAACGATTGTATTTTATTATTACCTTCTTTATATCGATTGTTATCGATATCATCCTCTGTTATCGTTAAACTATCCTTTTGATTTGTTTTTCACTCCCGTTGATCGAGCCTCGTTGTGCAAATGAGGAAGAGTAGGTTTTGTGGTGGCGCCACGGTTTGGGAGTGGCGTTCGCGTAAATATTTCTTTTAATCGCTCAACCCACCCACTTTTTCAGAGATACAACATGGTCACGAGCCGACGCATGGCTAGTTAGCTTGACTGGGCGTTTTAGGCTTCAAGACTACACAAGCAGTATTAAGGCTCGTGTAACCATTCGCTTATTGTGGTGCCCCTTTCCTTTTACCGCTGGGGCATACCTGAGATCCAGAAAAATAAAAATAAAATAGAATAACGATATAAATAGAATGAGTTTTAGAATAAAATAAATAAAAATAGAATAACAATAATAATGAAAGTAAAATTTTTGAAACAAAAAAAAAAAAAAAAGGAAATGGAGTGGAGGGCATGGGAAGGCACGTGCTTTCTTGGCAAGGTGCAGAAATTTGGTGAATGTAATTAAGTGTTTGACCAAATGAAAGAATGGGACAACTTTTCTGAGAGAATTGAAGGCAGGTGGGTGAGAGTTGGGTCAGTTTGGTGGGGCGCCCTCAATAGCTGTCACAGTCTCACCAAATGCAATAAACAATGACCAGTACACTCCTAGCCTGTGCCTATACCAAATGTGGAGCGTAGAACTGAAATTCTCCTAGGAAAGTGCCGTGAGGAATTAACTGGCTATATGCAGCAGCTACAGGGTGGAGAAGTAAACTTATCTAGAAAATCGGTGGCCTCCAGAGAGAGATAAGTGCGGCAGTGCCCGCAGGCGAGCCCAAGGAACCGTTGGTGTGATCTAATGTTGTTATGGTTGCACGACCATAGTCGAGATCGAGTTGTTGCAAGATCTTGCAGCTGTAGTAGAAGTTTTTTTTTTAGCACTCCAACAAGCAAGTTGTCCAACTTGGTTGTTATCATTTAAGCATCGACCTGCATCCTCAAATTCGAGTTCTCCTTCAAGGTATTTGTTTTTCAGTATCGACTATGTGGCAGTGAGTTTTTGCGGCTAGGCCATTGGGTATACCCTTCCAGGAGTTGTATTTTCCAGAGCAAGAGTTGATCAAACTTCATATTTTTTCCAGTTTTCACATACCTCCTCCGAATGAGTAACTTCACGGTGACTCTCTGGAGGAAATGTGACAATGAGCGTGTGCGCGGTTCGGGCTTACTAAGAATCATGAAAGGTTGAAAGTCGTGATGATGAGGCCTTTAGTTTGGACTTTGATAGCCACCCTTGTGTCAAATGGAAATTTCTTAATGATATTTTAAGTGCCGTTATTTCACGATAAAAAAAAATTTGGTTCCGAATCTTCTTAATGTTATATGCAAATTTCACAATGATATTTTTACACTGGAGGTGTTCTCCTATGAGAATACCCCTATCGGAAAACAAGACAGTGATCTCCTTAAACACGTGCGATAGAGGATGAAAACTTAGGTGAAATTTGCACTTTTCGCAATTGTGGGGTTGTATGGTCGTATTTACAGTTTCTTTTACAGTAAAATAAGGTCAATTTTTTTTAAGACAATATCCCAAGCATATGGAAAATTTTAGGACTTCAAAATTGTTAAGAATGTTCAATGGTATTTATTGTTGGATTTTATCATCTGAAAGGGCAATATAGAAAAGGAAAAAAAAAAATAAACCATCAGGAGAATATTACCCGAGGGTAAGATAGACCCTCAAATTTATTCCCTGGAGTGAGCTGTAATAGAGCAGAGCAGACAAACCGTTACTTGTGGCAGGGTTCAACTTTGTAATCTTTAGAGGCTGATCTGTTTCATATCAGAATATTCATGAAACACAATTTGCTCTGCTATTATATGAGCTTCTTCAACGTGTCACCAAGTTGGCAGGCATAAAGTTTGCTGTTGGAATAATCACGCCTTACAGGCTGCAGCTGAAACGTTTGCACCGAGTGTTTGATGTTGTCCTCAATCTAATGAAGGAAAAGGTTTATTGATCATCACGGTAGATGCCTACCAGAGCCAGGAGCATGATGTAATCATTATATCTTGTGTCCGAGCTTCAAATCATGGGGTTGTCCTTGTAGCTATTTTTCACCGCGTGTTTGGGGCGCTAGCACGAGCTCGCAGAGCACTTCGGGTTAAGGGCAAGCCAGCATTGAAACAATCAGATGCATTGAGATGGCATTTTAAACCAGGCATGTTAAACCTGCCCTTGCAATCTTCTGCTACCCTTTTATTATGTCATGAATTGAATGTCCTTCTATTTTCTTTTATCTGTTATGGCATTTAGAATGGGCTTCTGCTTTTTCCTTGCTCCTCAATTAATTTCTCTCTAGCTTCGAAAATGGTTTTTTGTAGCATAAAATCATCTCATAATGGACAAAATGAATGAACTAGGTAAACAGTAAAACTTAACCTTTGTTTATGTTATTAGTTACTGCAATTGTCTGATCAATAATGGTAATTCATGAAAAGCTATCTCAAACCGATTACGATTCTAATTCCAGTTTTAAAAAAGATTGGCTAGGTTGCTTTATGATTGCCTGATAATGCTTTTATTCTAAATGGATGTAATAGTGAAAGGTAGAAATTAAAATTGTAGAGTTTTCTCTTTCTTGGCAAAGCGTATGATGTTATAGACGTTCTATGTAAACTATTTCCCTTGTGAAACGAACTCTGTAGTAGCAGATGTTTTCTTTGGAGCGACTATGAGGATAGGTCGAGTAGACTGTCGTGAGATAGATGGGTATGCCCAAGCTATTCTTATGTTGTTTTAGAGATGGAAGAGAAGGCATAGTTCGTAGGAAGAGTATTTTGCCTTGTATTCCTCCTTCGCTGACTATTAACCTTGTGATTGGTGACTCGAGTTGGGTCACGGTAGAGGATCTTGTGTCGATTCACTTATATTTTCAACCAGATGATCCTTGCTTGTTTAAATTCAAGTATCGAATGAAATGGGTTTCTATTAAATCCATTTTGTAGATTAGCAAACCCTCAATAATTCAGGTAGGGTCTTTTTGAGTAAGTGTTGACTGAGGCATGTATGAAAATAGAATGGTTACCTTTCTTTGAATTGGGTTAGACTTGTATGAAAATGGAAAAGGTAGGAATCGACTCAGTTACATATTTTAGTGGGCTAAGTCCTTATCTCTTACAATGATCATACGAGGGGTGGATTACGGGTTTATTGCTGATTATGTGATGTAAGATAATAACAACCTTTGGTGAAAAGACTTCTTCTTGATCCTTGCCTGTGTAATCCAACTATAGTTGTTGTATGTAATTTTAGTTGGATAGAATCTAATTTATTTAACTTCTTGATGAAAAATAATTAGGTTCGGTGAGAATTGCTTGGTATATTGAACCTTCAGATAGTTAGATATAATGTTGTGAGTATTATATGTATGTTAGTTTATTCAGCCGAGTGAAGTTAACTTTAATCTTTGACTGAATTGTGTTCATATATGGTTGGGACCTATATTCTTCCTAAAACATGGATGTGCGTTAATGCAGTCTTGTTAACAAGTAATTTTGAATATGTGAAGTCTTTTGACTGATCTTTATCTTTTTGGTTAATAATATTAGAATGATGTTTGGGTGTTAGATTTCAATCACGTAATCCATAGGATTACATGACTGAAATCTCAATACTCTCAGCCTGGTTGTCTTCACCAATAAGGTCTCACCTTGTTTGTCTTTGGAATATCTCTCTCACTTGAATATTGGGATTCCTCCTTGTTGGCTGGTATAAATCTCGTCATCTTGTGAAACATATTGATTAGTGGTTTGTGATTTGATCCATTCTTGAGTTTAGAATTTTACTTTCATGATATTATAAAATGTTAGCTTACTGTTGCTATGGGTAGTCTTAACATGCTCAGTTCTTGCGAACTGACTTTAGTTAATATTTGTGCAGATGGATTATGCAAGTAGACTAGAGGAAAAGAGTGTTAAAGGTTCATCTGTACAATTTATGAAGTTCCTTAAAAAATGTCGAATGTATTGTAGAGTATTGTTGTTGTAGAATCTTGAAACTTTGGCTTGTTTGGTTATCATGTGAAAGATGAAACTTGATTACCGCTTGGTTATGGGATATTCTAGTGTATTTTTAAATCCTTAGAATAGTAGCGTGGCATGTTCCATGTTATTACGCTCTTGTTCCCTAGTCATGGGTTAATAGAGATAGTATGTTCCTTTGGTTTGTGCATCGTGTTGGAATGAATTGATGTAATCTTGTTTTGTTTTCGCAAACGAGTACTGTTAAACTTTGCTCTTGAGTTAAAATGTTGAGTTGTAAATCCTTCTAAGGCATAGTAGCAATGAGTTTATAAGTACTATGAAGTGAGCTGGATAGTCCTTATAAAAGTTAAACTAAAATTTATATATATGAATATATTAATGTAGATGTGATCTACTTGATAACCTTTGAGACCTGGAACAATCAAGAGGAAACCATCTTTTGTAACAAAATATGATTACTTAAGTTTTTTTTTGAGCCAAACCAATAAACACTATCCTTTTACGGTGAAACCTTAAATGATCTCATGGTGAAATCAATGGTTAGATTTTAGAAAATGATAGGATTTAATAAGTAGGAGTGAAAGTGATTAATAAAACCTTAAATATCTCTCTATCGTTTGAAATGTTCTCCTTTGTCAAACTTAATAAAGTAAAGTCTAGATGGAACATTTAACCAATCTTGATAAACTCTTAGCCTCAATAAAAGACGGATAGTGGACAATGTGACCTTGAAGCTGAATTCTGTTGTCCTACTCCGTTAACCCTTACCTTGATTCATGGTGATATTTCTTAAGCAAGGTCAAAATTTGATCCTTAAACAAGAAGGTTATTGTTATGAACCCTAAGCGGTACTTTCCCTCAATCGGAACTTATGCTTTCACCTGTGCAATAGAGGTGTGGAACAGGTGTTAGTGGCTTGAGTAAGATTAATTAACCTTGTAAGAAATGGAAAATGTTCTAAAATCAAATGAATAAAAAGATTTGGACATAAAATTGATGATCCTAGTTTAGAAAGCTTGGCCTTAAGCTATTTAGTCAATAGTTGAAAAGAAAGAAGTTCTCCCTTGTGAAAAGAATTGTGTGAATCATTACATGAAATTTTATAAGAACGTAAGTTAAGAATTAAGAGACATTTTAGTAAACAAGAAAATTTAACAAGAATTTCCTCATGGGATGCCCTAAATGTAAGTGTGTCATGTGGTTGGACTTCCATGTTGTCTTGTCAAAAAGAAAAAATGAACAATGGCAACAATGAAAAATTTTCCAAGTCTTCGCCCATGTATGATGAAAATACAAAGTGAAGTGATCATTAAGGTCAAGTGAGCTTTACCACACAAACTCAAGAGATGAGTTAAATGAAACTCAACCATAGTCAGAGAATCAAAGGTAGAGAAGGAAAAGTACCAAGATCAACGCTCGAGGATCGATCCCCAAGTTGAAGCAAACCACCATGGTTATGGTACCACTGCCTCATTCAATGCAAATCAGAAACCCTAATCAAAGATCAAGATCGACAAATAGAGATAAAGCATGATAGAAGATCAATGACCAGCATCAGTTTTTAGTTATCAATGCATACTCAGGGTTACAGCTAACTTGACCTGAGTTAGATACCACCGACAAAGCATGTGGAGGGGTAAGTCATCGTTGAAAGGGGCCAACCCCAATGATTCAATAATTATTTTCCATGACCTTCTAAGGTCTGAAAACATTATCTTTTTAGATAATTGTCTCAAAGAAAAGGCCGACAACATTATGTTTCACAATGATGATCTCAAAAGGGGTTGATACCATGACATGTCGTATCAAAAGTGAACCTTACCTTTTATATCATACGATGGTGGCATAAAAGCAATCATATGCAATGAAACCCAAAACATTGTCAAGTGTGTGCATGTGTTGTTTTTAAACTAATGCTAAATGTGAGTAAAAGACTAACACCTAAATAGTCTTAATTAGCAAGAATCAAACAACATATTAAGCACCATCATGATAAGAATTGAACAAGGGTTAGATGCTAAACATTCATTAATACAAAACTTTGAACCTAACAATGTTTAAACATCTAAAAATCCTCTATTCTCTAACAACATATAAATGAAGGAACCTAGGTAGGCTCCATGGCTATCAAAAATGGTTGTCCTTAATGTTCCAAGAACCTAGGAATGAGGGCTTGTCAAATTTAGGCTACAAGACCCTTTTGTGACTCTCATATTACCTAAGAACTTAAGAAAGAGAGCTTAACTCTTCAAGTTGATGAACTCTCAAGAAAAAAAAAAAAAGTAAAATCTTAGTCTATTTTGATATATGCTTTGCATTTGCTTTCTCAAAGAGTTTAGGTGTAGGTATAAAGGTAGAAGGATGGCTCCTTATATAGCCTAATGGATAAAGGAAACACTTCATCCCTTTGTATGTGGGATAAAGGTAAAACATGATTAGGAATGAATAATGTTGCTTTATTAAAGGTAACCTTACTTTAGAAGTGTTTAATTTATGTTTGACTCATGGGAGTTGGGCGGTGTTTTAATTAATCAAAGGTGATTAATTAATAGGTAGATGTAAGCTTATAGAAGCTGATTAGGGAATATTAGTACAATTTAGGCTATTAGGAGGGGATTACATCAATTAAATATTAATTTACTAGTTATATGAAGTGAAAGGCTAATTAATTAATAATAATTAATTAGTCTAGATAGAAGGGTAAATAATTAACGGAAAGTCGTTATTTAGGTTATTAGCTAGATAAGGCGACTTAATCAATTAGTGTATTGTAATTAATTAATGATAGCAAGATTGAATATGAGCGCTTTTGACGATATGTCATCGATTTGTGAGAAAGGGATAATTAGTGCAATTTAAGTTTTAGATTGCTTGGGTGTAATTATGGGTGTCTACATTTGCCCCTCTTTGGGGTGGCATAAGTAACGCCACTTCAAAGATAGTAGACAGAAGAAAATTTTGAAGGGATAGAAGAAAAATTAGTAGGAGGAGAGATGCCCCCTCGAGTGTCGATGGGGTGATGAAAGAAGATGATCGATGATCGATAAAAATTGAGAGATAGATAGAAGAATGGGGGAAGGGTAGGATGCTGGATGAGAGAGAAGATTAGAGGTGAGAAGAAGGTGATACAAAAGATATATGGAGGAGGGGAGAGAAGAGCTTAGCCTCTAGCTATGGTGTATTGGAACACTTTTGATGTCAACATATTACCATAGGAGCTACGTCATCGATCTTTATGAAAAATATAAGCATACGACGAAAAGGTAGGATGACATGAAAAGCCATACTATGAAGAGTTGTCCATTGCTGAAAATATGAACTCCATGCAACATACAAAAATGTAATGCAATACGAGAAGGAAACAAGCACATTTAACATGGAAAACAAGTACGAACGCACATACTGACAACAACAACCAAGACAGTTATACAAATGTTTTGTTATCAATGATGAAGAGATCCAAAAGTTCGTGATTGACAAAAGGGTTAAAAATGATTCCCGAGCAAGGATACATGTAAGGGGGAATCATAATTGACATGGGGTCAAGAAAAGCATTGTGCTCAATGTGAAACAACACCAGGAAATAAACGTGCCCCAGTACGGATGAAGTAAGCGACATTAGCTTTGTGAATGGTTTTGAATCTAGTGATTTGCGAATCATATTAATCAGGGAAGATGTGAGACAAACCAGTGGGATATGGAGAAAATACCATGTATAAGACACAAGTTTCATTTTGTAATAAGCAAGTCACCATTTTTGTAGGTTTTTTTACTTTTTAGGATTTTTTGACATATATATTCTTTTTACTTTTTCATTGTCCAAATTGTGGTGGAGAGTAGAATAAAATAGAATAAATAGAATGAAGGGGCCTAGGTGCAACAAAAAGTGCCTAGGTGGAAGAAAGAAGAAACAAGCAACAAATAATGTCCTTAATTAGTGAAAAAAATTTAAAAAAATATTTACGAGAGTGTGGATAAGAAGTAAAATCACTAGGAGCAATAAAATTGTCGAGGGAGAAGAAAGGGTACCAGGACAACAAAAAATGCCCCAATACGGTGAAAAATAAAAGAAAAATAATTATTTAATAAAACTAATTATTCCACGGTGAAAGAGAGAGAAAAGCGAGCGATCAAAATGGGCCTCCGGGCTGAAAGGGCGATAACTAGATCATACCAAGCCAAGAACACAAATGCTAATCAAACACCACGATCGATAAGATGAAAGCAATTATTTAGAATAACTTTACATAAAACCTTTGCAAACAAATGAGAAGCGATATCATATATTATTATGGAACTCAATGCGATACATTGAGAACGGGCCTTGCTTAAATAGGCAAGGAATAATAATCTAAGAACCGGTCAGGTCGTAGATCAAGCCATAAATCAAGGAAATAACTAGTCATCAAAGAAATAGTCAAGACCATAGATTTAGGAGAGAACTAGACATCAAGGATCTAGTCAATACCATAGATCAAGGAAAGAACTATACCTAACAACTAGATAATATCTCCTAATATCTAAATAAGATAAAATAAATATCCACACACATAAGTGGGTGAGGATAAATACTGATAAAGGTAAATAAAGTACCTAGGTGAACATGAGGTAAGGTAAATACCTACTCTAACACGAGGCCCTCACAGCGGTGAAAAATAGGTTAATATACCCCAGAGAGGGGTAAAAACATCGCATGACCAATTCATTTTAACCAAGCCATTTATAATTTTTTTCTTGTGAGGCTTTGATATTGATGAGAACAATGGTGATTGCCGTGAAGCCCGAGTGAGGTACGCGGATGTAGTTTGAGGGTACCGGTGGCACGGCGATGGACCCTTCATGAGTATCAAACCCTTTCCCATTAGTTTCTGTCATTAATGCCTTAAATTTTAATTTTAGCCCTAGAAATTCATGTTGGCGTGCATGCGCATAGATAGGCGCAGTGTCGATTCAGTGGGGGTGTAGGCATCACTTTGGGGGTGTCTTCGCCATAATACACACGCCAAGCATGAGGTGTACACATGCCACATGCATGTATACACATAACACATGTGTGCGCACGTGCACATACGAGAAAAATAGGCCCACACACAAAAACATGGTGCATACACAAAAAGGGGGACCACACACACCGAGGGTATACATGCTTGAGCTGCAAGTGAAGCACGAATGTGTGGCACATTTGCCAAAAATAGGCGCAAGCACTCAAATGAGGAAAAAATGCGAGAATACTAACGTGCGCATGTGCGGGTGTCAAAAGAGGCACATAGGTGCCCCAAACTGGCAGAGAAAAGATAGGAAAATGTCAAACATATGACACTTAGAAGAATTTTTAGGATTTTGGGGTAACCTAAAATGATAGATAGATTTTAAAAAGAAATGTTAGTAATTGACGAGTGATTTTTTATTTTGTAGAGACGATTGCCAATTTACGGATGCGCTTTCACGAGAGGAAGCATGCACGAAACGAGACCAATGAGCCATGGCGATACTTCTTGAGGTGGTGGGGCTAGGCCTCGTGTCTCGGATGCCTTCTATTATACTAGATCATGACCTACTGACTACGCTAGCCGAGCGATGGCATAGTGAGAGTCATTGTTTCAGATTGCCCACAGGGGAGATGACGGTGACCCTTGAGGATATGACGGATCCTTCACGTGTCGATTATAGGCACCTTGATTGAGTATAGCTCTGATGTAGGGATGATTAGAGCAACTTGTAGTGATATGTTTGATGTAGATGACATACCACATGATAGGATGACTATAGCCTTACACGAGTGCATCTCTAACCCCACATTGCATCGGAGGCCTCTCTACATTATGTCTCTTATCAGTGGGTTTTTACTCACTAATAAGATAGGGATGTCGTTCCCAAGAGGACTATTACCTTTAGTTCATGGCATTTCAGTGGTGAGAGATACTTTGTTGGGGACAGTGCATATTGGCCCACTTATACTAGGATTTACATTTGATCACATACCACGGTCAAAAGACCGTGGGTCCAACCTCTTTACTATAGATATGGTCATGGGACCACATTGCCCATGACGAACACCCTGTGGGAACTTTACGTGTCTGAGACCCAGAGGAGCCATCTTACATGGCATGGGTAGTAGCAGTGGTGATGTACGTGGCCACCTCGGCAGCCTATTCAGATATAGGTGAGAGTTTGACGAGCTACCAGTGATAGATGTTATCTAGCGGCCTTACAGACACTTCCAGTGGCTAGAGGATGTCACAGAGCTCAATGTGTGCTCAATAGAGCATTTTATCATCGGCAGCTGCAACTACATTATTGAGTTATATCGAGTAGATAGGTGTCGGCGGTAGCTTGGCAGAGTACAAAGGTCCCATAGCCAGACATTTGGCATGCACGCAGAGATTTAGAGAGGTAGACCATGGGGCCTTGCATACCAGTGGCCTAAGCTAGGGAAATTTTACACAGGTGGTCCCACAGGCATGGGACCCAGCGGGGGAGATGCGGGATCGAGGACCACGCAAAGCAGATTATGCAGCTTGGTATGCCACTGTGTTACCCCGACGTCTCACCATTCCAGAGGAGGTATGAGGCGGTGAGGTGCTCATCCACCTATAGAAATATGGCATGGTTCAGAGCAGAGAGAGCAAGAGCGAGCGCCCCGGATCTAGAAGATCCTGTTGATGGCATTCCTCATGATGGACAAGTTGCCAAATAGACATAGGGACCAAGGCCACATGGCCCAAAGTACGAGCACCGATTCAGCCTCCCAGAGTGAGGTTCCTAGAGTGGTTGTCATCCACGGCGCCCCGAGGACTGTCACAGTGGCACAAACAACCACACGGCCAGTGGCACAGATAGCCACCGTAGAGGAGTAGTTACAGTAGGCCTTAGATGAGAGAGATATAGTGAGATTCGAGAGAGATGGCGCGAGGCTAGTGTGTGACTGCGATAGCAAAGCATGATGAGGCCTAGACTCACATTGTTACACTACTTTCAGAGTGAGATCAGGCTCGGGCCTAGGCTTCCCCAGGAGATGACAGAGTAGCATGGCAGAGGCAGACTCAAGAGACAGCGACACAGGGGGCCTAGATATTGAGCCTTCTACATCAGTCCCAGACGTAGGTGTGGATGGTTGTTGCACAGAGAGACCATGTATATACACGATCACAGGGCCTTCTTGCATAGAGGGATCAAGAACAAGCTGAGTTGCAGACTGTGACTACCGAGAGAGATCGAGAGGTTGCCTCCGCGAGATAGGCTGAGGCCAATTTAGGTAGAGTGACAGGTGAGCGTGATGTTTCCCTTTAGGTAGCCCTCACCTCTGGAGATGCTGACTTGATACATGATGCCATGAGGCTTGGTGGTGAGGCTTTATTTTATAGGACTGCCTATTACAGGGTAGTTCCTCTAGAGCAGTGAGTGGTATTGCCTCGATAGTCAAGTGGTTGAGTACGATAGGCTCTCGGTCATAGAGATCAAGACAGTCGACGAGATTAGTGAGGTAGCCTATACCAAAGTAGCCAGCTGGACTAGGGCCATCTCAGCCACCATTGTTCCATCGACCAAGTGACAGACCTAGGAGCCCCGGCGAGGGTGAGAGTTGTGGTTGAGCTCCATTTTTTTGTACAAATTATTTGTATACATGCCTCTTATGAAGGCTGATTTTGATGTATAGCTTTGTATAATTTGTATTTTGATGATGCCTCGTGATGAAGGCTTGATTCTTTCTGATGCATGCCCCTTTTTGATGGCACATTGTATCTATGATGTATCATTTTGAGTACCGATCTAGACATTTTATACTTGTATAGATATGTGGAAATTTTGATGTATCATCTTTGTATGCCTCAGCTAAAGGCATTTTTGATATAGAAGTACTGATGTATATCCATTTTTATTGATATAGATGTATATGACACACATGTATATAGAGGATTACTTTTTGGGCTCAGATACATGTGTTTATGAGATGATGTACTTTATTGTTTTGTTTCCTGATGCATGTGACATGAGTGGGCATAATTCTATGACGTAAAATACCCTTTATCATAAATTACTCTATGTTGAATCTTATTGCATGTTGCTTGTTTTGATTCAGCACTTATGGATGTGTTATGATGTTGTCTGATTTTGTACTTGCATGTATGTTATCTTGATGTTTGATGTATACATGTGCTATGGATGTTAGATGATAGATCCTTAGATGATATCAAATGCATTTCTCATGTGTTACTATAGATGTATATGGACGGGATGATATGATGATAAGGGCACGGGGGATAGATTTTGATATTTGTGATCCCTCTTGCCCCCATTTGATGATATGATATGTGATTATTAGCTTAGCATTCATGTATGATGTATACTTAGTTGTTTCTTGATATATGATGTATAGATGATGTTAGATGTGATGATAATGATGGTAATGTGATGTATGATAACAAAACAATGCACATGTAATAAACACAATCAAATGCTAAGAAAGAATACAATGAATTAACACAATACACCATGATGCATAAGCATAAGCAAGAGTAAATCTAATCTAAGAAAGAAAAGATGAATCCTAACAAGGTATTCCCAAGCAACAAACAACCCAAAAGCAAAAAACAAAACAACTATACAAGCAAGAAACAAGACAATGCAAGTAAATGTAAGTAAATGTTTTTGTAAGATTTGTTTTTATGTAACAATTTTCTATTGTTTAGGTTTTTGAAAACAATTTTCTATTGTTTAGGTTTTGTGAAACAATTTTCTATTGTTTTTGTTTTTCTTAACATTTTTAAATGTTTTACAAGATTGTTTTTTTAGGAACAATTTTCTATTGTTTTGTGTCATTTTCAAATGGTTTTCCAAAGCTATGCATAGGTAACCAATAAAGCATGGATTCCCCAGCGTTAGATGGGGAATATACAAGGGCAGAAGCCACGCACCTATGAAAAAGAAGGTGAAGTTGTTGAATTGCACCCAGCAGTAAGATGGGAAATAGCGAAAGACCATACCCCTCACAGATGAATAAAAGAAGACAAAGCTGGATCAAGGCTAGATAGGATGGGGTTCACAGGGAATCATGAAGGCAGGACTAGGGCTAGGCCAAGTAAAAACTACCCTCCATAAGCAAGATGCCTGTGAACAATGAATCCTCCCAAGGCGTCGAAAACCAGTTTTCACCCAAGGAATTGTGCGAGTGCCAAAATTGCGTGGTTTTCACTTGTGGATGACCAGTTTTCTTTTTTCTCTTTTCTCGTTTCTAATTTTTTGTATTTTTGATCATTTTACCATGTTTTTGATTTTTTACTTTTTGACCTTCTGCGCCATGTTTAGTCATAGAATCACTTAAGATGCATGGTGTTCATGGGCTCACATAGCTCATTACCATTAGGGTGATCAAGTTTGTATGCCCCCTTATGCCATGCTTAGCGACTATAACATAGGGTCTCAACCAATGTGGTTCGAACTTCCCTTTCTTTTCTCTGTCCACTCGGTGTTAAAGCTGGTTCTCCTTCATGACTAAATCACCAAGTTCAAACTGGTGAGGGATGACTCTCTTGTTGTATTTTTGGAGACTACTGTTTTGATATACTTTCAGGTGATTAAGATCGTGAATGCACCTCTCATCTAGGAGCTCCAATTCAACCAATCTTGCTACCCAATAATCCTCATCCTTATCCAGATAGTCCCAAAGAGAAATTATCAGGAACAAAAGTTTGATCTCTAAGGGGATGATAGATTCTATCCCAAACACTAGAGAATATGGTGTCACACCCGTAGGAGTGTGAATGGAGGTTCTGTAAGCCCAAAGGGCTGGATGGATTTGTAAGTGCCAATTATGACCTGTTTTGCTGACCATCTTCTCCATTATCCTTACCAAAGTCTTGTTTGTGGCTTCAACCTGTCCATTACCTTGAGGGTAATATGGCATGGACCATTTTAACCTGATTTGGAACCATTGACAAAGACCTTTTACAGTTTTGTTCTTAAATGACTTCCCATTATCTGTAACGATGGCTACGGGAATGCCATATCGACAAATGATATGATTCATGATAAATTTAGAAATCTGGGCTCCTGTTACATAGGTTAAAGGGACAACCTCCACCCATTTTGTAAAGTATTCCGTAGCCATGATGATATGTGTATGACCATCAGATGAGGTAGGAGTAATTTTTCCTATCAAGTCAAGTCCCCACTTAGAGAATGGCCATGGGGTAGTGATAGGTTGCAATGGTTGCGATGGAGCATGAATGAAGTTTCCATACTTTTGGCAAAGTACACATTTCGTGACATAATTACAACAATCGATTTCCATGGTAGGCCAACAAAGTAGCCTACTCTTAACAATTTCTTAGCTAACACCATTCCGTTTGTATGTGCTCCACACACCCCTTCATGTACTTATTTGATTGCTTGTATTGACTCGTGACACCCAGACAACGTGTGATTCCCATCGTAGCCACGATGATAAAGTGTACCTCTAAAAGGGTGTAATGGGCTATTTGGAAAATCAGGCTTTACTTTTAGAATGGGAGATATCAAGAGGGAACATGTTGTCCTTAAGATATGTAAAGATGGGCTCATACCATGGGGAATTGGGACTAACAACATCACAAGCTAGGTAAGATTATAGCATGTCATACGCGGGTTGACGTAAATTTTCTACAAAGAACGACATGTCATTATTCCCTAGTGGAATACGAAGCATAAAACCCACTTTCGCCATCGCATCTACTGAACTTTTCTATGCTCTTGGGATTTGTTTAAATGTAATACACACAAAGTACTCCTTTAGAGTTTCTACTAGCTTTCGTAAGGTATGAGCTTGTCATCCTTAACTTTATATTCATCATTAACTTGTTTGATAATTAAATATGAATCACCCATAACCTTGACATGATGAATATTCCACTTGATAGCTAGCTTCATTCCTGCAATAAGTGCATCATACTTAGCAATGTTGTTTGTGCAAGGGAATCCCGGTGAAAATCGGTAGTATAGGATCGGCAGAAGGAGTAACAAAGACTACCCTTGCACCGAACCGTGAAACATAAAGGACCTATCAAAATGTATCTACCACATGATAGATTATTCAATGTAGAACAAGGAGGCATCCGGTAGATCTAGATTCAACGGTTTAGTGCCTTGTAAAGGTGCCTTCAGCTAGCTGTTCAGCAAGTACTTGTCCTTTAACCGATTTCGATGTACAAATTCTATGTCAAACCATTTGAGTAGAATGATCTAATTATCCATTCTACCTATGAGGGCGGGTCTAAGCAGAAGTACTTGAGTGGGTCAACCTTGGATATTAGCTTGGTTTCGTATTCAATAGGTAATGGTGAAGTTTTTGAAAATTAAAAACAACATCCAAGCAAGCTTTTTCAATTTGAGGATAATTGAGCTCATAGGTGATGCGGGTGCGGCGAGATAATAAACTTCTTTTTCCTTATGACCAAGGTCATATTGGGTGAGAAATGCACTAATAGAAGATTGCGTAAGCGGAAATATAGAGCAAGAATGGTTCTCCAGGAGTTGGTGGCATGAGGACAGGCGGATTAGCCAAGTATTGTTTAAGCAAAGAAAAGGCTTGTTGTTGCTCATGTCCCTAGATGAAAGTAACATCTTTTTAAGAAAGTGGGTGAATGAGTGACACTTATGCAATTTGGGAGATGAAGTGGTAGATGGATTGAATTTTACCTTGTAAAGGCTGTTATCACCGAATCATAGCACCCCTCTATTTATACAAGTGCATATACTTGAACTCACGGTGTGATTGGATAACATGGGTACTATCTCCAAGTTGTGGGACTTGCTACTTGAGATAGACCTCCAAAGAAAGCTGGTTCTTGCTCCTAAACTACCTACCACAATCTACTCTAATGCAGGGGAAACTATCCTAATCTAAATTTCAAAGGACCGGGAGAGAGAATGCATAAAATGAAATCCTACACTAATGCGGTGATACACTAGAAAAGGAGGGTGTGAGAGTAGTCTCCAAATGCGTGAAATACAGAGGAAAAGTGCACACTAGAAGAGGTGATGACAGTTCTCCATAATCTAGCAAAATGCATTCACAACGATATTCCAAGCATACACAATGATAATGGATCCCTGCAAGAACATAATAATAGACACAATATTCTTGTAGAAAGATTAAAGGGGCAAGAAGAATGCAAGAAAACACAGTAGGGGAAGATACATCCACAAACTGATATTTTATTGCTTCATGATATGCACAGTTCAATCTATTACAAGATAAGGGCCTGGATCACCATGCAAGGAGTCCACTACAAGGGCCTGCAGCACATTGGCTTCACAAAGAAATTTTGATAGAGCTTTGCTATCTGAAACCCCCCCTTCTACAATGAGCCCAACACTCCAATTTATAGAAAAATGAGAAGAGAGAGAGAAGGGAAGATGGAAATCCCAAAATCTATCCTTCAACCACCTGTAAGAGGCATTAAATGGAGTAAAATGATTATATATTACTTGCAAAAGGCTCCCCATACTGTCCCAGGTGCTGCAGCAGAGAAAGAATGATGACCATGCCTCTTAACTGCACTCCCAACCACCAAATGAAACACTGTTATGAACTCAGCCACGTTTTATAAAAAAAATCTCCATTGATCCCTCACCAAATCCAAAATTTATTAATTTCTATGCATTGGACTCGGAGCCATGATTCCAACGGTACCAATTTTGTGTGATTTCGTTGAGAAATGCAAAAGTTATGGCCTTCGAGCACGGGCGGCTATTTTGGGTCTAGCAGGTGTTTTCTGTCATTTGTGAGGAATGAGCATTAACTCGACTTGGAGCCGAATATGTTTCTTTTATTTAAATATATCTACCCTTTTATAAATAAGAAATCTAGTTTTTGTGGCGTAGAGGACATCGTGCTCATTCCAGAAAGTCTAATTTTGTGAAAATCGGAGCTCGGAGTCAAAAGTTGACTTTTCTTCTTTCTTTGTCGGCCGTTTGGCTTTTCGTGTCCCGCGCATACTTTTTCCCAAGCTGTCCCCGAGATGAAAATCTCACCTTCGGCCGAATCGGGCTTCCTTATTCCTATTTACGGTGAAGACACGTGGCGAGATTCCATTCGCTCTCGACTCTTTCGGCACCTTTTCGTGTCCTTCGCGTACTTTTGGCCGGATGTCCCAAACCTGTCTCGGACGAAAGTCTCTTGTTTCGGCCAAATCGGCCGGTTCGCATCCTATGCGTACTTTTGGCACTGGATGTCCCAAACGCACAGGACAAATATCTCGAACCGCCCGAAATGGGTGACTTGCGCAAACCAATGGCCAATCCAAGCGTCCTTGCAGACCCGCCTGGACTAGGACTTAGCGATTTTCTTCATTTTTCAGCCCCAAGCTTGGTTTTATGCAATTTTTCACCTTTTCTAACTCGTTGGGTTTTCTTCTTGGACAGGAGAGTTAGAAGGAAGCCGAGGGCCCAAAAACAATATTTCGGGCCTTAAATCAATCTATTTGCTTGGGACTAAAGAATTTGATGCATGTTATCAAAATTACCTTGAGGGGTGAATTTTGGATAACATAAGCTACATAGTTTCTTGATATTCTTAAGTGGAGGCATTTTAGTAAGCCCAACAGGTTCCCTCATAATAGGGTCTACCTCAATACCTCATCTTGATACAATGAAGCCCAACAGTTTCCCTCATAGCACACCAAAGACACACTCCTTTGGATTCATCACGGCTTTGTATTCTCGTAGGCATTCAAATATATGCCTTAAAATGATAGGTTGATCCTCTCTTGATTTAGACTTTCCCAGGATGTCATCCACGTAGTCCTCCATTATATCATGAATCATATCATGAAAAATTACTGTCATGGCCCAATGATAAGTATCTCCTACATTTTGAGGCCAAATGGCATCCCCGATATGAAGGTTCCTAAGGAGTCATAAAATTTGTTTTGTGTTGGTCTTCTTCAGCTATTTTGATTTGGTTATATCCAGAAAAGCCATCCATGAGAGATAGAATCTTTTACCCTGCTGTTGATTCAAAAATCATGTCAATATTTGGCAACAGAAAATCATATTTAGGGAAATCCTTATTAATGTCTCAGAAATCTATTCAAATTCAAATCTTTTGAAAGGATTTTTCTCAATAAGAACAATGTTTGATATTCATTGAGAATAATCAATAGGCGGATGAATCTGCCTCAAGCAATCTCTCAACTCTACTTTAACCAAGAAGGCCACTCTTGGGTGCATCTTTGAGTTTTTTTATAGGCTTAGCGTCTGCGTACGCTAGGTTAGGTTGTGCACGACCAAAGTTGGATCTAATCTGGCATGTCTTTGTAAGACCATGTGAACACATCTATAAACTCTCTTGCAGCATAGTGAAGGTCTTCTGTTCTCTAGCAGAGAGTGATGCTCCCAATTTTACTATCTTGGGATCTTCTTCTGTACCAATATTAACATCAATGGTTTCTTCGACTAGTAATTTTGATAAGTCCTCCATGTATGTAGGATCGGGAGGTAGGTTGAGATCTTCGTCCAAGGATGTCTCCATGAGATTTTTATCCTTAGCGTGGTCACTTTGTTTGTCCTTTGATTTTTTTACTTGTTTGTCGGTCAGTGCCTCAAAGAGGTTTTTACTATGTGACTTGGATTTTGATTTTTGCCAAGGCTTTATGTTAGAAATTTTTCCCTCGCTTTTCTTTAAGTTTTGTTGACCACGAAGCTCAGCCTCCTCACCGAAGTAGGTGCAGGTATCCAATTCAATAAAGAAACCCTTATTGTGGTCTCCAATGGGAATTGTATCCCAAATGCCCATGAAGTTTGTGATAGCTTCATCATTCTCGAATAAATCTAGTGACATGTGACGTTTTTGGTACCATTCAACAAGGAAGGGCAAACACGGTCAAGGGTTGGTTCCATGGGCATTATGGTTAGGACAACGTTGTTCATGAATAGGTTTGTGGAAGCCAGATCCTCATATTAGATACAAAGGGAATTTGTATCACTGTCTAGATAGTCAGATCTATCCTCACATTCGGAACAAGTAGCATCTTGATCATTAGGGTGTGCTCCATAAGGGTGAATCCCAATGTTGTATCTTTCTATTTTGAAATGTGCAAGAGGAGGCAACTGGCTCCCTCTGTCCTTGTTCATTTCTACCACATCCTAGGCCCTTATAGCCCATGGAGTACATCATTTTGCTGGATTTCTCATATGTTGGGGTTCGATAACATGATGGTTGGGTATCCTTTGCGACCCAAGTTGTAGGTGGATCTAGCAATTTTTCCTCGGCTAACAAGCCTCCAGGTAAGAATGACCCAATAATGTGTTCCTTTCTAGGTCTTCTGAAGTGGTAGTTGGGTCGACCTATAGTCTTGGGTGATAATGAGAGGTCTGAAACCAAGAGCGCTTGTTGTACATTATATTCTCCACAGCCATATTCAAGGATTTTCATCTCCTAGGAATCAAAAGGAGATGTTGATGTAGACGCCCCATGGGCACAAGAACTAAGAGAATTTGAATCTACCTAGGATTCCATGGCTTTAGATTGGAGAGGGACAACTATATCAGTGGAAGGACATGCATATGTTCCCTTTCGTGTAAAGCTATTGAGAGCTCTACAGTGAGTGAAGGGCTCTAAATGTCCTTGTATAGTAATGGTGTGTCCCTCATGCTTCAACTTAATGCATTGATGAAATGTTGATGGCACATCTGCATGGCATGAATCCATGGTTGGCCTAGAAGCATATTATATGGAAGCTCCAAGTACATGACATGAAACTTTATCTGATGGCAAGTGGGACCCACCTCCATGGGAAACGTGATTGTGCCTGCTGACTCCCTTTCTGTGTTGTCATATGTGGTGATGGTGATGATATTGGACTCAAGATCTTCCTTCGTATGTCCTAACTATTTAAACAACTTGAGTGTGTAAATGTTTAACCTAGATCCGTAATCCACAAGCACCTATTTTATCTTCCTATGGGTGACAACTACCTCAATATATAAAGGAATATTATGCGTTGGATTCAAAGTAGGGATCTCCCTATGATTGAAGGCAATATGTTCATTTGGTACAATGTTTGCCACTACGGCTTGAAGGTGTGTAGGATCGACCTCTAAAGGCACTCCCGACCCCTGAAGAGTTTGGTATAGAATGTCCTTATGCACATTGGATATCTTAAGAAGATCGAGATCAAAATCTTAGTAGATGTTTTCTCAAGTTGTTCTAAAAGGTTATATTTACCGGTTTGTGAAGTTCGAGAAGGTTCCCGGAATCATGAGGCGAGCACACGTTATTATTGCAGCACAATCCTTTCCCTTGATTCAGATAGTGTTGACACGATCGTAGGAGATCGAATACATCCAATAAGTGAATCATAATAATTGTTCTCTTTTTTGGTTTACAAGTAATTCGCTACTTTATAACCTTGGGATGACTCTCCCGATCCGGCTTTGATTTCTACGACTTATCATGGTTGGGAATGGTTCTTTATATATCCCCATTTTCTCATTAGGTGTCTGTATTTTTCACGAGTTATCCACCTCTATTTCCCATGTTGTCAATGAGGTCCTAAATATAATGAATAATTCATAGACATTTGTTTGTCTTATGTCCTTTAACACGATGCATTTCACAATATTCATGCGGCTTGTACCATGAAGGTTTTGGAGCATTGTCATCAAATGGTTGCGTGCATAGGATATATCATCATTTGGGCCACATCCAATTAATTTAGTATAACCTGACAAAGGATCATTAAGAGAGGTGAACATTCTTCACTTTGGTGGTGGTTGAATTGGTCCCTTGGTCAGTTTAAAAGGTTGATAAGTTTGGATTGTTTTAACACGTTTGGAATCAATGATTCCGTCTTCCACCACATGTTTGTTTTTGTTAAAGATCTTTGGCTTCTCCGTGGATTTGACATTTTGATTATCTCTAGATTGGGTTTTGAGGGTGCCTTTGGCAATGAGAGCTTTCTCTATCTAGAACCCCTTTTTGATGACCTCCTCAAAAGTGTGAACACAATGCATTTGGAGGTGGAAAGCTATATCTAGGTTTAGGTTGGGAACAAAAATACTAACCAATTTTTTTCAAGGAAAGCACAAGGGAAGCAACTAGCTATCCCTCTCCACCATTGGAGGAAGCTGGAGAAAGTCTCATTAGGGCGTTGCTTGGCACCACATAAATCTTCCATGGTGACATCACTCTCTATGTTGTACGAGAAGTGACGCACGAACCTTTCTGCCAATTCTGGCTAGGTGAAAATTGATCCTCGAGGTAAGCATGTAAACCATTCCAGGCTTGGCCTTGAGACTCTTGGGAAAAGTTTGATGAGATAATTATCGCTATAAGACACCTCTTAACATGTAATATAGAAATATTTGACATGATCCTATGGATCTCCTTTCCCTTTATATTTGTCGAATGTTGGCATATCAAATTTCTTAGGAAAGGGTTGAAGGGTCATTGTCTTGTCAAAAGGATAGGGGCATAATTCTTCATATTGATACTTTCTAATGCTCCCTATATTGCTCTCTTATAGGCTTGTGAGTGTCACTTTCATAGTTTGCACCTCTTGTGTGAGTAATTATTCTCTAGTGGGAGAAGCGGAGTCAGTATACGTGATGATACCCTGCGTCTTCTTCTTCTTGGTTTTCCTATGGAGCTCATTTATGTTTACCTTAGGCTTTGAATTTCGAATGTTCTTGTTTGCTTCCTTACATACATGGGAGGTTAGCAAAGCTAGTTGTCGCTTTGGTTACTAATTTGTTTTTGAATTGTGGTTTCTTCTTCTAAAGGTTCTTCCTCCTCATATTGTTTAGGTTCTTCACCCGTCTCATGTTCTATCTTGTTTCTATGTGGCACTTTGATAAAGGGTATTCTATGCCCCAACACTTTATCATTCCCTGCGTTATAGGTAGAAGCATGTCCATGCTTCAAAATATCCTTCATATCAATAAGGGGGCATTCTTCCTCAGTAGTGTTATTTGTAGATGGAATTGTTTCATTTTCAGTGGGCAATTTGGCCCCTAATTCTACAACCCGTGCTAGCACTCTATCCTTATTTATGAAAAGAAACTCATCTAATAAAGTGGGGTGAAAATCAAATTCTGCGTGTGGGGATTCTAATTCATTTCCACTATGATCGACCATATTTTCTATCTCATTTTCCATTGAAAACAAAGGTCGTAGATCATGTCCAATGAAGGGTTTGACCCTTGTCTTTTAGAGGCTTCCAAAGCTTGTGCTTTTTTTCCTCATATGGTTGTTTCTTGAGTCCTAATCGTGTTTCACGAGCCATGTTTTCGTAATAATGTCACTAGGGTAAGTTGTAAATGTGTTCAAAACTTTGTGACCACCCCTAAGTGAAATGCAAGATGTATTGTCAAGAATATGAGTGAAAAACAATGTGAGGATACCAATGTGGTAGAGTGATAAATCACCAGTGACACAAATGTTTGGTACCTAAACCTATCCAATGAAATACTTCCTAGACTACGTCTCAAAGAGTAGTTTCGCGTCACAAGATAATTGACAAGATGTTCTTACTTATGCTAAGTTCACGAAAATGAACAAAACGTAAAGTAACTATAGAAGTCAATGTGACCTCCTAACAAGATATACTAGGAGCGAGCTCAAACTCGATTAAGACCTATATCTCAAAAAGTGCCAATTACAATTCGTGAATGACACAACAATATCACCAAGATATGTTAACCAACTTTGTGAGAAAGTAAGGTATTGATATCAAGGTGCTATTGATATAACATGCACAAATGGTAACATGCAACACTCTTCAAAATCGAGGTAATAATATAACCAAACTAAAAATATCAAAGTATAGCTAGGAATAGTTAAAAATGTGTGTAGTGTAACCTTATAATATAGATATTTATGTCTAGTTTACAAGAAACAAGCGTAAATATCAAAATTGTAGTGATACGATATAAAAAAGTTAACCCTTAAGGAAGTTCAAGATGATGAACCACGCCTAACTCTAATTATGACCTTGACATGGGTATCAAGATAACAATGGCCACCAATGACGTGAATACGCCTCCACACACTTTAGATGTTTAACTTACCCATTGCAAACATGGATGGGCGTAAACGAGACATAAACCGATGGCGTGACTTGATCGATTGGTAACACAAAGGTAGTCACCCTTCTTTTGATCAACAAAGTGTCAAAAGAATGTGAAGGAATCAAAATCAAAATAGGGATGAAAAATGTTGGCTTCACTTTGGCAGAGTTTCACCTCACCCTAAGGCAAGTAAAAACTAAGCGAAAGTAAGGTGTCACATGTTTCGCAATACAAAGATGGTTCACAACTCAACACTATTTTAGAATGGTCAAAGTGGGCTCCTAGCCAAAGTATAGTTTCCTAGGTGGTTCTCTCATCCTAGGTGTTACAAAGACTATCCACGAGTGGGACGATTTACCCAAAAAGTCACACTGACTAGTTTAGGAGTATCTCGACTTTTCCCCTTCAAGCACAAAGTGGGCAATAAATGCATCCATCGTGTACTTAAAAGGGTCACGTAGGGACAACTTGTAACTCTATCTCACAAAGGAATCACTAGTCAGATAGGTAGTGCGGAGCACTTCCCATTTCGTCCACAAGGTTCCCTCTTGCGTGGACTACTTTGGGGTTCCTAAAACCACCCCCATTGTTGTAGCTTAAGGCGTTATGTTAAAGGGGTTATGTTCCGAGTTGAGTGGAGAGGGACGTACCCTTTTTCAAACCTACAATACTGATGTTTTGAATATGTTGTTCATTTTATCTTTTTAATTAGATGTGGTTTGCTCAAACACTATTTAGCAACCTGTATAACAACTGTATTAGTAGTTTTTAATTTTGTTTTGATTCCTCCATTTCTTTGACAAGCGATGGCATTTTGGTCCTGTATGATGATTTTTAGTAGTTTTCCATCAAAAGAGAAGGCACCATTTCTGATTCTCCAGATCGTCCAAGGACGCAAGAGAAGAGCATACGTGATGTCTTCAAAATCCAAAAATATATCAAAATGGAAAAACACTTTAATTCAACTACGCCAAGTTAACCAATTCCAACTCAAATATTCCTAACAACCTCAAAGCATCAAAAGGACTTAAGAATTATTTCTGATTCCCAAGATCACCCCAAGGGATGCAAGGGAAGAGCATATGTGATCTTATTCCTATAAGTAAACAATGCAAAATATTATCTAATCAAGTACAAACATGTAAAAATAGCCTATAAAGACAAGTATATGATTAGATAAAACCTGTAAGAATGTTAGAACCTCAACACATTAATTTCAAAAATATGAAATGACACCTATGCCCCTTTTTTAGCACTTGTGTGTGGGTTAGGGCATATACACCACTCTACATTTTTTTTGAATTACAGTGCACCTGCGCCACCCGAGAGGCGTGTGCGCCATGAAAACAATGCATGCGCCACTCTGTGTATTTTTTTACCATGCACTTTTGCCACCATAGAGGCATGTGCACCAAAAAATATATATGTGCCACCTTTGAGAAAAATAGACAGAACAATCACGCTACCGGGAAAACATGTGCGCCACCAAAAAGCATGTGCGCTATCGAGAAAACGTGTGTGCCACCACTTTATAAAACATCTCTAGATTCAATGCGAACGTCCGCGTCACAAAAAAATGTGTCTACGCCAATAAAACAACATGTGATCACTGGTTAGGGTGTGTGTGCCAATATGATAGGTTTTAGAATGTAGTGAAGGTACAGTATGAAATGGCGTCTGCGCCTAGGTTAGTGCATCTGCGTGTTGGTTAGGGTGTGTGTCGGGGTTAGCGTGCATGTGCTGCAGGGTTGTAAACATAGAACTAGGTTTTGACAGGTGTGCTGTGCCATAAAAGAGGTGTGTGCGCCACAAAAACCATGCTTGTTCTCCTATAAATATGCTTGCGCTAGACTTTGCAAACCAAAATATGGCAAAAACACAAGAAAACTCACAATATCTCAAATTTTGACAAGTTAGCTTAAGAATGGAAATTACCCATTAAAATGATGGCTATGAACATGAAGTTACACATATCAAATTAGCAAAAATTCCAAGAAAATGGACATTAATTACTACATGTGCATATCAAAAATTATCCAAAACAATGAAACTTAAACTAAAATGCCATGGGACTAAGTGTCACCGGTGTGCCAAATGTGTGCATGTGTTGTTTTTAAACTAATGTTAAATGTGAGTAAAAGACTAACACCTAAATAGTCTTAATTAGCAATAATCAAACAACATATTAAGCATGATCATGATAAGAATTGAACAAGGGTTAGATGTCAAACATTCATTAATACAAAACTTTAAACCTAACAATGTTTAAACATCTAAAATCCTCTATTCTCTAACAATATATAAATGAAGGAACCTAGGTAGGCTCCATGGATATCAAAATGGTTGTCCTTCATGTTCCAAGAACCTAGGAATGAGGGCTTGTCAAAGTTGGGCTACTGAGACCCTTTTGACACCTCCCATATGACCTAAGAACTTAAGAAAGAGGCTTAACTCTTCAAGATGATGAACTCTCAAGAAAACAAAAGTAAGCTCTTAGTCTATTTTCTATATGCTTTACATTTTCTTTCTCAAAGAGTTTAGGTGTAGGTATAAAGGTAGAAGGAGGGATCCTTATATAGCCCAATGGATAAAGGAAACACTTCATCCCTTTGCATGTGGGATAAAGGTAAAACATGATTAGAAATGGATAAGGTTGCTTTAGTAAAGGTAACCTTACTTTAGAAGGGTTTAATATATGCTTAGCAAGTCATTGGAGTTGGGGGTATTTTAATTAATCAAAGGTGATTAATTAATAGATAGATGTAAGATTATAGAAGCTGATTAGGGAATATTAGTATGATTTAGGCTATTAGGAGGGGATTAAATCAATTAAATATTGATTTACTAGTTAAATGAAGTGAATGACTAATTAATTAATAATAATTAATTAGTCTAGATAGAAAGGGTAAATAATTAAGGAAGCTAATTAATTAGGTTGTTAGTTAGATAGGTGGCTTAATCAATCAGCGTATTGTAATTAATTAATGATACCAAGAGTGAATATGAGTGCTTTTGATGTTATGTCATCGATTTGTGAGAAAGGGGATAATTAGCACAATTTAAGTATTTAGATTGCTTGGGCGTAATTATGGGTGTCTACCTAAGTGTATCTTAATGAAAAGCCATAAGGAGTAAATGATAGGTAAGAGAATTGTAGCCCAAAGATATTTTACCTTAACATTTGCAAAATATACCTCGTACCCTTAAGTAGTCAACTGCAAAGGTGGTCCCCACTAGTGGATGGTTTGGAAAATGACTCAGAATGCAATTATCCATGTGATCACAAGGTGGAAAAAGAAATCATGTTACCATACTAGAAGACAAAGGAATGTCAACATCAGAACTTGGGCTTGGAGGTGGTCCCCATCAAGTAGATGTTTGGATGGATTATTTTGCAAAGTATTGCAATTAATGTAATTTATTTTGTTCACTCATAGGGAGTTAGTTTTGCATGCCTTCACAAGGGGACATATCAGAAAAAGGACATAATTGCATGCACTAGGAGGAGACTTGCTCATCAAGCAAGATTTATTATTAACTGATTATTTACCCACACTTTTGTTAAAAATACAACATTCAACTTCATTTTGACTGTATGTAATCAAAGGCTATTAATGCCTCTTTGTATTAGGTTACTTTATGTTTATTCCTTTATTTAATATTAAATAAAGGATAAAATTAGAATACATGGGTGAGTACAAGCCCTAGTCTATTTTTAGGAAGGGTGGGTGAATCAATTTGCTATATATTGTGTCCTTAGAAAGCACAAGGGAGGAATTTTTAGATACGGGAGTCTTTGAAGAAATTTTTCCGGTTTTCCCTTTGAATGTGAAGTATTTTTGCCTTTCCAATTATTTGCATTCTTTTGTATGTTTCCATTAATCTTGTGAATGTTGAATTCTGATTAATCATCTTACGTTGTTGTAAATTCAGTAATTTCTGCATGATATTAATGTGTATGTGTAACTTAGTAGTATTGTTGTGATTTTATCCCTTAATACATTAAAGTATTTACTCTTAATTATCTTAAGAAAATTATTGGCTGTGCATCGAAATTCATTCCATATCAATTTTCCTTGTACTCAGTCAAATACCTCATACAAGTTTGGCGTATCACCTTAGTTTTAATTTCATTTCACTCATCTTTTACCCTTAAACCCCTATAAAATTAGCTTAGGATACATCAATAAGGAACCGATTTGATACCAAAGACTCACCTCAAAAAAGGTATACCCCAGAGACTGAGGTGTTTCCATTGTATCTACAAAAGAGAGAGTAAAATTTGCAAGCTTATAACACCTACAACCATTTCTCTATAGGGTGTACTTTTTAGAGATAACAATTTTTGCACATGTGGTGGACCATGAATCAGATCTCCATGTGAATTTACATATATTCATAAAGCGAGATATACGATAGATTTACTGTTTGTAAAATTTACTTTCGGGTCATCAAGTCATAGAAATTTATTCTAAAAGATTTAAAGATATATTTGGTGACTCTCTCAGAGGGCTGATTTCATACAGTATTACAACATGTTCCATGCCTAAAGTAACTACAAGATCATTGGTAAGAGGAATTCCTTCGATTTTATTTCTTTACCTTTGAATTCTGGCAAGAAAGAGAAGATTTGGTAATACGTTACCTTATAATAGGCCTAGTTTTGATAACCGTCCTCCTAATATTCCTTCACCATGTATCAATTTCTCTATTTAGATCCCATTTTTTCAAATCACTATTCAACCACCTAGGAATTTTGTGACCTTTAATAATGGCATCCCATTAGTGATCCCATTTTATCATGCCATCCCTAATGCTTTGACATGAAAAGTTTTTTATCATTCAGTGGTGAAAATCAAAGTTACACCTATAGAGCACATTAAAGATGTTACACCTTTATGTGCAGTTCATAATATCACTCATGAGGATGTAGCTTTGAGACTTTTAGCTACATCCCTTAAAGGACAAGCCTTGCAATGGTATAGAAATCTAGAGATTGGATGCATAAGAACTTGGGATGATTTAGATGGTAAATTGCTAAAATAATTTCAAGATAATTCAGATCATTTATCTCTCATAGAAAAGTTGTCTACCATTAAAAGATCTCCCAATGAATTTATGTCTAGTTTCAACATCTATTTTTCTAGAACTTGGGAAAGAATTCCAGCAAGTGTCAAGCCTCAAGCTTATCATGCTTTTCTTTATTATCTTAGAGCATTAAACAGTGATATTTCAACTATGATTTATTCTATGGAAGATGAAAATCTCCTAGCAGCCTATGATATTGCCTCTCAGGGCTGAAAATAGTCTTATTCAAGCTGGAAAATTAGCTCCAAGGACTTCAATGCCATTTTTGGTAGATTTAGCTTGTATCCCTCGGAACCCCCATCATGATTATAGAATCTTTGTAGACTATGGGGAACAAGATGAATTCAATCGAGAATAGACTTGCATTACTGTGAGACCTTATCGGGCTCCTTATCAAGCAAAACCACCAAAATAGGAATCCTTACTAGCATATAATAAAATTATAGGCAGCCTTATTAGTAAAGACATTTTGACCTAAAGGCTCCTAGTTCATCTAACGCTTTAGTTCCGAGTTAATATGGCTTTAAGTGCCAACCTTGTAATCAACCTCATTCAAATTTGCAGAAGTTGCCCAAATGCTTTCCGAACATAAGTCTTGTTGCACAACCTCAATATGAGACATTGTTCATGCCAAAAATGGAGGTTGGGGAAAGATACTCATGTTCAAAAGGCATCGAGCATAACCTAGTTAGTTTCGGTGAGGATGATTTCATTGCGTTACTACTAGGGCTCGGGGAAAAGGTGCAGAGAGTAAAACAAAAGAATAGGCCTGTTCTACCTACTAACACCGATAAAACAACAACTATAAACCCAAAAACATCTAACAAATGTTGCTTTTCCTAGCAAAAAAATAGCAAGTGTTACAATTTGGTAAAGAATAGCAAAAACAACTACGGTATGATCTAAGAAGGTTATTTATACCTCAGATATCAAAAGCAACTAAATAGAATAGTTTTCACCAAAGCCTATGCTAAAAGCAGTAGAATGTGCCACTAAAACTATTGCTTCTTTTAACATTATTGATGTAATGAGAAAGCATAATGTTAACATCTCAATGTGGGATGCTCTAAGTATTCTAGGACAACAAGATTTACTTTCTCATGAACTAGCTAAGTTGTAGATTTCTTCTAAAACAACAGAAAAGGAAGTCCAGAAAGCAGACATGATCTTTGGAACAATGGAACAAGACCGCATCATAAAAGTTAAATGGATGGTTTAGAAAGTCTTAAATGCTCATGACATCAAGAAGCCACCACCATTTTATCTATCACTGATTATTAGAAAACATCTTGTTCATAATTGTATTGTGGACAACGGTGCAAATAACACATTATGCCAAAAGTAATTGTAGAGAAATATTGGAGTGCAAGATGAACCTGAGAAAAGATTGTCTGAGTTTGATGGAACTGAAAAATATAGTTGGTGTCATCAGTAAATCTAGAGGTAACATTGATGCTTGCCCAAATGTTTCCATTGCAATATATTATGTTGTAGATTTACCTCCTTACTTTTTTATATGTTTATCAAGAGATGCTATATGTTTATCAAGAGATTTTACAACAAAAATATGAGGTTATCTCTCTTCATATTGGTCTTTCTTATTTTTCACTACACATTATGGGACGAAGGTTACTATCAATTCAGAACCGTTGTCCATATTTCACATTGAGCCTCATGCTTCTAATGCATTAGCTAATTATGTAGCCTTAGACCAGTCTGATTTTGATAATACAACTCATATTTCAGCATTGGATGGTGTTTCTAACCTATTTATGGATGAAAAGATACATGAAGAACACACTCATGATCCTTTTAATGAATTTGAAGAACATCTGTTTGGTGTGTATTGCTTACATGAAGAAAACACACCAATTCCCTTGATGTCCAAAATAAAAATGCAACATAAGGATTTGGAAGCTTCATTTTTGGTGGATCTAAGAATAAGAAAGGACAAGGAGGAGTAGGTTTGATGTTCACTTCCCCAACAAACTAAATGTATTTCTCATCTTTGAGTCTCAAATTTTCATGCACTTGCAACATAGTTGAATACAAAGCATTAATTCATGTCTTACTTTGGGACAAAAAGAGAGGTATTAGCATGATACCAATATTTGAAGATTCTAAGTTGGTTATCAATTAAGTAATAAATTTTAATGTTTGTAATAATCCATTAATGAATTCTTAGAGACATAGAGTTTCCAACTTAATGGAAGATTTTGAATCTATTAACATCCAGTCCATTCCTAGAACATAAAATAAGCATGTAGATAGACTTGCAACAATTGGTGTCATTTTTGAAGTGCTGGAACAGATTGAAAATAATAAAATTCAGCCTCATATAAAGCTGATTGTTAGGCCTTCAATACCTGATAATGATTTGAATTGGTAGGTTTTTGAAAATGATGATCAAATCTGCAGGTTTTTGCAGCAAGAAGCTGAATTTTCTGTAATAAATCAAGATAAATTACAACACTTATATGGTGACCAGATTGTTCAATTAAAGAAAAATAAATTGCCTCGAGGTTTGGTCACATTAGAAGAAATCTTCAGTACTAATTATCGAGTTAAGGAAGGTCAAGACTAAGATGTCAAAAAATGTCGATAATTATGAGGAGATCTCGGTTGATGAAGGTAAAAAAAAATTATCAAAAAGGTATGTTCTTTAACTAAAAATCATTCTTTTATTAATCTTTACAAAGGAATTTAAAGATGTTTTCACTTGAAATACCAAGACACGAAAGGTTTGATCGATTTTAGCATAACACACTATTGAACTACAGCCAAATTCTAATCGATTAGGCAAAAACAAAGGCCTATAAATCCAAAAATAGAGCCTCTAATGAGGAAAGAGTTATCTAAGTTGATCAAATCAAGTATTATCTTTCAGTTAAGCATTCAAGTTGGGTAGTAATCTTGTTCTGTTAGGAAGAAGAATGGAGAGATCATATTATGTGTGGATTTTAGAGATCTTAATAAAGCCTCATTAAAGGATCACTACCCACTTCCAAATATGGATCAGATTGTGAGAACAGTTTCTAGTTCAGATAGACTATCTCTTAGATGGTTATAGTGGATACAATCTGATGATTTTGTGCGAGAAGAAGATAGTTACAAAACATATTTCACTACTAAGTGGGGTACTTATGCTTACAAAAGAATGCCTTTCATCCTTTCAAATGTTGGTGCAACATTTCAACATGCAATGGACATGGCTTTTTCAACTTGTTAAATAAATGCATCCTTGTTTATTTAGATGATATTACTTGTATTCTCAAAAAATTGAGAGAAGAACATCTAATACATCTAAGGCAGACTTTTCAATTATGTAGATAGTTTGGAATATCTTTGAATCTAGTAAAGTCTATCTTTTCAGTACATCAAGGTAAATTGCTTGGTCATATTGTTTCTAAACAAGGTTTGGCAATTGATCCTTTGAGATCGAAGCCATATCACAGCTATCATTACCTCATCATAAGAAGGCATTACAGAGTTTTCTTGGAAAAATCAACTTTGTTAGAAGATTTGTTCCATATTTTGCAGCATTGGTGAAACCATTGACAACTATGTTAAAGAAAGAGAAAACTTTCTCTTGGACCAGTGAAGGGAGAGAAGGGTTTGAAGCAATTAAGGCAGCCATCTCTCAAGCTCCTACTCTTGCAAATCTAAATTTCAATAAAGATTTTACAATGTATGCACTTGCAGGAGCTGAAACAATATCAGCCATATTAACTCAGGTTAATGATGAAAATGTTGAGCATCCAATTGCTTTCTTTAGAAGACAGATCTTGTACGATTACGAAATGAGGTACACATTTCTTGAAAAACAAGTACTTTCAGTTTTCATATGACTAAAGAATTTTAAGTACATTCTTTCAAACAACAAAATCTATTTTCTTGTTTCTCATCAAAGTGTGAAATATTTCTTGTTAAATAAAGAATTGAATGAGAAAATAGCAAAAATTTGGATAACAAAGGTTGTGGAGTAAGATGTTGATATCTGCGTTGCGGTAAAGGTTTGTGTGAACACCTAATTGCTGATATGGAAAAATAGCAAGGCTGTAGAACCAGGAAGATTCAAAACAACATGCTGAAATAATGTATCAAGCCCAATCGGACATCATAGTTCGGCCAAAATCAACAACTTGAACTTGCTCAAGAAGTCCAAGAATCAAGATAGATGACTGATTTATTTAACTATCTACAACATATCACCTATTCGGAAGGTATGAACAAGATTAAAAGAAGGTATTTAAGATTTCAAGTTATACCCTATGTTTTTCGTTGATGGTGTATTATTCAAAAAGGATATAAAAAGAATCTTGCTTGATGTGTTGACTATGATAAAATTCAACAATTATTATCTAAATTCCATGAAGGACTTGCGAGGAAGTCATTTCTTATACACGTACCACAACCTTAAAAATAATGAAATTTGGTTACTATTATCCAAACATATTCAAGGACTTTTCGAATGGATTATAAAGTGTAAGAAATGTGCTCTCTTTGTTGGAAAAGAAACGGTTATCTTCTTTGCCTTTACATCCTATTTCAATTGATCAACCTTTTATGCTGTGGGTATTCACTTTATTGGCATGATAAACCTGCCTTCATCACAAGGACACAACTGGATTTTGACCTGCTATAGATTAATTTACATACTAGGACTGAAGCAATAACCTTCAAAGATGCTAATGAAACTTTGATACTATCCTTTTACGAAGGTATAGTTTGCAGATTTGGTGTTCCGGCAACTATCATATCGAGATAATACTTTAGCATTTCTTGGTGCAAAGGTCAGCAGTTGGGATGTTAACCATGGAATTTATCTAAGTTCTTCATCTAATTATTACCCACAAGGTAATGGGTTAGGCTGAAAGTACTAACAAGAATATTTTAAGGATCATCGGAAGAGCAGTCAAAAATAACCAGAGCTTGAGATCTAATGTTGAATTCAACACTTTGAGTTGATAGAGTGACTCTAAAAGAATAGTTGATAATTCATCATACAAGCTTGTTTATGGAAGAGAAGCAAGAATGTCTATTTCAGGTTGAGTTACTTGCATTAGATTTAATGCATCAAATTGAGGTGCTTGAAAATGAACCATTACGAGTTCGTGCACGCAGAATTAATGGAATTACAAGAGATAAGAGATCAAGCTCACATAAACATGGAAAAGAATCGAAGCAAATGAAGAAGAATTTTGATAAGAAATCCAAATTCAGAATCTTCAATGAAGGAGATATTGTGTTAAAATAGGATGTTGATCATGCAAATCCGGAAGACACACTAAGTTCAATACAATCTAGAGTGGTCCTAACAAGATTTCAGCTTACGAAAGAACACAATGCTTTTCGGCTCTCGAAATTTGGATGGAGAGGAACTTCTCATTCCTATGAATGGTATGTTTCTCAAACAACTTTGTTATTGAAAAGCATATAGTAATGCTGTTTAGAGTAGGATTTCCCTTTAATAAGTTCAATTCCTATACATTGCAATGTTCATAATTCAATAAGTGCATTCATGCATGTGATCTAGTTTACCGGATCTTTTACCGAGCTTTTAGTTCATTTGGAATGGTTTGGCCTTCAAAAAAGGTATATTTTTGTTACATGCTTTAGAATCCATGCCCAATGGACAAGAGCAAGGCACTTGTTTACAAGCTAGTATAATGCTCTCTCCGAGGATCACAAGAAATGTTTAAAATTTTTACACTTGTAAAAAATCAACAACTCAAAACTTCATTATGATGGATATCATTGGTGAAGTATATCTAAGCTTCCGGATAAATTATTTGAACATGGCCACATTACTATTGAATTAATTAATGATTGTGCATGAAATCTGCGTTTATGTGTGGTGTTATAAAACATAACGAATCACATAGTCTACAATTTTATGCTTATCTTTAACAAAAAGGACACAAAGCCCAGAAGGGACAGGTTGTGTTGTCTTGATGAAAAACTGAATTCTGAGAATAGATTAAGTGTTAGGTTTTGGATAAGCAATCATATTGTATATTACGAAATCAGAGTTCATTCTTTTGGATGTTACTGAAAGTATTCTTTAATGTTCTCTCCTTCATGATTAATACATTCAATTACATTATTGGGTTGTTTACTTCATCATACAATCTATATCAAAAGTAGAAATGCATAAAGAAATACACAACTCAATTTCACAATTCAATGTTTTATTCATAAGGAATTTCAAATGTTCCCACAAACCGTGGGATATATTTGGAAAGTAAAGTAAAGCTATTGAAATAAGAGGTATACATGAATGAAAGAGAAAATAAAGGAGTATGAGTAGAACCCATCATTTCCTTGCATGGTTTATCATTCAAATGATGCATCCTCATCTTCAGACTTTGTTCCCTCTTCATCTTCATTGTTGAAAAAATTGTACACTGAAAATAGAAAAAGAAAATATCGGTTCGAGCTGTGGTTAATCCATATTCCTATAATGGCGTAATGTGTGCATATGGATCTCTTAATAACATGATGCATAGATTACTTGAAGATCAACAGTATACATGATTTACTCACTCGGAAAGAAGGAGAGAGAAGAGAAGAAAAACCATGGACATAATAGAGGCCAAAAGCCTAAATATTTTCTAACTATTTTTCTCAAGTGTAATGCAGTACATGTTACTGCAAATAAAAAATAAATCATACCTTACAGTCCCTCACTATAGATAAAGATTATAGGAGTTCAATGACTTGTACCCTATGGTACATGAGCGAGATGAGTCATAAGTACACATCTTTGGAATGAGGGGAAGAATGCAACTAAAAGGTGAACCGAGGAAAAAGGATCAGATTTTGAAGGATGAAGTTAAGCTCGAAAGGATAAGATTAGCTGAAAGCGGAATGAAAGCGAAATCGAGAAAATTTTAACAAGGATTCACCATGTAAAATGGACATTTACAACTTTCCATCATGCTGATTTTAAATAGTACATGCTTTAAAAG